>JBBMOE010000023.1:4660002-5114606 GCA_037975065.1 Chaetodon trifasciatus
AGGAGGAGGAGGAGGAGGAGGAGGAGGAGGAGTACAAAGGAGGTGGGAGACGGAGATGAGGCGCAGAAGTTGGCGAGGGGAATGCGAAGCGCTGCAGAATGCGAAACCAGAAAAAGAAACAGAAAGGTGTTTTCTCAGAGGGGAAACCTGGAAAAACACAGCCTGCATTCTTATCACGCTGCAGATGCAAATCACACATGCAGAGAGGGCTTTGAGCGCGCACGTAATCCTGCAAATATGACAAACTCGTGAAGTCTTCTGCAGGCCGAGGCACCTTGTGAGGAGCAGACGAAGTCAAGCGAGCGCTCGCTGGGTCCATTTTTCTTCCTCAGGTGACCCTGGAAAGAGGCCTGAACCCAGCAGGACAAGGCGGTACCTGCCAACGCTGAAATACTGCCGTCAAACGGTGAAAAACAGGCTGGAGTTTGCGGAGCAATTTTCCCATGATTGCTGCTATTAATATTACAAACCCAGTCGCCCACGGCAGAGGCAACAAACTTATATGAGCGAAGTGATTGGTCGTCTTTCTGAGAATAAAAGCGTAAGCCTGTCTCTGCGCCCGTGTGTCTGCTTTGTATGAACCTCTCTCTCTATGTGAGGCGGCAGCAAACAAGATGGACAAGTTTGGCAACACAAACAGCGATAACATCATGCACGCAGTCCCAGCAGCGGGACAACAGCCGCGCATGTATCTGCCGCCTAATTAGATCTGTGCGTGATCTAATGTTCGAGCTCTAATCCTTACGAGAGCCGAAAAGCCCTCTGACAGGAAATCTGTAAAAAGCAGATATGCGAGTCAGACGTAATTAATGAGAACGTATGAAGTCTTTTACATGTTTCGGGAACGCGCAGGAGCGCTGAAAGAAAGGCTTAATGCTGACTGTGGGTTATCAGGTGCAAAGAAGCCTTGGGGGACGCTCGCGGGCTCCTTTTTTTTCGTGTCCTGGCTGACAGCAGGGGCATTAACTAATCTATAGCTGGGAGTTAAGTGCCTCATGAGTAAAATAAGGAGATCTTTATCCTCTCCCACTCAATGTTCATTTATTCAGCTTGGGCAAACTATAAATTAATTGCAAAGTCGTGACCTGCTGGCTGTTGTGGGTCCCCAATTAGTGTGTGTTTTTCACCCGCTGAGCCCTTTTCTTTCAGCTCTGATACTGTTAAGCTGCTCCGCCATACTGTGCCGCTCGGATGCTTATCACAGCAATCACCACAGAAACTGACAAACCCAGCGAGCAGCCACGACTTCCCCGCCTCACTTATCTGTTAGAGAACAGTAGGAATAGTTGGACGCCATCAGCCAGATACGGGCCGTGGTTGATCAAGTTGTCTTATTACATTAATGTTTGCATTACCTTTTGTTTTTCTTAGGATTACAGCGAGCTCGAGGATGAACGGTATCAAATCCACAACCAGGATTTCACTCGTGATGAAAAGCACAAAATATGCGACGGCTCTGGGACTGTGTTTGTTTTATCATGATCATAATCTGATAGTCTTGGCAGAAAACATAGAGTTGATATAGTCCAGTACCTCTTGTGTCAACTTCAGCCTACAGACATACTCTCTAACCTGTGGCCTTTGCAGTTATTAAGGGCCCCTTTCAAAACTTAAGCCCTGAGGCCCACTTGAACTCCTGCGTCACACAGCAGAAACTTGAAATGGGGTTTTATGACACATTAAGATCTGAATGTGTCTAAAAAACTTACTTTTAAGTCTGTTGAAAAATCTGTGAATGCGTTTAATTTTTTTTAATTTCAAACGTTTAGCTGCTGCTTCCCTCCGTCCATTTTCAGCATCTGTGCGTTGAAGGTTTCAAGTTTCCATACTGGATGATGATCGCACTCATACGTGCAACATGTTTCTGCAGCAGCTGCAGGAGTGTTTTTGTTGACTTGCTCAGATTTTGCTGATTTGGTCATTGTTCCTTGATTTTTGTGCTTCTACCACGAGTAAATAGGCTTCATAGTGCAATGATTTCCTTTTTTGTCTGCTTTAATTGTGTTGATGAACAATCAGGGTGTTTTATTTTGAAAATTTACCGGATTCCCTAAACGGTCCTGTCTGACTTCCTGTCTGACTCAATCTGCTGTGTGCAGATGGCAGGTCATCTGTCAAAAAAAAAAAAACTCAGAGATACGCTTCTGGGACGCTTCTGAAATGGAGAAGCTGCACGCCTGGTGGAGCTGCATGTTTCGTCTAGAACAGCAGCGATCCGATGGATGAACGTGAACATACCGCGACGGTGGAATTCAGGGGTTAAAATCCTTAAAATTTCCATAAAATCAATTTTAATGAGACTTATGGTCGGCATTTTTTCTGCAATAGCCATTCAATGTATTTATATTTGGTGAGCAGAACTTTCCATAGCAGTATTAAGTATTAGTGGCGGAGTCCGCCATCTCCATGCCTGATGAAGGATTCACAGGAAATGATGCACACCTGTAATCGAGCATCACTGTTGGTCATCGACCTCCCTGTTCAGCGTTCACTCTCTTCGCTCCGTGCCACAGATGTGCCTGAAGTCACTGCTAACGAAAACAGAACTTCCTGCTCTGGCTCTTTCACATTAAAAGCTTTCAAATGGCACCAAAGTATTACAACTTCAGCACAGAGACCCGTTCCCTCTTCAGCCAGTGGATCCAGATCGAACATCCAGGTGAAGTAACGACAAGCAAAACAGAGCAGAGGGGGACAAACTGTGATACAACACAGAGTTCTCCATCCTTTGCTTGATACAACACATTTTACTAGATCAGCCACAAAACAAAGACTTTGATCCTGATGTGTCGCAGTTGAACTTCCGCAGTTTGTCTGCACTCAACACTCCAGTTACTCCGTCGCTGTGGGTGAAACTGCAGCAGTGTGAGCCAGAGAGGGTTCACAAAGAGGCGGCCTTGTCATCAGAGGTGGGAACACATGATACAGACACCCGATATCGATACTGCTGTCAGAGGATACATTATGTAGGGCAGCTCCACAGTGCCCCCCCCACACACCTTTTTAGCTACCCGTGCCCTCACGTAGACTTTACAGTAACCGGTTTTTGAGCTAGTGTTTGGCAGCAGGGAGCAGAGCTTCAGATAGTTCAGTGAGCAGTAAACACGTTTTAGAAAAGGATGACCTGCAGTGGCCATGTAAATCAAGTGAAACACCATGAGCAAAGGGAGCTTCAATAAACTTTTTTTATGAAATAAAAAGAGTATTTATCCTTAAGAGACTTGGGTACATTCTCTCCTGAAGCACTGTTCCACCTTTAACCCGAGAAGCCCATTGTTCCGCAGTTTAATCACAGTCGTGCCATTTGATGAAGCCTGGTCTAAAGGATTACAGTTTCTCACCAAACAAGTGTTTCAAAAGACTTCCCTCATGATGAAAATAAAACAGGATGCTCCTAAATCACCATCTACTGTACAGCATCTACAGAAAGGGATTTGTTTTCCTTCCACAGCCGTCTCCTTACTAAGCTCCACAGTGCTGAGCCAATTTCCGTTTAGACTCTCCGAACAAAGCCAATGGATATTTAGAAACCTAAAATGTTCATTTTAATTGGAGACACATGCAAATGCCACTTAATTCTGCATTAATGCCTCAAAATATTCATTACACTGAGAGCAATAATACTGTAACAGATAGTGTAATGAACTATCGGAAATAACATTGTGCCGGCTCGCAGCCAAGTCACGCAACGCCGGAAAGGGATATGTCACACTCCAAAACAGACGGCCCGCTCCAGCGTGGAGCGCCTCGGTTCATTTTGCAGCAGTGCATCATGGTACCTGTCTGCCATCACATCAGACCGGTGCCAATGCTCCGGCAGGTAAGTCGGCGTTTAAACTTCCCGAGCCGTTCAAGGCAGAGCGGGCGTGACACAAATAACACTCCCCTGGTTTTCCACATGCATCTTGCAAAGAACGACACCTCTCTTTTGCTCTCATCCACTAACTCGAGCTGACGGCACACGAGTGGGACAGAGCATGATGCCATTGTCGCTGGCCGTCAAGCACTGCTCAGATTTTCCATCTGCCACTGTGCTTAAAAATTCAGACGTTAACCCCCTTTCCTCACGGCGTGTCCAATCAGCATACTGTCTTCTTTGACATACCAGATATAAATATGGATCTGCTTTACATGCAGCAGAGACGTATCAGGCCTTCTGTGTGATGCATGTGGAGGATGAGAAGCATCGTCAGCGTTCACACAGTGCTACCATCAGGTTTGGTTTTCTCTTCTGTTGTCATAAAAAAGCCAACTAAAACCTCCTCATGTTATATTCCATGAGCCGCTTGTGCCAAAGTGGTCAGTTGCGACCGTCCCGTCTTGGCATCTTTTGTTTCTTCTTCAGCCCGAACTGAACAATTCCTTTATCTACAGCAGAGCAGGTACATTTAAGATGATTTATTGGCACTGAGCTGAGCTCACAGCACTGAATCTGTATCCAGCCATGCAGCTCAAACTGCTCACCATGTGCTGTTGGCTTCACGCTCACTCGCTCACTGGCCATTTCGTGCACTGACGGAGGGCTTGGCCATGCAGAGACAGCAGTGCTGCTCCCTGCAATATGTGGCCGCAGCGCCTGCCAGGTCCTCCACTGAGTATATTTCATTACTCATTATTTAATTTATCCCCTTGTCATTGGACTGCTGTGCAATCTCTAACAGAGCTTAGTTCATGCCAAGAAAATTTAGGTCCACTTGTTTTTCCGTGGAGGAGGTTCGATCGACTCGACAACAGGAAATTGAAGTCTTTGTGGAGGGAGAATGTGGCATCTAAAGGCCGCTCCTGAAAGTTCAGACTGATGCTCAGACCAAGTCAGTGGCTGCGTTTCAAGCAATCATCTGTGGCATCGAATTCCCACAGATAAGGGCCAGTAAAACAAACGCTGACAGCCAAGCCGTCATCAAAACATTCCAGCGCTGATGAAAGTATGAATGGAAAAGTTTTC
This sequence comes from Chaetodon trifasciatus, assembly GCA_037975065.1. Taxonomy (NCBI): domain Eukaryota; kingdom Metazoa; phylum Chordata; class Actinopteri; order Chaetodontiformes; family Chaetodontidae; genus Chaetodon; species Chaetodon trifasciatus. Next base: position 4,664,948 of record JBBMOE010000023.1, read on the forward strand.
ATATCAATCAATACGTCTGGCAATTTGCATGGAATTTGCAAAAGGCTTTTTGGAAAGGAAATTGTAAGAGCCTTAAGTTAGGCATGCACGTCTGCAGAACTTGAATGGAAAGTAGCAAATGCGCTTCAAAGGCATGAACTTGAGGAAGCGCGTCATCAGTCAACGCAGCACTCGTTAGTATTCACCCACAGTTTCACAATTAAGCCATTAAGCTGAGGGGTTTTTCATCCGCTCCTTTTGATCCCCGAACGCTGGACTTCTCCTCAGGATGCTCGGTGGAAATCCAGCGTGGCAAAAAGCAAATTGAATTGTTCAATGATCCGAATAAATAAATAGTAACATTTAAACATTGCACATGCAGATAATACAAATGAACTACATGCTTGATTTGATGAATGCTGCTGCTGCTGCATTGTGACCTCCTTACATGTGATTAGCCATAATTAAGGGAAGAACTTCAAAGATGCAGTTTCCTAAAGTTCTCTCTCCTCTTGTCCCACATGTTGTTCCACAAGTTAACATGTTAACACGGACAGGTTTGTCTGTTTGTCTCAAAGCTGCATCCAAACAGCCAAATCCAGGACAAGTGTTGCAGAGCTGCATGTGTGCTTTTATCAAACGCTGATCAGAAAGCAATGAGAGCCGACAGGAGTCTCAGGATGAGGCAATCATATCCTTTACAGGCCCTGATAACGCTTAATATTCCTCACAGGGGCTTCGCTTCACATGATGGAAATCTGCTCTGACCTTAACATTTCTGCGGTGAGTGAAATGGTAATGTCAGGAGTGTGTTTAGCAAATCAGCCCGCTACAGCCTGCAAACGATGACAGCCATGATATGTGCGGGAGCCTCCTGGGCTTCTCTCAGCGGCTCTCTGTCCTCCGACGATTAAATTATGAGCGTTTTACCACCATCACTGTACAAGACAAACACCGCTGTGTCAATGTTGTCCAAACGCGCGGGGCGCGCAATTTAATCCACAGCCCTTATCCTAATTAAATTCAGGCGAAGTGGTGTGTATATTTAAAACACACACACGGCGCAAGTTTCACTATCGACTTGGTAATACATTAAGAAAACCCTTTGTCGTTATCGTTATTGAATTAAATCTCCAGGCTGGAGTGGCATCAATCATGGCAAAGAACGGGAAGCATTATTCCAGCGGCGCGGGATGAGCGCCGGGCTTTCCCCGGGACTTCAGTCTCGGTCAATAATTGCTATAGTGTTTCTGCTCGCTTTGCCCTCCTCTGAGCCTGCTTAGCTGACTGCAGGTCAGTGAAATTATGTCTGCTTCAAAAGTAGGCTATAGCAAGTCGAGGTCGATCTGAACTGTCCATCACAACCAGCCGCCGCGCTGAAGCGCAGGAAGGATCATCCGCCTCAATTTCAGGAGAAATGTATCTGTGGCGGTATTAAAGTCATAAATCAGAGAGAAACAATTAAAGAAAGACAATAATAACCCCCCCGATCAGGCTGCGTTAACATCGCGAGCACGGGCTGCTTCGTGGTGGCTCGGATTTCTAAAGACCGGCTCGCCGGGAAAGATGGACGAGCGTCAAAAATGACCCAAACAAAATGTTTCCATCTTCAAACCGCGGAGCGCGGCACCAGACGGCACGCGGCCGCGTTTTAATTCACAAAACCGCGTCCGGATCAACCTCCGCGAGCCTGTTGTCGCTTTAAAAACATGACACGACTTTTTGTTTTGTTTTGGAGTTTTTTCATCGCGCGCCGTCGCCACGCGCGCACGCACCTCTCCCCGGCTTGGACTCACCTGCGTTCCGGAGCTTCTTGTTCCGATACACGGAGAAGATGACCAGGAGGTTGCCCAGGATGTCAACGATGATGGTGAAGATGAGGAAGCACCCCAAAGTTGTGGTAACCCACGGCGGGCGGCTCAGGACGTCGTCACCGGCTTCTGGCGAGGAGCTGTTCAGGTGAGACCCATTTATAACCATTGTACACAGTCGCCGAACTTTCTCAACGGAGCCAAATTCAACGCGCCGTGCCTCCCCGCGCGTCTTAAAGCCTGGGTTTCGGAGACGCCGGTGGTGGGATACTACAGCCTCCCGCGGCTTTCATCCTCATCCTCTCCACGCGCGCTTCTGCTCCTCTCCGTCCCCCCGCGCGGACTGGCCCCGGCTGCCGAGGACCCGCTCCGGTAGTCTTCCCCTCTCTCTGGTGTCACTTCTGCGCCCGTGTGCCATTCACTTTGTCGGTACGCATGTGTGACACGAAGCCGCAACTTCAGACCCCGGCAGCATGTGATCAAACAGTCCGGAGAGGAGCGGTTTTATTTCGAGGGGGAAACACTGACGCCCGGTGGCCGACAGGTGGAACTGCAGCCTCACGGCTCTGGGAGCGTCCCACTTCTTTCCATTTAGCGGACGCGCGTTCATTCATGGCTTCGCGGTCGCTCGCTTTGCTTTATTTCAGCAGCCCATTCATTATGATTTTGAAGAGTCATTCATGTTTTCTCGTGTTCGTGTTTCAGGGGAAAGGCTGCACGCGCGCGAGGGCTGAAAGGCGACGTGAAACGGCCTTATTTAGCCAACACGAAGGCATGAAAAGGCTGCTGATTGAAGGCGATTCACCCTTTAAATCATCTCCATTTAAATTTCACACATTAGAGGTCTAAACTGGACCCACAACTTCCGCTTTTTCCGACCTATGCGCATATATTTCCGCTGGGTCTGCCTGTTAGATGTCTAACACGTGTTTTTCTCTGCACAACATTTACTCTGTGGATAATACGTGTAATTAAGGGCCGCTGGATCCACTGTGCAGAATCACTGAAATACTCAGAACATGCTTTTGTTTGAGCATCCTTGACAATGGGCAGAGTTTGTGAACAAAGACTGGCCATTATGCTATTGTTAGTTAATGATGTTCACAATAAATGGGTCACCTGTCCCCCTCCACACACACACACACACACACACACACACACACACACTCACACACACACTTCTGCAGCCTATTGAGCTGTCTCAGAAAATGACAGTTTGTCATAACAACGGGTGAAAACTGTCATTTAAGGGTTTATATTAATCTGCAGCTTTGAGGATATGTAAAAAATATCACGTGTGAGTAAAAACTCTAATCTGTCTGTCTTTGCGTCCGTGTGACAGAACAGCAGCCCACCACCACCAAGTTAATCCCCCTGTTGTTACAGCCTGTTTTATTATGATACGGCCGTGCTTCCCAACATTTTTAGCTTGTTCCTTGTTAACAATAAACTCTTGCACAGCATCAATAATTGGAAAGTGCTGTGCGTTGTAGGCAGAAAGTGACAATTGTGTAAAAGAGTAATTTTTAGACGTCTAAGAGAAAATTAGAAGAAAAAAAAGCAAAGATTAGAGAAAAATATCATTTTGTTATTTGCCTTGCATCCCCTTTAACCTCTTTTCATGGATTTTCTGAGACCTCTTCACTCATTTCTCATCATTTTTACTCTAATTTACTTGCATATTGGTGCATTTTGTGAACATGTGAGCTTGTTCTAGTTTCTCCCGATAACTTATCGACACACCGGCTAATCACAGACACACACAAGTTAATGGTCACTCCATCCTTTAAGCCAATTTACAATAATCATTACATTTCACCAGCGTGGGAATAAATGAGACTGCTGATATGTGATGCTTTTGTCACCGCCAAATCACTCATCACTCACACTGCCGTCATGACAAGGAAGCACACACACTTTCAAGTCCTGTTGTTGTTATTACTATTAAAGACACTCATGTGAATACGGGTTGTTCTGTGTATGTGTTGTCTGTATCTTCATCACTTTAGCCATCAAGATGCCTACAGATGCTAATGCTAATGCTAAGCTGGACTTGTTGAATCTCTGAAAAGACTTACTTTGCTTTACCAAACCAAATCTATAAATGGATAAAAAGACACGTGAGCCGTGCTACCGTCACAAACTTTTTTTGTGGAATAAATTAAAATAAAGTTAAAAAACGTCCTTACACCTTTTTGAAGTCGCTCGCTTTTGTCTTTCTCGTCCTCGTGGGTGTTTCACTGGCTTGCCCGTCCGCCGTAACACAGCCCTGAATTTGCTTTCATTCCGAGCAGGCTCTCATCTTTCATCCCTTTCTGTGCCTCGCAGCGTTATTACGTTTCTACTCAACAGCATCACAAAATCATCAGCCATAATAATCCTGAGCGGCCTTTTGAACTCCTCCTTTACCCACCCTCTCATTTCCTTTTGTCCCATCATTTTAAGATGCAAACAGCTCATTATTATGAATAATTTGAGACTTGTATTCATGGAGAGTATGATCATTATCTGTCCTCGTTCGGCCCTCTCTGTATCACATTTTTAGGTCAGCCTTTTCTTTGCAGACATCCAGGGAGCTCGGCCGCACTTAAAAATAAAGCAGAGGGATGGAAAACATGCTGATTTTACACATACATGTATACAGTTAGAGAAGCTGGTGAGGCAGTCCAGCAAACACGGTGTAGGAAACAGTGGACGAGGCCTGAGAGAGGAAAGGACAGACTGAAAATGTGTCATTTCTGTTGTGTTTGATGATAAGAAGGAGCTTTAGCAGCATCAGTAGAACAAGTGGAACTTTTGGAGCTGCTTCATTAGAACTGCACAAACTTATAATTGCCTGTGACTCAGTATCTCCAGTCGGGGAACTTATTGCTTTTTTCTCACACTATTAGTATTTTATGGCTTACATGACCAGCAGTGAAATGTTAATTGTTGAATTTAAACCCTGTTTCACCCTTTGCGAGTCAGGGATTGTGGGAGTTTTTACCCACGCTTGAGTCATGAACGCCGCGCTGAGATCTGTTATTTAAAATGAACACGCTACAGTCGAATTAAGCGTCTCACAGCCGCTGCTGCTTCATTTTTTGACCTTCTCCCTCTTTGTGAGACTTCTACTGCAGTTATTATTAATTTGTTTTTTTACATTTTTGCAAAGACCAAACTTGTTTGTATGGACTGAACTTTAACTTAAAGGTGGAAGCGTGTGAACCCAGCATGCTAATGTTAGCGCAGGCGTTGCTTTCCGTCAGCGTTATTTCCCCACCTGCTGAGCGGCCGATAGCTCCTGCACGCTCCAGGTCCAGGTTTACTGACGCCTTTGTGCCTGTTTTTCAGGATCTGCCTCAAAAACATTCGCTGTATCCATCCAGCAGATGAGCAGAGTCGCGGTTTGCGTGTCATTAGCGTCTGCAGAGTGTGGCTCCCTCCTCGCTGCATTCACGAGATAAATGACTGAATTCTTCACATGAATTGTGAAATCGGGCTGCAGCTAAACTTTTCCATGTGTAACGGTACGACCCAGGTTGCAGAGACTGCATGCCAAAGTTTATTTTACAAAAACAAAGTGCAAACAAATGAGTAACGAAAATCTCCACAAGGAGAAAAATGCGATGTAGGCTGCCAAAACTAAACGAGCAAAAAAATAGAGAAACTCAAAATCACCAAAATGGGAAAAACTAGAAAATCAACTAGAAACCAAAATCTCCTTTACAGGGAAAAACTATGAATGAACAATTCACTAAACAACTCTGGAGCTGGAAGCGCGGAAGGAGACAAGGCACATCGGCGTGGCGAGACACGTGCAAGCAAGACAAGGAAATCTTCCGGCACTGAGCAGGTGGAGTAGCTGGCTGAAGTAGCCAGTGGCTGATGAGATGACGCCGCTCAGGTGTGTCTCGAAAGTGGTTCGGAGGTCGACCCCGCCTCCTTCCACACTCCAGCGCTGCAGAGAGGAGAGCGAGAGGAGAGGGGAGAAAACAGAAGGAGGGGAACAAACACAGGCAGGGCAAAAGACACAGTGTACAAAATCGAGACCACGACACCATGTTTTTTTTTTTTTTACGACAGTTAAACGTGCATTTGGTTGCATTTTCCTGCAGCATTAACATTCAAATCAGCACCACCTCCACCTCCACCTCCACCTGCTCTCTCTCGCTAGTGATTTTCACTATTCACACGTGCACATATATGTGAGAACATTTCCATCTTGCGCCTTTTCACACTCCTCATGGCAGCGCTGGAATGGACGGAGCACGGGACAGTCCAGCAGGTGGCGCTAAAGAAAAACACGTACAGATACCGTAAAACTCAAGAGAAGGAGGACGTCAATTATTTCATTACACAAGTGGCTGTTTTTGTCCGGTGTTTGTGTAATGTATTTAATTTTCAACAAGTTTACGAGATGTTGTTTTGTGATCTGCTAAATGTAAACAAGTCACAGATTGTGATTGGTTCACTCGCTCCACATTGAAGCATCTTTCATTCACAACAGCCGTACTGGCGTTTTCCCTGAAATGATACTGGGGTGTAACCGGCGGTACAGATTTCCCTGCTCCCGTTCACACACGACCCCATGCAGGAAATGTTCCTGAACATTTCAGGGATCGACTGCAGTTGTGAAAGGAGCTTCAGTCATCTGAGCTTCTGAGCTCTCACTGGTTCATCAGGTGCTGAACCTGCAGACCGAGGCCAGACGTTCAAAACGCACAGCAACAAACGGGGCCGCGACCTCGTACGTGGCGCGCTCGCACGCCGCCTGCCGCTCTAATCACGACATGTAGTGAGTAAAGAGCTCGAATCACAGATGGAGAACAATGAGCACCAGCTGGTTGACTGTTTGTGTGTCTGTTGGAACTGAAGCAATATTACAAACTATTCTCAGTGCCTCCTACACGGATATTTCAATGAAATCCAGGGCCGACCCGTCAGTCAGGATCTGCTGGAGAGCGCTAATCACTGCAAAAAGATAATAAAACTTACATTTCTGCCTTTCCATAATTACAATTTGGACTTTAGAAATAAGTGCAAAAGTCTGACCGAAATCCTAAAACATATATATGCTGATTTCTTAGTAAAAAAGATTTGACTGTGATCATGCGAGCTAGCTCCTGCTGTGAATCAGGAGCTGAGAGTTGCTGTATCTGTCTTTTCTCCCTTGTTGGAGCCCTGATTCACTCTTTTCCCAGCCGTGCATTTATAAGCATCCAGAGCAATCAGGCTTTTATCTAATGGATAATTAAAGTCCGTTTATAAATCAGTAATTTCAGCGGCAGGGGAGCGAGCACAGAACATGTAACCGAGCCGGAGACAAGTAATGAACAGGCATCCGAGAGGAGGAGAGACGTGTCTGCAGGGGATGCTGTGTTTTGTTTCGACTCTGATGCTTTTAAGAAAGCGCACGGCTGCTACAAGGGTTTACTTTCACTGAAATGGTCTTCAAGAGTAAACAGGCCGAGCAGGCTGCTTCATGCCACACCGCCGTTCTCCTCAGAGGAAGAGACAGAAGTACTTTTTTTTCTATTTTACGCCAATTAAGCACCTGTATTTAAAGGGAATTGAACAGAAAACAGAAATAAAGGCGCGCGCTTCGTCTTCCTCCAGAATACCTGCAAAGAAGCTTCTTGACTTCATTGGGGAGAAAATGGAGGGAGAAGCACAGCGTCATGTTTGGCTTCATCACACCAATCAGAAGCGGCTTCAAGAGAGCCATTATGAGTTCTGTGGGTGATGGAAAGGGGAAGGGTGAAAGAGGAAAAGGGAGAGTGGGAGAGGAGTGCTGCGTGTGGGGGAGGGAAAGGGCAGATTCACCCGCGGTGAGGACGGGAGGGCGCCGAGAGGACCCCCGCTCCCTCCCGCACGCCCCTGCCCGTGCGTCTCATTGGAGGGAGCTGTCAGCGAAATGAAGGAGAGGAGACAGAAGTAACGTAATGAGCGCGGCCTCGACGCAGGCCGCCGTGTCTCTGCTTCACCGGCCTTCACTACATCCCACAGAGAAACAAGAGTGTTTGCTTTTATCTGCTGCACCCCCCCCACCCCACCCACCCATCCACCCACCACCCTCCTCCATCCTCCTCCTCCTCCAGTTGGCCCATTGCCATGACAACAGCAGAGCTCCACCCAGGAAGGAGATGCTGGTAGAAAGAGGATTATTGGGGTCAGTCGTCTGTGTATGTGTGTGTGTGTGTGTGTGTGTGTGTGTGTGTGTGTGTGTGTGTGTGTGAGTCTGTGTCACACAAGTTTTCTCACAACACACGATGATGCACAAACACACAACAACACAGTGTCTGAATTAGTCCGACGTGAATGGAGCCAGACAATTCCTGTGTTGTCTTGGCTGTTGTTGTTTGCTCGGCGTGGATTCTGACCTCCTCCAGAGCGAAGGAGGGGGGGCGTTAGCGACGTAGCTAGCTAGCCTCTCTGTTGTTTACCGTTGCTTCCTCACGATGCAGCACCGTCATTCATTTTCTTTAGCAATGGAGGTTTAACAATGACGTTCCCATGATCCCATGCTTCTTCACGCCATCTTCAAACTCGCCTTTTGTTGTTGTCTTGATTGACAGACCCTGAAGGGCAGAAATTACATGCTGTGCATGTCAAAGGCTGCCGCTTTGATTTACTATTGAACTTCCATAAAGTTGAGGACTTGTACAATTAAATAATTAATGATCAAACAGAAGCAGCAGAGGTGGAGATTCCCTCACTTCAAGTGGCCAAAATGCTAAAAATACCAACAGATTTTCTAACAATATGTCATTCTTAGCCCTTCATGTCCAGCTGATGGACACTTCTTCTTCTTCACATTAAAAAATGTGTGACTGACAGTGCTAACTATTTACAGCAGAAAGCAGCCGAACAGCTGTCAGATGATACCATGTGCTAATTTATGTGTAGTCACTTTTAAGGGCTCAGGAAGAAGGTAAGCTTGAAAGCAGAAGCACAGCTGAGAAAGAGGCAGGTTGAGGCGGAAGATCAGAAGGTAGACGAGGATCAAACCAGATCAACCGAACAAATCCGGGCAGAGAATCATCAAACTGTGAGTGAGGCAGGCACACAAAGACAGACTGGAGGTGGACCAGGACACCGGGAGGCTAATCAGGACAATGGAGAGCAGGTGTGGGCAGAGGTGGTCAGGTGGTGAGACGGCAGTGAGGGAGTGGCTGGATGTGAATGACAGGAGCGTTGGTCTGAGGTTAAAAAAATACTGTGACTTCACTTTAAATGTGGCCTGCGGCACCAGACTCTCGGTATGTTTTAGTGTTTTTAGGAAATCAAGGAGCAGGTCCTGTGAAAACCAGGAAACATGAAGCACGGCCCAGTTTTCAGCTTTTCTCATCCACCAGGTTTATGTCTCAACATCCCATAAAGACACGATTCTTCACTTTATTTGAAAAACTTTAAATCAACATATGTGGAGAAACGTGACAGGACATCGTGACAAAGACAATGAAATATAACAAGACCAAAAGATTGGAAACTGGTAGACACATTCAGAGCTCATTTATTGTCTGATTGTTCATTTTTTTAAGCCTCTTTGCACCGTTGCTCCTCCACCTTCCTCCTGTCTCTGCCTCTGACGGCGTCTCTCAGCTTCACTCTCGTGACTGACTGCAGACACGTGACGCGTGGACATGTTTAAACAGCACGATAGCCTCTTGTTAATCACTGTCTTCCGCCGCCTCTGCGTTTCTCTCGGACGCTCCTGATCGATTTGACTGGATGTTTGAGGTGGTTGATATTTGCATATTGTTCGGGGAACCTCAGCTTGCATTTGTTAACAGTGTTGAGCACACACTCTGTGCAAACAGCCAATCATAGCTTGAGGTTTGAGTGATGAAAAACGAATCGCTCTGTCAAAAGCTCTCGATTACACTGACCGTTTTGACTTTATGTGAGAGTGATTTTTATGAGGTGAGTGAATGGCATACATATAAGGTGTAATGGGCCTTTTCTTTATTTTACAAGCACATCTCTTTGGCTTTAAGGGGCAGAGGAGAGAGCATCATCAGGTTTCCAGCTTCTTGAGTAGAAAGATTTGATGATGCATATGCTTCTCATGTCCTCTCTCAGCTTTTAAAGGTTCCCACGTGTCCTGGAAAACCTGGAAAACAGCTGACCGTGAAGAAGTGAAATGTCCTGAGAAGAAAAAATCTGGTTTTATTTATTTTGAACGCTCTCATATTCTCCTTCAGCTGAGACAAAGTTCGACTGATGTTACGGCTGAAACTCCTTCAAATGTGACTTACTCACTGCTGGCTGCTAACTGTGCTGGTTTTCATTAGCTTTACAGATTAGCTTTGCTTTCGTCTCTACTTTGAATCACGTTGAATTGGTTGGCAGGTTTGGTTCAGTTGCTAAAGCCGACGTTCTTGCTGGCTGGTTTTGCCTGCAGAGGTTTAAGGTGCATGGCTTCATATGTGTGTTGGACATCGTTGAGAGCTGGATGATGAGTCAAAGATCGGCTAAATGCTGGCTAACAGTGCTTTTTTAATTTGTTAGCATTGTCTCTTCAAACGCAAGTAAAATGGACCAAAACATGACATGAAATGTTTAATTTTTGTGGATGTAACTCACAGTGGGTGTCATTCGCCTCATTAAAGAGCCCGTTTAATATTATTAGTAAAAGGCCTGAAGTCTGGTTTGATTTAAGAGTCAGTGGCAGTTAATAATCCAACTCCATTAATCCAAAACTTTAAGAAAAAAAGGGATTCAGGTTATTAATTTATATGAATGAAATACAATGACTAAATACTACAAAAATATAATAACGATTATCATTGAAAAAGTCCTGGAAAATGATGTGTGGAAGAGTGGCACCCTTGTTTTATGAGTTGCCATATGCTGCCACCTTGTGGTTGTCAAACAGAATTACAGGCTCACGTCCTCCAGAGTGGATGCTAATAACACAACCCTTGAAGCAGAACACCCACAGAACTGCATTCCTGCTTCCATAATATGAATAATGCATTAGGCTAATAGGTATAAAAAAATCCTAATTTATTTAATGGAAAAACACCTGGTGCCCTTTCCAGAGTTAATTGGATCCACCAAGCATGAGATTAAGCAGCACATGAGTGGCTGCAAAGTGGTTCGATTACCCGCCACTGTTAGACTTTGGAATATACGTTTCTCCACATTAAACCTCACAGACTGCAGCTGTTTCTTTGCACCTGTGAAACCTGTTTCTGAGACGGCTTTTCATGCTCTGCTGAAAGTGTCGCACAGATCCACCAATCGGGCTGAGCCGCAGCCTCGTTTCAGGGTGGAAAACGGACAGAAGTGCAGGAAAGCAGCGCGGTATGACGACAGCGCCTTTCTTGACTCCTCAGAGCGAAGTGATGCTTCGGATTTTATCCCTAATGAGGCTTAAAGAGAATAATGTCATTTAGATGTAGCTCCAAAGGCAAGTTCTGCTTCACAAAAAGATTGTTTTTGGTTGACAATACCTGATCAGCGTGCAGCGACAACAGGTGAGAAGTAAGGATCTCAAATACAGCATGACCTTTGACCTTGGTGCAACTGTCTGATGAGGCTCTATACAGAATTTCTGTAACCTGTGTGTTTAGTTTTTGGGTGTTAGAGCTTCATAGATCAGTAAGCCTTAATAAAGAGAACCAGGCTGTGAAGAATCCATTCCTCCTCCTGCTGGAGAGGCTTTGTGTTTTTATGTAAGACGGCCCAAATGTATTAGGAAGAGTAATACCGGTCTACAGTCAAATATGGAGCTGGATCCAGGAGACCATTAGCTCGGCTTATGATGGAAACTGGAAACGGGAAAACGGCTCGCTCAGCTCTGCAGTAAATGAAAGAAAATCCACCTACCAGCACCTCCGGGGTCAATAACTAACACGTTATATCTCATTTATTTCATATAAAATGCAATTACGAGGGTTATCCGCTGGACAATTTCTTGGCGCAGACCAGTAACCTCTGGAGTGTCCATTAGTTCTGAGGGAAGGAAGCGAATAAGCTTTTGCCAAAACTATTCCTTTGAATGGACGACCGCAGGCCTGACGGATTATTAGAAACTGAAGAATCCATTACCCTTTATTAATGACTTACTAAGAATCATAACCGCAGATTAAAGGCTTATTATAAAGTGAGTAAGTCATCAATAAAGGAAGTTAGTTTCTCGCTTTATAATAAGCTCTCAGGTCTGCGGCTGTAAAAGTTATAGCGGGTTGTTAAATAACAGTAATCCATAACAGCTGCAGCTCTCATGTGTGCACTCTGAAAACGCCAGCGGTAATCGCATAGAAGTGTTCATTGGAGGGCGAATCTTGATGGAAAGACGTGATGAAATGCACATTCGTGACAACCCAAAAGCTGTCATCACACACGTGTCATTACCGCTCATGAGCGCTGATGATTTACGTTTCTAAAGGTCGGCAGAAGCCCCTCGTGGAGGCGGCCTCATTATGAAGTGGGGTTTTATTCAGTGTGCAGCCCAGCGTGGACAGAGCGTGCGGCCCTGCGGTGCAGCGGACGTCAGCATCACGCCGGCGGTCAGACGTGTGGGTGACATGATTCATGGGAGAGGCTGAGGAGGGACGACGTGAAGGTCAGAAGGTCACCTCACGGTCAGAGCTGGGGTCGTGTTGCTTCATCTGCCCGGTGCGAGACGACCGGGGTTTATTGATACAAGCAGCCGCGGGGGGGTCGGAGGAGGGAGGAGACGCGGAGCTGTCAGACTGAGAGGAGTCCTCAAACCAGACGTCATGATTTTAACTCGATGGATTCGGTTTAGTTTCCACTGATGGACTCAAACTGTCTCTCTGCATGGAGGCCTGATGATGTTTACACTGAGTGAAATATTCAAAACAAACACTCTGTTTGTTATTCCTGCAAGATTCCATCAAAATCTAAATATTCTCCATGTCATCTGGATCATCTCATCCACTCTGCCCCAAAATTCGACCCGACAGGTTCAGATTCTACCAGAACTTTGACTTCTGACTTTCTGATTCTTAAAGAAGTTGTTGATGTTATACTTTAGTATTTTCATTGCCGTCTATTAACCACCTTGCATAAAAAATGTCACTTATTTTAAAATATCTGTAAAAAGGTTCAGAAAAGAGAGAAATGTGTTTAAATGTTTAAATGTCAGCTTATGAACACACAGTTCGAGCAGGTTATTGACTTCTTATCATATGAAACCAAGAAAAACTGCAAATTTTCACATTTTAGGAGCTAAAGCTGGTGGATTTTTAGGCATTTTTGCATAAAAAGATGTAAAAATGGTGAATCTATCAACTGCAGTGAAGCAGAAATTAGATGTGGAACTTTGGAAAAACTGCCGCAGGTGAAACGTGGAGAAAAAGAAGCGACCTGTTCAACGTTCAACCTTCAAAACATCAATCGTGGAGTTTGGAAATGAGTGCACTCGGACAGCAGAGGTGTTTTTTAGGAATAATTTATTGCCAGTAGGAAAGCGTGAGCTTGTGGCAGTATTCAATAAAAACCTTAACAAGACCATAGCATTGCTCACACACACACAGACACCTGAAAAAGTCACGTGTCCATGGATAACTCTGCACTATAAATATATTGGGTCCCGTTTTCTTGGTGGAAAAATAAAGAGGTTCCAAAGTCAAAATTTACAAACAAACAAATAAAAAAAAAAACAACACAAGAATATGCAGTCGTTCACTGAAGACCCTTTTTGAAATGAGCAGGAGACGATAAACGTTACGAGTACACTGTGTTCAAAAGCCACGCTCTTTTCTTCTTCTCTCTTTTTTAAGCTTTCTTTTTTGTGAATGTAAGCACGGTAAGGCTGATAATGTCACACCATTTAACTCTTTTTTTTTGTTGAAAATAAAAGCATAGAATATCTACAAAACCTAGTAAACTTTGAAATCAAAACTGTACATTTAAATTTACATTGAAAATGAGGACTTGTATAAAAACATTTTGCTTGGTTTTATTTATAGAAACGAAGATTTTGTGGTGAAATTTCTTTTTTTTTTTTTCATGATGCTTTTATTGTTGTACATTGAAATGTTGATCCTCCAGACGATCCACTTCCTGTGTGTGATGACAGTCACTTAAAGCAATGACACTGCCAACTCAAAGGGGGCGGGACCTGGACGCTACAGAGTCTCTTCGAGCTTTGTGGGATCCTCTCAGCTGATTGGCCTTCACGACCGGCCGTAACAACCCCGCTGTTTTGACTCAATTCATCGTGTGTGTGAATGTACGTGTGTGTGTGGTTTCCATGTACACATACTGTGGGTGGTGTTGGATAACATAAGGTGTAGCTGTGGGTTCAGGCACTTTTGTTTGGATCCAGTGTCAGACTTCAGTGTGCTGTTGGGAGTCCAGCCCCGGGATGACCAGACGCTCAAAGTGGCCCTCGTCGCCGCTCTCGTAGTCGCTTATCATCACCTCGGACTCCTCGCAGCACGCCGACATGTCCGAGCAAGAGGCTGTGGACGTGTACAGAGACATGGACATGTTGTCCAAGGCTGAGGAGTCAAAGTCCCGACTACAACCTAAAGGGTAGCCCCCTCTGTAGCCGCTGGTGCCCAGGGTGGAAGCTGGGGTGGTGGTGGCTGAGGTGGAAGTGGCGCCTTGGCCCTCGCCGTCGCCCGTGTCGCTTGCGTAGGAGTGCTGTGGCAGGTACTGGTTAAGGCTGTAGAGCTGGGGCAGGGCCGGCCGCTGGCGGACCCCGGGCGAGCCGCAGGGACCGGTCGCAGCCGGGTCCAAGTCTCTGCCCGGGGGCCGCAGCGTGTCGCAGCGGTCGCCGTACTCTGGCAAAGGCGGCGGCGGCAGGTCGTCGTTTGCAGGGAAGTCCTCCGGCGGCGGAGGGAAGTCGCTCTCGATGTCGAAGCCGCCGGGATAGTAGTCGGTGTCGATGGCACTCGGGTCACTGTACAGAGGGGCGGGCGACTCCACAACCTCATACTGTGGACACTCCTGGATTCCAGGAAGTTGAACACTTGGCATCCAATCAGATGTGTCCCAGTGATATCCTGTTTGATCAGGAAAAGAACAATCATGAGGATTCTGCAACAAAGCTCATCACATACAATCCTGAACATTCAGCAAAGGCCATCGTGTTAAAGTTAAAGGCCCACACCATGCAACAGAACGCCACATGGCACACCAACACAATAAGCTGTTTGTGAGAACGTTTTAACACACACACACACACACACACACACACACACACACACACACACACAGACTGAGAGACACAAAAATACAACACCTAGTTCTACCTCCCTGTCTTATTTGTTCAGTTTTTTTGGGAAAAGTCCTCTTTTTTCCTAATTTCTGGTGAGTCATCTTGAACTCTCTTCCCTGCAGCATCATTAAGTTTCATGGAGCACTGTGATGACGTTGTTTCACATCACAACATCACAAAGTTTTGTTCTGCACTTCTGTGTTATTTATGTTAACATCTGCTCACATCCATTAAATCTGTTTATACATAAATTTATCCAATCAAATGTAATTTGGGGCGACAGGTGACCCCGCCCGACATATAAAACCTCTCTTGACCTCGTGGGTGGGAGTACTTCAGTCCTCTACAGCTCTGTGTCTTTCTACAGCTTCATATCACACTACTTGCAAAGCCACGCCCACTTCTGAGCAATCCAATCAGACCTCTAGGATTGGATTTAAACGCCTTTAGTAAGTACACCTTGCCCGAATATTCTGTTTCATGTGGAAATTCTCCAAATTCCAGAAGATAAAGAAGCTCTAAGGTCATTTTCACACCTGACCAAGCGGACTCGGTTCGACTGGGGAGCTGAAAGTCGCAGCATTGTTGCATTTATCACTTGTTTGGGTTCTGCTTTCACGCTGTGATTTCTAAAGCGCGCCGAACTTTCTGAGCAGCATCACGTGCTGTGATGATCCGGTTAGATTGGTCCGGTGAGCTTTCACACTGCATACGAACTGAACCAGGGTTCACTTGCAAGTGAACCAAGACCCACGATTTCAGGAGGACCAGAGTTCGCTTGTTTGGTCCGCACCAGAGTTCGGATGAGCTTTCACACCTGCCCAAACGAAGCGGACTATCCAAGGAAACGAACTCTGGTGCGTTTAAAGCGGACCAAACAGCTCTGGTGTGAAAGCGGCCTAAGGTCCGTTTCACTGTGACATGAAGGCTCCTCCACACTGAACCTCTTTAACATGCAGTACATTTCAGGGTTTCAAGTGATCTGGAAACAGCTGCTGTAAATCCTGAGACAAACTCTTAACACGGACACACAGACACAAACTTCCATCCAGTTAAACTTCCAGTTAGTTACTGAGTTAAATTTGATTATATAACGGTCGGACTAACATTTTCTTTAATGATGTCACAGCATCAAAGTCATGCAAGGGGATGTTTTGGGGATTATAAATAATCTTGCAGAGGGCGACAGTGTCGCAGCAGCTCGGCCTTACAGAGGAGTTTTAACCTTCTGCTCATTAAACTCTGGGGTTAGTGCTTAAGAGTTAGAGGGTGGGATCGGGGGAACACCGGTGAACATCAGCCACACAAAGATGTAAAAAGTCACCTCTTGGGTTCTTGAGATCATGAGCCAAAAAAGACTCTTTACGTGAGGCGAGAAGGAGGAGAAAGAGAGAAAGTCACGTTAAAACCTGAGAGGAAAAGAACAATCGGCCAAGAACACCAATGAAATGAGGACAATGAAACACTGGAATGATGATAAGGAGAGCGACAGGTTAATTAATGGACAACAGCTTCGCCATTTACTTAAACAGACTTCTTTAGGTGTACAGTCAAAGGTTGGTAAAGATGAATACTGGGACTTGAAGGCAACACTTGTGTGCTTGTTTAATGTAGTATTTGCATATCTGTTCGATTAGCAGCTGAATCTAGAAAGAACCACATGAGGTTCATCAGTGTAAGAAAATGGCAGCTCTGTAACCTACTCGCCACATCCCAACACCAAGGACAAGAATGACTGGCAGATGGAAGCAATAAAAGAGTACCTTCTCCTTCCACCGTGTCAACAACACAGTTGACAGGGTGGATTACTGTCACTGTGGAGGCTTGTGAGAGGTAGAGGAGAGCAGAGTGGGTGGAAGAGATCTGGCATTAGTATAAATGCTTTGATAATTTGAAAAGAAAGAAAAAGAAACACATGTGGAGCTCATGGTGGTGGGAGTGATTCCAACACAGCGACACTTCCCACAAACGTCACTTTTATTTTGACACCAAATGTCGGGGAAGGAGAGGGGTTTCATGGCTGGCACAAGACAATGGTGGAAGGCAACTGGTGGTGGTGGTGGTGGTGGGGGAGGGTCTGGTTTTGTTTGTGCAAGATAACACACAACAACAACATACTGAGATGCTACGGGGTGCCACTGACAGTACAGATGGAAGAATCAGTGAAATTCCCCAGAGATATAAACACACTTCTAACCTCAACACAGAGAAAAGCCTGTGTGTGTGTGTGCGTGTGTGTGTGTGTGTGTGAGTGTGTGCGCGCTCAGACAACAAACTGAGAACATGAGGAAACAGAAAAGGCCTGGTTTAGGGAGCGTTCAGTTTGTGATTCAATTTCAGATTCATTCAAATTCTGGAGGTAAGAGATGAAGGTTTTGATGACTTATGAGCAGCTCAGTCCCGTCACGACACACACACGGGTGATGACACGGGTAATGAGTGTGAGGCGAAGAGGAAATGGCAGAAGGTGAGATGCGAGTGTGTACCCTGGTGATGTGTTCCTTGATGTTTGCTTTAAACATCCGTTCGCAGCTACATTTTGAAAAAAAAAGACAAAACAAAAAATGACAAACAATAAGAAGAAAAGAAGAAAAAGCGTGCTGTAAATGAGAAAACGAAAAGCCAATGACCTCGTGAGTGAGTTTCAAACAGAACTGCTCTCTGAGTAAGTCATCAAACTCCCTTTGGACGCAGGTAAACTGAGAGTCAGCAAATAGAAACAGAGTCAGAATGCTTTTCTTAACTATATCTAATCCCGGGAGAATTACACAGCACAAGGTGTGCTTGCTTCCATCTGTACTGGCAGTGGTTGAGGACTTACAGGCTGGACCCCTTATTTAAAACCTTGTTCTGGATCTGTGGACTGATTTGATCCATATGGGAGCTGAAGCCCCGCAGCAAAAAGAAAGAGAGAAGAACACGTGACCCCAGAGCCACCATTCGGGGCCAACATGCACAGAAACAGTGTTAGCATCAAAACCAGCAAGGCTCTACGAGACAAACCCCTGCAGGCTGATCGTCGCGAGTGCAAAACGACGTCTTGTACATGTTAGAAAATACTCAAACTGTGCTGTCGTCACATGCTGGATGGCGGCATACCGTTATCATCGCAGGACTCTGACTGGAAGGAGCTGAGGGAGTGGACCTCCGACATGCTGCCCCTGGTGTTGTAGGGGTGACAGGCGCTGTCCTCCACAGGCTTCTTGGTCAGGCACGGGTCCAGGTCCACCACTTTAGCTGGAAGAGGACGCACAGTCTGATTCTAGTGCTTACGTACAGCACATGGACAACAATCAATATCAAACATGCAGATTTCTGGTGCCAATATGTCATAATGTGGGAAATAATCAATATCAAATATCCCACCTATGTTCGTTGAGCTGTGCTCCACTGATGTGTATGAGGCAAAGCTCTTCATTTAAGTAAAACTGCCACAATTTACTCTGAATTAAGTTTGGAATTAACTTCATTTTAAAGGTCCATTATTTCCTAACAACTTCCTGGCATGTTTCCTGGAAAGAGCTCGATAATTTGGTACAAATTATAGAGAAAATTAGTAATTTTAAATAGAATTTAGTTGGTTATGTTGACTTTACGAGCAGTTGTTCATTTCCAGAGGAAAAAAAAAAGTGCTCCATTTAGACTCCGAGACTATTAGTTCATTATTTATTTATTTCTGGAAACTTTATCATTCATATATGCTGAATTGTGTGCTTGCCCACTGAAACATTTACAGGTTAAAGTAGCAGATAATTGGAATTATTTAACTGGAAGTGCACCAATTAAACACGGCGTCTATTTTCCGTATAATTACTACCAAATTACATCCGTTCCAGGAAACCTCCAAGGAAATTATGGACCTGTAAAATTGTGTTACCCCGAATTTCACTAATATCATCCTGATTGGATTCCAAGCCGATGATCATTTTGATTTATCCAGCCCTGCTCCTGCATATGTTCAGGTCCAGGAGAGGAGGGACTGCTGGGCCACCCGCACTAAGACTGTGTGCACCAGCGCTAACAAGAACACGCTGTGTGTTTAATGCCTTCAGTGCAATAAATGTCAGCTGCAGCTCACCGCGGAGCAAACTTACTGTCATAATCATAGTCCCAGTTCGGCTTCTGGATGGAGTCGCTGTCTGAGACTGAGTTGGAGGGAGGCGGAGGGGGGAGGTTGGGCGCCACGCTGCACACGGCCACGGTCTTACGGTGTCCGTGCACAGAGTCCGGGTTGAAGGTGCTGAACTCCGGATGCTCTGGGATGGCCGAGCCCTCGAAGGAGTTCCTGTCCAGGTTGTTTCTCGAGTCGCTTGGAATGCTGGGAGTGTAGGAGATGGGCCTCACGGGGACCTGCGGCGGGATGTCGGAATAGATGTTCTTGTTGAGCTTGGCGTCAAAGTAAGGTCTCTGCAGGAAGGAGTGGGGCACGTTTGAGCCTCCGTGTTGTTTGTCGTCGTCGGTCTTTGACTTCCTGCGACAGGCTTTCTTGCGGATGATGATGAAGAGAAGGACCAGGATGAAGATGCTGGACACGAAGACCACGATGCCAATCACCTCCTCCAGGCCGATGTTCCAGGAGGTGGAGATGAAGTCGTTGCGCACCACCTGGTCACACACCTGCCCGCTGTAACCCAGCGAGCAGTTGCACTTGTAGGAGCCGTAGGTGTTCTGGCACTGGCCTCCGTTGGTGCAGGGGTTCTTCATGCACTCATCCACGTCACTCAGGCACCTGGACAGACACATTCGAACACAGTGAGGTGTGTTTGAGGATGAAAAGCTGTGTTACAAACTGCTGATGTACAAGATCACTTCTCCACTTAGCGAGGTCACTTCATGGATTTGAACTGAAAAATAACGTACCTGTCTCCCTGGAAGCCTGGTTCACACTCACATACTGGACCATCCAGACTGTCAATACACTTCCCGCTGTTTTTACAGGGGTTGTCTCTGCAGTACGGCCCCAGCTGACACCTGAAACCAAAACAAGTTCGCTTAAGCAGCCCAAAAAAAATGGAAGAGACATGTCTTTGCAGTGTGAAAGATTTGTGTTCAGCGGTGAATTCAAAATTATAAAGCATGTTGTATGTTGCTGCAGGATGTTCTACGGTGTAGAAGTAACAGATCAGACATAATTCATGAATGCAGATCAACGGTCTGAATGTCATTTCTCAACATTAAATGCTATTTAGCAGATTTTAATTTCGATAAATGCATGCATGTGGACAGCATTTTCTATTTCTAATCCACACCAAGAAGAGGAAGTTGTAATACCTCTGTCCTGAGTACTGCCCTCTGCACTGGCAGTAGAAGTCGTCTGCGCGAGGTACACAGGTGCCCCCGTACAGGCAGGGGTTGGAGGCACAAGGGCTGATGCCAATCTCACAGTGGGTGCCCATGAAAGAGGCAGGACACTTACAGAAGTAGCCTATGGAATTAATGAAGACAAAGACACTGAGCAAGTGGACGTTTTTAAAGTACTGTTCAATTCTGAAGTCAAAGCCCGTGTGGAGGCGATCACTGGGGTGTGTGTGAAACACGTAAACTCAGTCACACATGAAGCCCGTGTGGAAAAATAATTTCAGGGACTTTAATGGTTCGCTTGGTAAATTCAGCATAATTCACATTAATTACAACAGTACAATGATGGAGCCACGATATGCCCACCACACTGTCTGTTCTTGCTTTAAATTGAGCTAATGTCACTGAAAGTCAACACATCCTGCAGGTGTTTCACACAGAAACCTTGCAGGGATGGTGAGGGGTTATACCCCTGAACCTCGGGAAGGTTTTTAATGCGAGAACAGGTGCAAAGGTGTTGAGTCTGCATTGACAGCAAACAGCATTAAAAGCAAATTAACAGCACAGGAACACACCTCTTACAAAACTATGATAACAGATGGCTGTCTCTGGTCTCCAATAAAAGACCAGTTCACCTCTTCAGTCACTACACCTGGTTGTAAGTAGCAGGAAGGAAGCTATGTTTGATTTGCAGTTAAGGACATGACCAGGTATGTCCCCCCTAATCTGCCCCAGATCTAAGAAAACATACAGGCACCAGAGTAAGAGAGCATACGAAAAAACACCAGTGAGTGCAATGAGCTGAGGCGGGCGGTAAGTACCTCCATTAGGCAGCGAGGTGCAGCTCCCTCCGTTGGTGCAGGGGTTGCTGGAGCAACTCTCAGCAGGTGCGAGTGCGCAGCCCGGAGCCACATCCACGATGTCCTCCAGCACAGCGTGGGCCCGGTGAGCTTTGGTGTTGAGAGGCAGCTCCTGGCCGTTCAGGGTGATGGCCTCCATGCAGCCGCGGAGCCCGTTGGTGACGGGGAGGCTGCGTCCGAGGCGAACCGTGGCGTGCTGCCGTACGTGACCGCCAAAGTAAATGCTGTTGTCGAGGTTGAGGGTTCGCAGGGTGCCCGGTGCTGTGCCTGAGGCGGCGTGCACCCGGTCCAGCACAAGCTTTGCGTAATTACCGTCCACCTCCAGCGAGACAGTGTGCCACTCCCCGTCGTTAACCTGCGCGCTGTGGACTGACACGAGGCCGGGGCCGCTGCCGCAGTCGAACTTGTACTGCAGGCGGCCGTTCACAATCTGTTTTAGAGTCAAAAAACACGGAGTTAGAACAGCATCTATCAGACTTAAGGAGGTTATCCGTCTCATCGCTTCGACTCTGTATTTCCCTTTTCGATTAACGTGCCGCAAGATGAAAACATAATCGGAATCAAATCATCAAGTCACCGCTATAAATCAATGTCTGACAGTGTCATCAATCACTCGCTATCAAAATACAGTTCGCATCAATTTATCGCCATGCCGTGAATTTATCTCAATAAAGAGCAAACTAATTTCTCCAGACAGCATCACAGCTTAAACCGAACATGCAACAGTTTGGAGATATAAAGAGCCTTACATGGCAGCCTGACACACAATAACTGCCTTTGAGCCAGCCAGGTTTTAGTCTAAAGTCTGGCGTGCAGACTCCGCTACCAGACGGACTCGAAAAGGAATGTGTGGAAAACTGCTTTCTGTTTCCCTCCCAGTATTAAAATAGCTCTTGTGTGTGATTTTTTCAGGCCACCACCACATTCCCATAGTCCCTCATGTGAAACAGGTTTTAAAAATGGCTTTTTGAACCCTTCAGCATAGCTGGTTAGTACACATGCCCGGATGGTCTCCTGGGAGGGCGGGTCAGTTATGTGTTTATTAAGCCTGACTGATATGGAAATGTTGGGCGGTAATACGGAGACAAGCTAAGAAATGCACAGCGACAGTCAGTCTAGACTTAATTATGATAAACGAGGTTATCATTTCAGTTTTTCTAGAGGCTGAAAGAATTAACGTGTTGTTACAGCTGAGTAACAAGGGCAGACAAGCAGGTTTACGCAAACACACCTCGAGGATGCTGTAGTCGGTTCCTTTGGCGTACATGACAGTGGCATGGCTGGAGAAGGTCCTGAGCCTCAGAGACAGTTTCATCAACTCCAAGTTCTCATTCTCCATCAGATGGTATTTCACGTAGCTGCTGCCGCTGAACGTCAGAGAGTGGCCGTCTGACACGAAGCAACAGACATGTATTAAGGAGAGCTGACTCTTTAGCTTCATATTGTTTTCCTCAACAAAGCAACCCCCACAGCGTCCCAACTGTACAAGAGGAAGAAGTTGGGTGAAGGGCAGAGATACCTTAGAACACAGGTTAAAAGCTGGGTGGTCTTACCGGAGCATTTGCCCTTTTTGCCCTCTGGACACACACAACTGTACACCGTATCTCTGGGGTCTGCCACACACTCCATGCCCTCAGGACAGGGGCTGTTCTCGCACAGGTTGTTCAGCACGGGACATCTGCCGCCTAAATGAAACACACGTCCACTCAGCACCACAGTTTCTGACAGTAAATGTGTAAATGTGCGCGCGTCTGTGCGTATATGAGGTGTAATCATGTACCTTCACACTGGCAGGTTGCAGTCCTCAGGTGTCGCGGGGTGACGAAGCTGAGGCGAGCCGTGCTGTGAGTGGACATGGCCGTCTTGTCCAGGGAGATGACCTCATCGCAGAAGCGCAGCGGGCAGTCCAGACCTGCGCACAGCTTCTGCACCACCCGCACGATCCGAACCCCCGTCATCTCCTCGATCACCGCGGCAGAGGAGTTCAGCTTACGGAAGACCACCTGAGGATGATTTAAGCACGGACACACAAGACTCCATGAAGACGATCAGAGCTGAAACTAGTCCAGAAAATCAGTCGGCAGTCATTCTGATAAGTGATTAAAGGTTGAGGTCGTGAGTCGAGCTAAAACAAAATATCTAAGATGTGAATAAAGTGTGCACCAGTGATGAACAGTGTGCTGGATTTTTGGGCTATTTCTCAAGAAAAATCTCAAACGTTTGCTGCCAGGACCATTGTTTTTCTTCGACGACAGCAAACAGAAAACCTTTTTGGACTGATGGGCTGTAGCAAACTGGAGTGGACGTTTTTCACATATTGAATTAAAGCATTAATCTAGCAGGTAATCTGCAGATTAATCAATAATAAAAATCATTTACAGTTGCAGCCCTCAGACCTCCAGCTTCTGACATGAAGCTTAGAGGAAGGTTATTTACTTTCTCTCTCTTCCCTTTCCCGTTTCCACTCAATCAGCTGACTGAGGGCGTTCACTCTTTTAGTTGAGACAATCAGACTCTGCTACAACTTCTATCAGCCAATCAAATCATTACTGTCAAACCTTAAAAATGTTCCTCTTGCCGCTGCTGTCATTTCAGTATCAGGTCAGGGCGGTTAATCAAATTTTATTTTTAGTGATGATTTTGGCTTCCATGGTTTTAAAAACAAGATATTTTATTATGCCACATTCTGTTTACAACTGATGCTTTTGCTTTGTCTGGTGTTATAAATCCAGTGCTCCCCTTTCATTTACTGTGGTGCACTTTCACCCCTTCCCAAAAGCCCAAACTCTCAGCCAGGCTCTGTGGCATGTTCAGTTCAGCTCGAGCCAAGATGATGGGAAGAGGGCGTTTGGTCACAAAGAAAGCCTCTGCACATGCAGCGCACGTATCGGCTCTGAGTGCGCCGAACATGCCAGAGCGGACAGAGCGTCGCTGCTCGCCAAGCATGTTCGTTACTGAGAGAGTTAGAGAAAGACGGACCGAACAAAAGGCCACTGTGTTTTTCAGTTTGATTAAATTTAAAGTTCAAGAAAAATCAAGTTCAATAGATGCATGACTGTTTTTTAAGTCAATTTGTAATCATGTTATATAATCTTGATCACAGAACTGAGCAAAATAATCCTGATTTTTTCCAATATGAACTAATTATGAAGGAAATGTGAAGATATCATGTTGGTCTCTGGGAAACCAGCATTCATTGACTAACCTATTAATCCTGTAGTCTAAAAAATAATCAGCAGCTTAATCAATAATAAAATATTTGTACGGTGAACATGTTTCACCGACAGAAAATCAACCTGCAACTATTTTTACAAGTGATAAACTTCATCTTTGCTCTTTTTTATATCGTCATAAACTGAATATGTTTGGGTTTTGGACTGCTGGTCGGACCAAATAATTAGTTTGAGGGTGTCACCGCGGGCTCTTGGAAATTGTGACTTTATGGACTAAACATTTAATCGATTGATGATTAGTTGAAGCCTAAAACACAGAATCATAAAATCTGTGACCTCAGCAAGAAAAAAACAGCTTGGCACCATCAGATATGGATGAACATCAAAAGCATAAAATGTAATAGCGGCTGCTCTTACCTCCTGAGATTGGTAAGGGCTGCCAGATCTCTCCAGAGTCAACAGCACATCCAGATCTCCTTGCTCTGAGGGCTGCAGGCTCACTAACTGCACCTCGCTCCTCCGAACTCCAGCGATGTTTCTCAGCGCCCGCTGGAAGTTGCGCCAGTAGTCCCCGATAAACTCCTCCGGGGCGATATTTGCAAATCGCACTGCGATAGAGTTATCCAGAGCCTGACGAGCCGCTTGCCTGACGTGCACAGTGACATCAGCAGCCGTGGTGAAACGCCCGTCGGTCACCGTCACGTTGAGGGGGTAGTGGCCCACATCGAGCGGCCGTAGGGCGATAACTTTACCATCAGAGGCGGAAACCGAGAACACTTCACCGCTCTCATCTGAGGAAGAGGAGGGGGCGAGGCTGTAGGTGAGAGTGTCGTAAACGTCTTGGTCTGTGGCATGGATCTTGCCCAGGACACCACCGGGGTATTCGTCACCAGCGGTGGTCACAAAGACGTCCAGCGGAAGGATGGCAGGAGGATAGACGCTCTCCTCGATTATGCGTACGCTGATGAAGGCGGTGGAGAAGAGCTGAGGTTTGCCGCTGTCTGACACCTGAAAGAGAAGGAGATGATGTGCACTGTAAGGTTTTAGGTGCAAGCCTTATTCTTCCAGCAGCAGAGGGCAATCAAGCTCTTCCGCTGCGAGCCCTGAGCTGACGACACGCTGTAGGTACACTGGATGTTAAAGCCAATAAATACATCCACAGATCGTGCATTTTAACATTCACGCTTTCACACAGATGGTCATCAGCTCTGCAAGAAAAAAACAGCTCTGACTCAAATCTGAGTGTGCATCTCGTGTGTAACAAGACATCACACTTAGATATCATCTCCCATCTGCCCACTCGTTTTTTCCTCTGTTCTTTCCTCTAAGGTGACACATGAACACCCAGCGAATCACGTGATCACGCCAACTCAAAACAAATGCCTTTGATTTGTGATTCTCCTGAGATGCACTCTGATGCTTATTTCAATTCAGCATCTTACATGCTGTACAGCTGTTGACAAGATGAAAAGCTTTATGCAGAACACATACAGGCAGAGACAAACATTGTCTGGTTGGAAAAAAAAGGGATAGCAGGGAGTGAGCGTGACAGAGAAAAGGTGCAGCGCGGAAAAAAAGGGAAGACAAATAGATCAGGGCGCTGTGGCTTGACGGTTCAATCAATACAACCTCTCAGCTCTAGTTTCTCCTCGGTGCTGTGACTCACCTGTGCTTGAAGTAGGTAGTGTTCTTTACTTTTCCTATTCAGCGCCCCCACGGCCACTAGAGCTCCCTGCTGATTGATGCGGAAAGCGTCGCCCTCGTTCCCGTCCACGATGGCGAAGGTGAAAGGTGGGCCGTTGTGGGAAGCGTCCCGGTCGGTTACGGTGAGTTGAAGAACACTTGTGCCTTTCGGTCGATTCTCCTGTGGGATACAAGAGGGGCATGTTTAATATTTGTGGAGAGAGGAGGTGGCTCTCCTGATGCTGTTCAGTTGTGTGTTTTTCACGTATGTGCCCACATCAGGAGGGAAAACATAACGGCGACTGAGCGGACATGTTTTCTAGCTGAAAACGGAAAAGCCGAAGCCCGTCTGTTTATTTTGTGGGAACACAGTGTGAACAGATCATTAACATATTGCACCTTTTAAGTTGATATGGTAAATGAATTAGTAAACAGTTGTCTATTTACACATCCAGCAGTTACGGAGTGACATTATTGTTCATTTTGGGGCGTGTTTCTCAATATAAGTCCAAAACTCTTCTTTTAGCTGTGTGTGCGACTCCTGAGGGAAATATCTCTTTAGCAGCTAAATGCGTCACCACCCAGTTGCTAACTCTATCCGTCGCTGCTGGTGGGCAGGCAGTGTACGCTTGCTTTTTAGCGCTTTATCGCTGAATATAGTTGTCTGCTGTGGCTGAAAATGACTTTGAGAGATTGGTGGGAGTGAACCTAAACAGTAAAGCTGAGGCCAGAAAACCAAAACAATGATCTGAAAGATGGGTAATAATTAATAAAGCGACACACACAGTCATTTGATCCATTGCTGAGGTAAAAATACTGATTATAGCAGCTTTAAATATGGGAAAAGTTAAGGCCGACTTCATCTTCTTCTACTGTTATTAATCTGGTGCTGGTGGTGTGAGGTTTCTGATGACAGTTAAGCAAACATGTCAGCTTCACAGCGTTGTCTTCTGTGTTTGGTGTCCCTGAATGAGCTTCAGATCCGTCCCGTCTGTTGACTCTTTCAAGTCCTGACTGAGAATTCACTTAATTCTCTTGTGTTGAAAACTATACTCTGTAAACTCTTGGTATTTTCGGCTGGTGTGTACAATATTTTTATTTTTTCTTTGCTTCACTTTGATCACGGCTCCGTGGTGAGTAAAATAAAACCAGTCAGGATTTTATCAGAGGCAAAACAATGTTTCATCCTGAAGTGCTTGAGCTGTGTGCAGAGTGTGCAGTGCCTCCTCACAGTATTCCTTTGCTTTCTTTTCAGGTTTTCTAAACAGACAGGAGAGCTGGAAATGCATCATCTTCCCTCTTTCCTTTTCAATCATGACTTTTCTTTTTTTTTCTTGATCTCCCAAACTGTAACAGGGATGCATCTTCTTCTGATTCTTCCCATTACTCGAGTCAACCATCCACTACCAGCTTTGTATCTTCACATTCCCACTCTTCATCACGCCTGCCTTACACATTTTCCCTTCCATCCCTTATCTACATTCTCACACATACCATGCAGCCTCTGTTACACTCCCTCACCCCTCTTCTCTCTCCCTTGTCCTCACCTCTGTTCTTGCTCCATCCTCCTACTTGCTTCTTGACATTCTAGCTGCGCAGTCTCGCATTATATCTCCCTCTTAAAGCCTCTCCCTGTGTCCCCCTGCATCTCCCCGTCAGTCTCATCCTCTCCTCTAATAAGCTGTTTACGCTGACCCCCTTTCTCCCCCCCGGCCCTCACCTGGATGATGAGGCTGTAGTTGGCCTGGGAGAAAAGCGGCGGGTTGTCGTTGACGTCCGAGATGTCGATGTTGATCAAGGCGCTGCTGGAGAGAGGGGGCACGCCGTTGTCGGAGGCGACCACCGTCAGAGTGTACCCTGACGTCTGAGAAAAAGAGAGAGGGGAAAGTTACCATACTTAAGCAAAGCTGCTTTTGTAAGCACTAATGCGGCGGAGATCAGTAAACAAGCTTCCCGATTAGGCCTGACATGACTCTGATTGGATTCTGCATAGAGTGCAATTAGCTCCTCAGTGGATTAAACTCTATGTGTACAGTCAGCATTGTGTCTGCTTTTTCTCTTACTCGCTCTCTGTCCAGCTGGCGAGCAACTTTGAGCTCTCCTCTGACCGGATCGATGGTGAAGGGGCTGCCTTGGTTACCATCCACGATGGAGTACCGCACGCGGTCGTAAGAGGGCCCGTCCAAATCCTCCGCAATCACCTTTGAATCAATCCAAACAACAATCAATCAATAATCCCTGAAGATGCTTCTCACTAGTTGGTGGGTGGGTGAAAATATATCATAGAAATAAATGCACCAGTGAGGATTCAGCAATATTTGCTGTCAGTGGATTGTTGACACAGTCCTGATGAAGTAAATGAACTCTTGTTGAACTCTTACTGAATAATATCCAAGGATGTTATTTTCTAGCAATTATTTTTGATTTTTGTTTTAGTTTATTGTTGGAGAGAAATACTTGAATTCAAGTCTGCAAGACTGAAACATTTGTCAATTAATCAATTAGTCAATCAACTATTTTGATCATGGATAAATCATTTGAATTATTTTTCAAGCAAAACATTTTCTTGTTCTTATCTCTGATGCTCCTCCATCTCCCTCCTCTCCTGATATTTTCACGTTTAACTCAATTGACAGGAACAGCTAAAGATGAACCAAGAAGGCTTTGATTTGTTTGATGTTGTTTCTGTTGAGTGTGTTTTACGATGATAAAATGACTGATTCTGTAAATGGAGTCTGGTGGCTCTTTCTGCTTAAACAAAAAGGATCTTACTCCTTAACAAAAAGGTCTCTCTCTGCAGGAATCCTTTCCATTAAGTCAGACACTCAGAACAACAATCTGAGTCTGTCAGTGGCCAAAACAAGAAGCACACTGACGACGCACAAACGCCCGGAGGGATTACATTACAGCCGGTTTTGTAGCTGCCGGCTGCAGCGCTCTCTCATTCGATACTGGAACAATTTCAGAAACCATTGTCTCTATTAGTCACTTTGAAGCAAAAACATGGGGAAATCGGGTTCATAAACACGGGTAATATTTGACTGGAATTTCTCCCATCTGTCTGGGACTCTGACACGTGGACAATTTTTCAGATGGAAAGCCTGATTTGAAGATGTCACCGCGGTGACTGGAAGTGGGATTGACCTTTGCTGCTATTTTCTGACATTTTGCAGACAAAACGATTTATCAAGAAAACAATAATCATTAGTTGAAGACCTGCTATCGCAACATCACACAGAAGCATACGACCTTTTCCCACTTCCTGCGCGCCCTCCTTAAACATGGATCATTTATATTCGGGCACATTAGACACACAGATAAATGCACATAAGCACAGGTATTCATGAGGGGAGGGATGAGAGGTGGGCAGACAGAAAGAGAGTGAAAATGCAACATGCAAAAGGTAGAAAATCCCTTATCTTGGATAGAGGCTTAATGAGTCAAATGCCTTTCAATTAAAGTGCTTGAGCATGTGTGTCAGATAATGCATGAGAACAGAAGTGCAGTGAGCATGAAGAGCACTGGTCCTAATTTAGCTGTTCCACCAGATGGTGATTTGCCACAGGTGCAGATATGTGATAGTGTACGCAGAGAGTAATGGGCAGAGAGGATAAAGGCTGCGAGGGAGTAAATGAACAACTGAGTGAAAAGGTAAATGAAAGAGAAAGAGATGGAAATGTCTTTCGCCCCACGTGCAGCTACATGGTAAGTATGTGTTCTTGCAACATGTCCCGAAAGATAGCATGTATATTCTTACCGCCATCACAGTCTTCCCCAGCTCGGTGTCCTCGCTCACGACGGCCGTGTAGACGTCCTGGCTGAAGGCGGGTCTGTTGTCATTGATATCAGTCAGGTTGATGTTCACTGTGGCCATGTCGCTGAGCGGCGGGGAGCCACCATCTGTAGCCTCGATGGTGATGTAGTATTCATGGGAGACCTCGTAGTCCAACGGCTCAATCACAAAGACGTCGCCTGAGGACAGAGACACATCAGAGAGAAGAGTCAGGGAGGCAGGAGGAGCTGGTGCCGTGTTACAACAGTTCACACTTCAAAACGATCTAAACATCAGAAACCCACAAACCACTGCTTCATTATTTCTTTTGCAGGGCTGTAAGTCATTCCTTTTCTGCTCCTGTTAAAACTTTTGTCAACTGGCTGAAAAGCGCCACAAACCAGAAGTCGACCGGTCATCCATCATTGACTCTCATCTGGAATTCAAAACTTTTATGCTTGGCTCAGCTGCTTCAACTTGGATTACTGCTTGCAGCTAGACAACAGAACAGTATCCTATTTGTTTTTTTCAGTGTCGTGTTGCAGCCAACCAATCACACTGCAGCCTGAGACAGACTAGTGTGCTGTTTTTGAAAGTCAAGGGAAATTCGGTGATGGCTGAATGCTGTTTGCAGTGAGTTTTATTTGCAGATGATGTCATTTGTAAAAACACATAGGATAACATGCCTGGAATTGCTTAATGATGCTGCCGTCGTTTGTTCCCATGGCAAAGTAGCATGATGCCATGGTGATGTTAAGACATGAATGCAGACTGTGTGGGGTCTTGGTGTTTAAAGGTGAGCTGTCAAGTGTTTTTTTGTAAACATAATCATCTCTATTGTGTGTATCATTGCAGTCTAACAAACTCGATAAATGTATTTCCTTGCTTATAAAACACATTTTGTGTTTGTTGCTGCATCGCTACGCTTCTTTGCAAGCTACCCATCAACAGAACTGTGTGAAGCCTCGGCAGGACCATGTTTCCCTGTGTGCCTACGACATATTAACAAACCCACTTGTAAAAACATTGGTCCACAGCGTTACCACTGGTCAAAAACGCGGAAGGGTACCTTGACAGTAAAAACTTCATTTGGTTTGATTTTTTTTAGAGTTCAAAGTAGTAGAGAGCAGAATCAAAGCTGAGCTAAAAAGAGTACACAGAGACACACATACCAGTGCGGGGGTCCACGCTGAACATGCCGTGCTCATTCCCACTGATGATGCTGTAAGAGATCTCCCCGTTAGCCTCCATGTCCCGGCTGGCTGCCTGCACTCGGAGCAACTGCGTGCCCACCGCCACATCCTCCGACACGGTCGCTGTGTATTCGCGGTGCTCAAACACCGGCGGATTGTCGTTGATGTCCAGGACTGAGATCACCACCTGGCACAGCGAGGAGAGGCGCGGGGAGCCCTGGTCGCTGGCGCGGGCCTTCAGCTCGTACGTCGACTGCACCTCGCGGTCCAGGGGACGCTCCAGGCTTATGACGCCGGTGTGCTCGTCAATTGAGAAAAATCCATCGGCGGAATCGACCAACGAGTAGAGTATGTCACTGTTAAGACCTGGAGGGACAGACAAGAGACAGCTCAAGGATTTTTTGTAGTTCTGACATTCATTCTTGTTTGCAGTGATGTGATACCTCTCACTTTACAATCTGTCCGCTGATGTTGCTTGTCCTACTACCCACATCTCAGCCTGTCAGCTGTTAAATGTTATTCTCACTAATAGGATTGATAGCAACATCAACACAAATACTGCTTTAAGTACAGGGCATGGACGAACATATTGATTCTAAACTGATGTATTGATTCTTAAATGATTAAAATCGTCATCTTCTATTCTTTTTCTAAAACATTCATCTTTCTCACAGCCTCTGATAAACAGGACCTGTAAACGTCTAATCCATGCCGTCCTCATAACTCATGTCCTCCCATGAGCAAGACGCTCCCAGCAACAAGACAGAGACGGATCACAATGATAATCATAATGCCTTTCTGCAGGTGGCCCCCATTTGGAATACGCTATTATATTCCCATTTATCAGGTAAGTGCCCCCATCCTCCGTGGATCTCATTATCGTGCTGGAGAGACTACCACGGGGAGCCCTGCTTATGGTTTCCCATCACTTTTATCTGGTCCGATCATCCTTGAGACAATTGCTTAATGCTGGTAAAGTGAATCGTGCTGAATCTCGATTGGCTCGATTGCCTCACACACCATGTTTACGATTATATGCTCGACACATGGATGGAATGTTTAAAGCGACACTATGCAGCTATTTCACCTTAAAATAACAGCTTCGAAATGGTTCTTGTAATAACGAGAATGGTGCCTCTTTCATTTCCACCCTGCAACTTGAACACCTGTTCTTGCACTTTGTAATTTCGGTTGCTGTCACTACGTCGCGCACCACCAACAATGTCACTAATTTTGGTGAGACTGGATCATTTATTTTATGGAAAAAACTTTCAGGTTGTCCATCTGGTGTACTCTGGCTGATGATTGTCAGAGCCTCCTGATGGCAAATAGCTTTACTTATTCCTAAATTAACCGCTAACTGCTGCCGTTAGCTGACTCTTCCTGGACTGCACTGCACAGGAGCTTTTCAGGGTAGACACCAGAGACAGGCAGGGTCAGTGTTACCGGGCTCAGTAACCTCTGTGACGGAGCAAGAGGCCAGGCAAAAGGAAATCTAGGAATGGCTTTTCCTCCTTGGTGAGAGCTTTGAGAAATAAAAGGCTACAATACAGATGCCTAACTAGTATGTATTATTAGCCAGCATGCTACTTGTGTCATGTGCTGTTGCACTTGCTTGATGTTGGGCTGTGTTAGCAAAGCTGCTGACTGGCCAGTTTTCTGATCAAACAGTAACAATTAAGTGATTAATCAAGAACATACTCAGCAGATTAATTGATGAAAATATTCCTTAGTTGCAACCATTATATTATAGACAATATTATACAGCACCTTTATTCATGAAAATATGTTAGCAAATATGCTAACTACACACTGATCTTTAAAGCAACATAGGCAGATTTCATTTTGAGGACAGCTGGTACTTTAAGACATCTTTCTCTACCGTACTAGAGGCAAGGCTGTGAAGAACTAGGATGAACCTGGCACAGCACCAAGGTGGACAAAGCAGAGATCATTATGTTCCTCCACACTGGAGAAACCTGAGAAATCGAATGGAGAAAACAACAACAGCCAAGAGGGCAAAGAGAGACACTCGGGTCCAGTCGGAGTGATAAAGGACAAAGCAGAATCAGAGGAGGGATGTGTACTCGCACAACTTTAGTTAGATCAAGGGCACCAGTTTGGGTCTGTTTGTCTGTCTGGTTCATAACCATTCCACACTGATAACTGCTGCCTTTCAGAGATTGTAACAGCAGGCTGAACTGAGCAGCAGCAATGTGGGTAAGTATCAAACATCTTCCAGCCAAATGGGCAGGCGGATCATAGAGGCTGTGGCACACAGCAACCAGAGCCAAGAACGAGTCCTCGCAGAGAAATGCAGTCAAATATCGATGGAGGATAAGGCAAGTCTTTTCTCTTAGGAGGAGGGTTACATTAGACTTCACGTTTTGATGGTTGGCTGCAGAGACAGTTGAGTGAAGTGAACTAGGTCAAAGCTCCAACGCCTGCTCTTTCTTATGCACTCTACATGTTGCTTGGGAGTTGCCGGTTATGCTTCAAGCTTACACCCAAATCAAAAAATACACGACAGATACAAGAAAGGACTTCTCTCTGTGTGCGATACCCACACATGTGAGAGAAATACTAATCAAATGCCCCTCTGCTTTCACTCACTGTAAGTCTAAATAATTACAGCCGCTGGCTAAACTGCAGGGAGCACCTTTTTTTACTCCACCTCTCCTTCAAGTACCCTTATCCTTGATATTCAAGATTTGAAGCAAATTTTGTGCCAGCAAAGCCTCAGGGGCGAAGTGTCTTAATAGCAGCTCTTTCCTTTCACCGTTTAACATTATACTCTGAGGGACCCAACTCTACCATCCCTTTCATTCTGTCAAGCTGTCAGTCCAGCCAAAACGAGGGACTGAAAAAGGCAAATGGAGAGAGAGGGCGTTGATTCTGTGACGGGAAACAGGCTAAAATGGTTCTTGGAGCTAGAATGTCATGCTCCGCTGAACTAAAGGTGTAATCTGGACCGGCAGCTCCAGTGGCTTTCTGGATAAAGTTGCGAGGAGCTTAAATGACTGTTTAACTGCGTGCTTTAAGTTCTCAGTCTTATCCACATGCCAGCCTCTCAGTGGACGGCAATGCTTGCTGAAAGGTGAAGACGCGTCAGATAAAATATGTGGCCCTGTGGCTTTGCACCAGGCACACGGAAAATTGCAATCAGCCCTTTTGAGAATTCAGTCTGAAGAGAGAGGAATTTCATTAGAGTGTAATGGAGCTTTTAATTTGAGGGGTTGATCACTCATGAAATTCCACATTTGTTATCCCTCCCTCCTGCCATTTAGCTGCGTAGAGGAAAGATAATAACTGGTGCATTGCGAGTCAGCATTCAAAATGCATGTGCAGACTGTATACCATGATGCTAAAAACCCTTTTAAAGGTATATTCTTAATTAACAAGTGATGTGTTTAATTGTGACCTTAAGTAATGCCTTTGTTTGGTATGAACTACATTTGAAGCATACTAATGCACAGCCATTTGTGAGCGTTTTGCCTCACAATTAACTGTCTATTACCTCGGCAAGAGTTGAAAAACATAGTTTAATATTTCATTAATCATTCACTGCACTGAAGCAATAACGTAACAGCACCTTGTGCTGAAAGAACAGGAAACATCCCATCCAATGCTCACAGGGCAAGAATTTGCCATATTTAGCTATGTAGTGCATGCAAGTCTAATGGTTTCATAATCTGAATCTGTCTTTAATTGAATGTTACTAAACCCCTCCCCTGAACTGACCAATCATGGCTTAGTGACTGTACCAGCATGGGGCTGGATTCTCAGGATTTGACGTTTGAAGGGTGGTGTAGTTTTGCTTAGCCTCCGGACATATTTATCCATATTTAACACCCTTTTTACAGAGCTCTTGTTTTAATCAAGTCAACTGGAGACATTAAAAAGTCAACCATCTCATAAAGCTAACTTTAGCTTAATTAGCTAGATGACTACAGATGATAAGTTGTCATTTCAGGCGGCAAAATCGATGGTCGCTAGCAAGAAATGAGAGGCCTGCTTTTGTTTACCACTGTGAACTATTTTGAGAGGTAAATCTGCCCCCATTATCACTGTAAACTGCATAATGCTGTGTGAGAATGGAAAGCTTGACAAGCGTAGCGACAGAATGAACGCTGGCTTCAAATCTGAGCCACTCCTCTGTCCACAGGTACTCAACTGCATTTAATTACATGGATGAAGTTTGTTTTTCCAAAGTAACATAAACAAACTCAGCTGAAGCAGGAAGCAAAAACAAAAGCAGCACAGCTGTCTGATTCTTTAACCAGCTGCTGATGATCACTTTGATAATCTGAGTCTCAAGTAAAACGTGTTGTTTTAAAGGTTCAGTCACTGTAAACGGTCTGAACAGACTTTAGAATGAAGGAAAGTGAATCTGTCATAACAGATAATGGATTCACTTTCCTCACTGTACAACTGTTTCTGAGAACTCACCAGCATCAATATCGTTTGCCAGCAGCTTTGCCACGTATGTGCCCATCTCTGTGTTCTCAAAGACAGTAATGGTGTAGGGATCGGACGAGAACTGTGGCAGGTTGTCGTTGACGTCCTCCACAGTGATGTGGATGTCAGCCTCGCAGTATCGCCCTCCTCCGTCCACCGCCCGCATTTTGAACCTGTGCTCGTCTTGCTCCTCTCGGTCCAGAGGCTGTAGGGTCTTCAACTCCCCTGAAGGTGAGACAGAACAATTTTGAGCAAAACACATAAACTTAAAGACACACACTCACGCAATTTGCTATTTTAAGGACATAAAAACCATTCAATTTACAGACAGACAGGAGCTTGAGTTTATGTACATGAGGACAAAACATGTACATATTCACTCAAGCACTGTTAGCGCCTTTTGTTCTGTCTTCTAACCAAGTACAAGACATCCAAACAACAAATGGCTTTCAAGAGAGAGAAGAGGGGAATAAAGTAACTGAAACACAACAGGAGGGAGAAAATGGCAAAGAGAGCGGCCTGATGAAGGAACCCATCAGAGTTGGCAGCTAAATGCAGCTTGGAAGTGTCCTGGGATGTGAGGCAGCCAGCATTACCACAACCTCTCTGGAAAACTCCAGAGCCTCTTGGCAGTCCTCATCTGCAATAATCCTACTTGTCTGCAGTGAAAAAAAGAAATAGCACACCCTCTCCATACCAACAGCACTGGTGCTGGTAACACAATACTGAGGGCTGCTAAAAGAAAGCTGGATGTCTTGTTGCCTCACTGTCTGCCTTGGTGTCAGTCCCTCAGCACATTAAGGCTGGATTGTGCCATTAGTTAGGTGTTATATACAGCAGCAGATGTGCTGTTTAGCTGTTTAAATCTACTGGCTTAGTTTGTTTTGTACTTTCACTCTTTTTACTTTTGCGTTTATTTTAAAATCAGTTTGGTGGTGATTAACCGTCGTTTTTCTTTGTCTTTTTTCATCCCAGCAGCCAGATGGAACGTCTGATTCAAGAGAATCTCCCAGAAGAAATTATTTGCAGGCGAGAAGTATAGCAGACAGATATTCAATGTAAGTGTGCAGCTCTGTATTTTAGCGCTACTGTGGGTCTTTCAGTTTCCCTGCAGGGAAATGTTCTTGGCTCTTTTAAAAATGCATAAGTAAATAACAACTGGGCACAAAAAAACATGCTCGCCTCCTTTGTCGCTGATAATGATTCACACACACAGAAACTACAGAAATGCAAGACCGCTATGATGCCAAGCTGCTTTTTTGATTCTGCGGCTTGAAGCAAAAGGCCAAGAGTGTTTCATGAGAGACTTTAACATAAGTGTCCCACATACTGCTGCCAAATATTCAGAATAACCTACAACAGAACTGGAACACAATGTATATATAATCAAACATATAAATATTAAATGTATCTCTATTCTACACTGCTCACATCTTCACACACATGAGCATTTGTACCCATTCCTGTTCACACGCAGATACACACCTGTATCAGAGTCAATGATGAACAATTCAGATCCAACTCCCTGGAGCTCATAAGAGATTTGGGCGTTTGAGCGGATGTCAGCATCTGTGGCAGAGACCTGCAAGATGAGCCTGCCGGCAGGGGAGTCCTCTGGGACGTTCTCAGTGTACAGGGACTGAAGTGCGGATTGAATGAGGGGAAAATGGAAGAGGGAAAGAAATTAAAGTGACTACCAGGAAAAAAGGGCACGACAAACTGAAAGTGCTGAAATTACATCAGAGTCGAGAAAAAAAAGTTGACTTTACCTTTTCGCATACGGGGCTGTTGTCATTGGCATCCAGCACCTTGACCTCCACGGTGGCTTTGGCAGTGAAGATGCCATCACTGGCAGTAATGTTCAGAAGATAATTGTCCTTCTCTTCACGGTCCAAAGGTTTTCTGACAGAGACCTTCCACTCATTCTGAATGTGTTCGATGGCAAATTGGCCGAGCGGGTCCCCTCCTGTTCGGTGTTACAGAGAAATGTACCACTTCAGAATGATCAGAAACTCAGAAGCAGCAAGGCAGGAAGCAACTATAAAGACACAAGGGTAAGTGTCTGTCCTGATTATTAAACTACATTCAGCTAAATATCAATTACAATCCAGATTCCACAAAAGTTGGGATGCTGTGTAAAACAAAAATAAACCTGATTGATAACCCTTTCATTGGTAACAGGTGATAGCATCGTGATTGGGCATCCTGGAAAGGCTCAGCCGTTCACAAGCAAGGTTCACCGCTTTGTCAACACATGATTGTGGGATATTATTACAAGTGCTCGAGAACTCTTTGTAAAACTGTTGTCGGTAAACACAGTTTGTTTGCAAATGATTGCATTGCGTTTTTATTTAGGCTTTACACAGCGTTCCAACTTTTTGGGAATCAGAGTTGTAATTATTCATCAGTACTTCACACAGCAAATCCTCACTCAAATTAATATTTTTGGTACACAGGCAATCCTGCAAGAAGAAGAAACTACAAAAAATGGACATGAAGTAATGATTGTGTTGGTTTCTGATTCCTCATGATGTTTCCAGACCTGGCAGAGTTATTCACACTTGCTAATTAGCACCAGAGGAAATATTTTTCCCAGTCTATTTCAAAGCATTACTCAGATAATTATACATTTCTGTACTTTGATGACCTAAATATTTGCCTTGAGCTTCAGCAGATTAGGCGATAACTCACACTCCTAGCAGATAATAGGACTGTGTAATGTTTCAAAGATGAGATATTATCATCATATTAAGTGGCATAAACGGATAATCCCCTCTAAGCTCTGTTTATGAAAAACTGTTACACAAAGGAATACGGAGTTAACTCTCTGGGCGTACCAATTATCTGTTTGGCAAAAATAATAAACGCCCACCTGTGATAAAGTAGTTCACTTGTTTATTGATGTCCTCAGAATCATCATCTGTGGTGCTGAGAATAGCGATCACCCCGCTGGGAGGAGGGTCGTCCTCGCTGACGGTGCCTTTGTAGATCTCTGCAGTGAAGCGGGGCGGGTTGTCGTTCACATCAGCGACTGTTACCTCCACTTTGGTGCCAGTGACATGTTGGACTTTGTCGCCTTGA
Organism: Chaetodon trifasciatus; assembly: GCA_037975065.1. Taxonomy (NCBI): domain Eukaryota; kingdom Metazoa; phylum Chordata; class Actinopteri; order Chaetodontiformes; family Chaetodontidae; genus Chaetodon; species Chaetodon trifasciatus. The sequence goes on from JBBMOE010000023.1 coordinate 4,703,439, forward strand.
TCTGTGGCTTGGACAGCGATTGTGTATTTGTCCATCTTTTCTCGGTCCAGCTCTTTCAAGGTGGTCACCCATCCAGTTTCACTGTTAACAGCGAACAGCTCAGAGATCTCCTGCGAGTTCTGCTTGGGGTCGAGGCTGTAAACAACATGGCCGTTGGTTCCAGAGTCCTGGTCGTTGGCTTTGACTTGGATCACTTGAGTTCCACTTGGAAGGTTTTCCACAATAATAGCCTCATATGGGTCTGACTCAAAGACAGGTTTGTTGTCATTCAGATCTTTCACTTGGATGTTGACATTTACAGATGCCGCTACCTCATAGTTCTCATGTTTGGTTTGGGCAAGCAAAGTCAGCTGGTACCATTTGGTCGTCTCGTGGTCGAGGCTTTTCTGAAGCTTCAAGGCTCCACTGTCTCTGTCTACAACAAACACCTCGTATTCATTGCTCTCGGGAGTGTTGCCCCTCACCAGGCTGTAAACGACTGGTTGCTCGCTCTCAGCCTGAATTACTTCAATCTCTGTGCCAATGGGAAGGTCTTCAGCAATTGTATAGCGGTAATGTGCTTCAGTGAATTTGGGAATTGGGGTCTCTGGCGCAACAATCCTTATGTAAACCTGTACAACAGAATGTTTGGGTGGATTCCCAGTATCCTTCGCCCGAACGAAGAATGCATAGAGCTCATTTTCAAGCCCAATGAGGCTCTCTTTGGTTACAATGACCCCAGAGGTTGGGTGGATTTCAAAGTTTTCCTCCACATTTTCAACATCTGCTTCGATTGAATACTCAATGTCAGCATTGCTTCCCTCGTCCATGTCTGAAGCAGCAATTTTAACAACGGAGGTTCCCCTTGGGACATCTGATGCAATAGTAGCTTTGTACTCTGCTGCCCTGAATTGTGGGGCATTGTCATTGACATCTGTGAGAATGACATTGACTATACAAAAGCCAACTTTTCCACCGCCGTCTTTAGCTATGAGAGAAATAGGAATAACCTTCTCAGCATTATTCTCACGATCAAGGACCTCTAGAGTGAAAATCTCTCCATTCTCATTGACAGAGAACTTGTCTTTTGCAAAGTCGTTGACAATCTGGTATGTTATTTGCCCATAAATGCCTTCGTCGTCATCTGTCGCTTTTGCTTCTGCTACCAAAGTACCAACAGGTGAGTTTTCAACAAGTTCTACCACATAGTCCACCTGAGAGAAGGTGGGGTTGTGGAAGTTGGCACCAATAACTGTTACCATGACAAGGGCGGAGCTTCTGAACACACCGTCGGATACCGACACGTTGAGGTTGTAAAGAGGCTGCATGTGTGGCCTACGGTGATTGGAAATAACAATGGCACCTGTGTGTTTGTCAATGGAAAAGTTCATATCCTCGTTGCTGGATGTAATGGAGAACTCCAAGTTATCTGAGTCCGAGCTATCAGCGTCAGATGCCTGGACTTGGGTGATGAAGTGTCCACGTGGGGCCAATTCACTAACAGTAGTTTTGTAAGTGTGCTCTGTAAATACTGGAGCGTTGTCATTCAGGTCGGTAACGTCTATCGTCACAATGACATCACTCGAGAGGGCTGGAACCCCTCCGTCCACGACGCGGACTCTCAACTTGTGCTGCTGGGTCTCCTCATGATCAAGAACTTGAGCTGTAGATAATATTCCCGTGTCACGGTCGATAGTGAAATAATCAGAACTCTTTCCCTTTTCCTCAACCAACTGGAAGAATACTTCTTGGTTATTACCAGTATCAGAATCTTTGGCCTCAACTTGCAAAATGGATGTGCCAATGACAGAGGCCTCGGAAATATTGGCATAATAGGCCTTTGACAGGAACACGGGGGCGTTGTCATTTACATCTTCCAGTATGATATCAACAAAAACTTCAGAGTGTGCTCCAGTCAGAGAATCTGTGGCTCTGACATTTAACTTGTAGGCGGGATGTGTCTCAAAGTCCAGAGGCTGGATCACATGAATTACACCTGTGTTGAAATCAACTGAGAACTGTTTGAAAGGATCACCCTCAGAGATTGTGTACACAATGCGAGGGCCTTCAGAATCATTGGCCTGTACATGAAGCACAGGAGAGTGTAACTGAATGTTTTCAGGAATTTCAATGCTGTAAAAAGCCTTCTCAAACACAGGCATTGCTTTGTTCACCACTGTTATTGGCACTTGTACTTCTGCTGAGAGTGCTGGCTCTCCATTATCCTCTGCTATAACAACAACGACAAAGTCTGTGTTAAGCGACTCCTTCTCAAATTTCTTTTTAAGGGAGATTTCACCAGAGGGGCTAATTTGAAAGTGCTCCTGGTGTTCCTTCAGGTGATAATGGATATCTGCATTCGGGCCCATGTCTTTGTCCACCGCAGTCACTTGTCGGATGACCTGGCCCTCCTCTGCATCCATCTGGACCAGGGCATGATAGGGAAGGTTCACAAACATGGGTTTGTTGTCATTCACATCTTCTACTGTCACAGTTACTAGAACGTGAGCCCCTTCTTCAGATTTGTCCTCTCTGGTGACCTCAACAACGATGTCAAATGTGTCCTGTGCTTCACGATCAAACGGAATCCCAGTGGTTGAGATTACTCCAGATGTTCGGCTGATTTCAAACTTGCTGTCAGGGTTCAAAATTTTGTAAAACAAAGGCTCGTTCACCTGGCTACCAACAGCGGCGATGATCGCTAGTGTTTTCTTCTCAGAGGAGTTTTCTTGGACGTGGGCTTTGTAGGACTCCCTGGTAAATTTCAGCTTGCTCTCTTTGTTTTCTTTCACATTTATCTTTACTGTAGCAACAGTGGCAAATCTACCATCAGAAACCCTCACCTTTAATTCATATCTGCTCCTGAGCTGTGTGACATTCTGAACAGAGATTATGCCTGTAATTGGATCCATTTTAAATTTATCACCAATATTTCCCTCGGAGATGGAGAAGAGAAGTTTGGAGTTAGGCCCAGAGTCTGAGTCTGTAGCGTTGACCTTAATAACTTCCACTCCTTTGTATGTTGGCACTATGACGGCTGTCTCGTAGAGCTCTTGGCTAAAAACTGGAGAACAGTCATTAACATCAATTACTTCAATGGTCACGTTGGCCGCCGTCTCTGCAAACAGGCGTGGCATTCCTAGATCATGGACCTGGACTGTGAAGTGGAAAACACTCCTCTGTTCATAATCCAAAGCTGTAGTGATTCTTATTGCCCCGGTGCTTGAGTCAATGGCGAAATAGTTATGTGCAAAAGGCTCGACAATTTGATAGATGAGCATGGCATTCTGGTCACAGTCGGCATCAGAGGCCCGAATGACAAAAGGCGCGTTTTCATGGGTCAGAACAACGCTGTTGACAGGGGCTGACTCGCTGATCACTCCTCTGAATTCCCTCTGGAGAAAGACTGGAGCGTTGTCATTTTCATCCTTCAGATGAATCAGGAGTGTCGTGTTGCTGGCAAGTCCGGCCATGTTTGTGCCCTGTATGGTGAGCATGTATTGAGAGACGGTCTCATAATCTAAAGTTTTCTGGGTCACCACCACTCCTGAGTTTGGGTTTATATCAAATGCATTGTTTATGTTGCCACTTTTTATTTGATAGAAAACAGACGACTGGCTGACGGCTGTGACCAAGCTGACAAAACTTCCGGGATGGGCTGATTCACTGATTTCTGCAGAGAACTCTTTTTCAGTGAATCTGGGGGCTGCATTGTCAGAAACGGTGACCACAATGTGTACAGTGGCTGTAGTCGACAGTGGAGATATTCCTTTATCAGACGCCTTAACAGTGAGTTCAAACAGGGTCTTGCTGCTCCGATCGAGCTCTTTGGCTACCGTGATTGTCCCAAGAACAGGGTCGATGGCAAAGGAGTTTGCAAAGTTTCCTGTAAGAAAGAGAAGACAAAAGAATTATGTAATGTTTTTCATTCTGACCTGTTGTGTGTGCCAATGCCAATGTTTTTTCCCTTCGACATCAGCTGGTGAGGAATGCATCTGTCCTTTCCAAGCAAGTCATGCTAAGCCCTCAGTCTGACTGAAAGCAAAGCAAGCTACAATCCAATTATATTAAGTCATCCCAATTATTCCAAACATGCATGTATTCAAGCAGAAAGCTCATAGCTGCATGTTTCTTGATCTTATATAACAGCCTATTGTAGGAGAAAACCATCGTGGGAAATTCTGAGGGGGGATCTGCCCATCTCCCACGTATCTGGACATCCTCTAGACAAAGTCTTCAATATTCTCCTACTCTTTGCAAAGTATTCCATTCATGATCAAGATCCAGTGGGCTGCACGACTCAAGATGACTCATACATTTTTACAAGCTGATTTCATTTGCATCATTTTACAACGAAGGCTTTCTACAATGAGGAAAAACAAGGAAAATTCTGCAACTTTGAGAGCATTTACCCGATTCGATGCTGTAGACAACCTCTGCGTTATGGCCCTTGTCTTTGTCAAGAGCTGTGACATGGAGCACAGCCGAGCCTACGGCTGCAGATTCAAACACACGGGCGGAGTACGGGGTGCCTATAAACCAGGGCGCATTGTCATTGGTGTCAGCCACATTGACAATGACACGCACAAGATTCCTCTTCACTGGGATGTCCTGGTCTCGAACCTGAAGAAGGAAAATTTATTAAGAGACAGAGAGGCAGAGGGGGGAGGGGGAAAAGCAGAGACAGACGAGTGTGTGAAAACCCTCAAGGGAAATTTAATTCCTGAATAGTAACATAATGAAGAGGGGAAAAACTATTCATATTATGGAAAAAACAAAGCTTGTCTTAATTTAAAGGTTGTTTAATTTTACAATGACACAAATAATTGCAAAATAAACCCCAACTAATCCAGCTATGGGTAAACTGTAAGTGTTCATTGTTTCATACCATGACTGTGAGGACATGGCGATGCATAGTCTCGTGATCCAGGCGCTCAGCGGTGAACAGTGTGCCTGTTCCTGGGTCGAGTCTGAACTTCCTCAGGCTGAAGGGATCAGTGCTGCTCAGGAGTGTAAAGGTCAGTTTATTCTTCTCGTCTCTGTCCACAGCGCTGATCTGCAGGACCTCAGTCCCTGCTGGTTTGTCTTCAGAGATATTCACCTCATACCACTTCTGAGAGAACTGTGGCCGGTGATTGTTGGTGTCAATGACACGGATGAGCACCTATAAGAGAGAAAGAAATTGTGGAGAACATTCATTTTTACAGTTTTCTGAGCCTTTTCTAATTTTCTCATAGTGTTCTGAGGACTGCTATGTCACAGAGGCTAACTGGAATCAGTTGAATCAGTCAAAATAAATCCAGTGTTGAACATTTACTTGGTAAAAAGCATGAAGAGGGTAGCTACAGCAGTTTTCCCCAACCTGGTTTCGGTTTCTATAACAGTTAGTTTTTGGTTTACACATGTAAACACACAAACTTAGGTACTCTACAAACCTAATAATAACCAGAATACTAGTGTAAATTTGCAAATTTTCTTAATGGTTTTAAACGGAATAGCGATCAGCAAGCAATGAATGTTCCAGTGAATAACTAAAAATAAGACATCTACAGTGGTACAAAAATAGTTCAGTACACTCAAATGGTCACTTTATTTGTACTCCTCTCTCATCCACACACGCACGCACTCACGTGCACACCAACACACTATAAGCTTTTCATGTCCTTTCCCCATGCTGTTCAGTAATAAGCAGCCTTGCGCAGACATAGACCAGATCGATAGGTATGATGGCAAAAGCAATATTTTAACTGAACGCCACTTGATGTAGCTAACACTGGAAACAAGAAATCAATGCTGAATACCCACAATGCATCTAAATGACATACATGAGCAGGTGATTCAATTCAGAGTACATGAGTCATCAACTATATGACAGTGAGTTGTCGATCCAGTGCTATTAATAATATATAACACGTCCAAAAGTAACAGAACTTTTAGTCTGGTTAAACATTTTTTAATGTTACTGTTTTGCAGGGTATGAAATATTGAATATATATGAAGGGTATGAAATATTCTGCTAATGTATTTCTACACGTATGTGCTTTCTACAGTGACTGCAAAAAGTGCAGTCACTGTGTTTTTTTTTCCCCAGCACACTACAAAGACAACATCCCCAAACTGTAAAATTCCACTGGGAGCATGTTTTATCAACACCAGCCACTCGTCTACTGGACTTCCGACAGAGGATTATGGAGAGCTGCTGGAATGCCATCTCTGCTTCCCAGACCAGCGAGGGGCTTCTACCGTTGCCAAACATGGGGAACAAAGGGATCAGCCCAGATTAGACACCTGCATACCAAACACAAGGGGGTGATGTCCCATAAGGAAACAGACAAGGCCGAGCTGCTTGGTGCAGGAACAGTGAAGGGGACGATGGTTGCAAAAGCTCTGACCAGTAGAGAGCTCACTAGCTGACCAGGATTTGTCAGATCTCTGGTCAACACAACTGCCTGCTGTTGTTTTTTTGTCATAATGCTGTTTGTTGAGCACTGTGAGCCTATATCAGAGACAAATATAGACTCAACCTGACAGCACTGATAACATTTACAATCTGCTGTGTGCTGTGATGTTGGCAATGCTGCTGAGGCTCACAGATGCCATCTTGCAGGGGGAGCTTTGGGATGCATGCTGTCTGTCAGTGCTGTACGCTGGCTGTTTGCCATAAGTCATGTGTCATGAGCGACCCATGTCACCTGCTAATCAGGACGTGCAATGTTCAATAAATACAACTTTATAATCACATGTTAACCCTGACAAAGTGTGTGAAATTGAGCCTCTCGTGCGTGCTGAACCCTCTGCAGGCTGACAATCTATCTCATTCCAGACATGTCTTCTCATGTCATGCCAGACATCATATAGCACCAGATCCCTGATGTCTCACAATCCACTTTTTACACACACAGATGCATGCTAGCACGTATACACACGCTCACAAAATCCACACTTCCACACATACACGCACACAAAGAGGCAGTCCAATGTGTCTCAATCTGGCCAGCGTCAGATAACGCGTCTCGTGAATAGTGAGTAAGGTGGCGAGAGCTGATAGTGCTGTCAAGAAGCTGAAAGGAATGGAACCTGGTCAGTAGTATCCACATCTATGCACGATGTACTATTTCATGTGGCTTAGAAAGTACACAAAAGGCTATTCAATTCCCCCCCACATCCACCACATGCACACAAACTTGCCTTTCCCTTTTCAAGGAGGCTCTACAACACTTCAAAGGAACTTTGCCCCCAAACATCACAAAACAGCACGATACAGCCTGACTGCAGCAGAAATGCTGGTATGGAAGAAAACTCTGTAGTCTTTGTATATGGCTTCCTCTGGGAATGCTGGAGAGGAACAAGATTGGGACTGAGACACAGACGCTGACAGATGGAGATAATAAAGAAAAAAAAGGGCTGTGAGGGTGAGATGAGAGGAAGACAGAGAGGTGACAGCGAAAAACCAAAGAAATCTAAGGGAAATGGTCAAATTTAGAAAACACAGGTTGTGGGTGGGAATGAAAGAAGCACACAAACAAAAGATGTGGCTGAAAATACTATGCAAAAAAAAAAAAAAATGAAAAGAAACCCAGGCACAAGAGTCAGGTTTGATACTGAACACAAGCAAACATATGAGTGAATACAGCGAACCTTCAAGTGAGACATAAAGAGAGTCTTTGTAATGTGGACTCGGATAACATGAGAAACAGGAGACCAGGAACAGATTGTGAGCAGAACAGCTTGAGGTACTTCTACACAGCCAAGGGAGGATGTCATATAGCTAGAGATGGGGGGAAGGGAGGCTGGGCTGCATGCCGAGGCTGCCTTGCTGGCGCAGCTCCTGGCTATGAGGTGCCCAAGCTAGAATGCGGCAGCCCTTGTCTACATCAGCTGATCTTTGAAAGAACTACAACGGTCAAATGCAAAGCGTGCAACAGGGAGGCCGACTGTTTCCCATAGACCTCCCACGGACTGTGAGCGTCAGACATGGGATCACCACCGGAGTCGCGAGAATGCTGGATTTAAAATCATTTTCAATTTTCAGCTCACAGTTTGACACTGTCATTTGAAAATAAAACAGACATTCAAAAACAAAAGCGTGCTTAAGAGACCACAAAGGAAACCGCGTCTGCTGGATAGCGAAACACCTTTTGCGTTGCATCCTGAACAGGACACGGGGGGTGCTTTCATTGTGCTCATTGTCCTCCTGAGCAATGCGTAGGAGAGGAAGCCCCCCTGCCAGGTGGCAGGTTCTGGGCAAAGGCAGGGCACTGGCACCGGGCACTCGAACATGTTCCCAAAACAGGATTAACACAGCCCAATACCCACAGAGATCCACCGCTCTTGTTTGCGCTTTATTCTACCCAAACAGAATAATCATCATCTCCGCATGCCTGGCCAATAAATGTGGAGCAGAAAGAGAGAGAGAGGGAGAGAGAGATAACAAAAAGGGAAAAAAAAAAACATTCCAAGGAGAGAGAAAATAGGCCAGCCTGTCTGGCAGCACAGCTTCCACATGACTTTGATTTGAGGAATAGATAAGTCCAACTTTGAGCTTTCACGAGGTGCGCTGCATGTGTGTGATCGGGTAGATGTAATTGGCGGTGAAATTCTGTGTGACTTGTTTTAAAATGTAAACAACATACTGTCCCCGAGGAAAACAAATTCATACCGAATAACAAACAATGAAAGCCTGTCTTGCGTATGATTTCCCACTGAAATTCACTCCTCTTGGATTAATTTCATGTAGCACAGACGGAGAAAATTGATTGTTCAACATTCGTCTTTTATTTCTAAATTTACAGATTTATATTTGTTCAAGTGCTTAATGATTCAACCTACTGCTGTACAAGCTGGTTGATTATTAACTAAGCCTGCCAGCCTTGAAAAGGTAATGAGTAAGCCTACCTGAAGAGGAAGAGATAAATTAAGCGTCACAGGTGTCGGTGTGTCTGATACAACCTTTTCCAGATCTTAGCCCTATTAGTCACTCACTGCCACAAAAAACACTTCCCAGCAAGAGATGCATTCACTGTACTGGGTTTGTTAAAACCCCTCTAACAGAGTCAATACTGTCAAGGCTGAACAATGTTATCGGATAAACAAGTTAGTAGCCAAAACACTCGGGTGGCTTTCCTGAAACATGAAGCACTCAGTATGTTGCTGGTATTCAAGGCAATCTCTTTTCAACTGGCATTACACAATATGTGACATATCACATGTGTATGCAGGTAATATGAAGGCCACATGCCACACTATGGCTCTTCCTCACCTGGATTCTGGTCTTCAAAACAACAAAACCATAGAGATAAGTACACGTTAGAGGTTTTAAACAAAAGGTTTTTGTGGAGCATAATTTATTATAGTGATGCATCTTTACTTTCAGGGATGTATTTATTACTAGCCAACAAAATGTGGGTATTTACTACTGTCTATTTTATCACTGGATGCCTCTTTCAATCATCTATTTGGCTCCCAGCACTTCCCAGACAGCTTGCACAAATCACATAAACCACATTTCCATCAAGCACTCCGCTCCAGTTCACTTCAGTCCGGTTTGTCAGACATTAGAACGGACATTTTTGTATTTTCACTGTCAAACGCCGTGGATGGTTAATGGAGCCAGTTCATGCCGCCACATTTTCTCGTTACCCCTTTGCTGAGGTACCGAGCACACTGATCTGGGACTTAAAGGCGGAGTGAGAAACACTGCAGTCCCCTGTGCTGTCTTACTGCCTGCAGCCTTTTCTCAAACAAAGCTGGTTTCCTAGTTGTTATAAACAACCAAATACAGAGAAGAACTAACACGAGAGGTGCGTGCGCAGTGAGTGTGTAGTTGAGAAGTGAAGGTAAATGCGAGCAGAGGAAAAGGTTAGCAGTTGTCAATCTGGCAGCATATGTACAGTACAGGTTACAGTGCGTCAGCTAATAAATGCTGCAGCTTCTCAAGCTGTTTCCCAACTGCTGTAAAAGTGAAGGAGGTTAGCCCCGAAGTCCTGGAGACAACTCTGCCTGCTGTCTGCGGTGAAGATGCAGAGCAGGTCTAAGATTTAGGTACATGCAGGTAGGTATGGTAAAGCACGGGTTACAGGAGTACTATACCAGAAGAGCTGGAGTGGTGGAAACGCAGTGTGGCCTATGGAGTAAACACATTCAGCAAATCTGTTCCCTCTGCAGGACTGTGTCTTACACATTAGCACTCATGTGCAAGAGAGCGTATCAGTCACAGATCTAATAATATGCTCAAAAACATGCAAGGCAGTGAGAAAGAGTGCACTGGTTTCCTTCATCGGATATACTGTACAAGTGATTATTCTTGGACCCGTGTTCTTATGTGAAGTGATGGTTGAGTTGAGCTGTGACGGCTTCTAGAGATGGAATTCATAAAGCTGAGAATCAACCAGTGAAACTTACCATCGCACTGTCAGATCCCACAAGGGGAATCTGAGGTAGTGTATAAAGTTTGATACGTCGTGAGGATATTGGCAATTACTGCCGAAGATACCAAAATACACAACAGACTGATGAACTGCAAGTTCAAAAATCTGTCACGTCATGCAGGCTTGATGTTTTACTGTTATTAAAATCTACCACTGCATTTGATATGATTTCATGGCTTTTCTATGGAATAAACAAAACAACAGTTAAGTTTTGAAGTCCCCCTGTATTTTAAAATGATCCCTGAATGAAACCACTTCCTGTAATGTCAGAGGATAGCTCGTACAGTCAGTCCCATTGAGAATCAGACCTTCTGAATAGGTTAACCTTTGAATGTGATTAATTTAACTTAAAATGTCACTGCATGCAATATTGCTGAGGTGCTTTCAATTAAGTGTCTGTTTCCAGGACTTTTTTTTAAAAAAAGTGCTTTATGGGGAGAGAAAATCATGGCTGAGAAAATCGGCACTCTGTGGCTGTTTTTAAGGTTCTGCACTAAACGAAAGGACGTGCTGCTTCCTCGGATGAGCTGCGAAATGCCAGTGAAGGCGGCGCTTCATCCAAGGCTCAGCGGAGCACAGCAGCCAGATGATGAAAGGCTTTATTCATACAGAGTGACAACAAATAGATTCTTTTCCAGCTACAGTTCTCTGAAGCTCCCCTTTGAGGACAAAGGACAAAACATTTTGAATGCCACCATCCCATATGACCCAAACTATCATGTAAAAACGTTCAAAATCTCATGGACAAGGCATGACCATGTGAACAAAAACCAAAGACAACTTGCATGCTTAACAGCTTTTATCATGGCAGCTCAGCTTTGGTATCAGCTGGGGAGCAAGACATACCCAAGCAGGAATAAATCAGCATATTAATATACTGAAATACAAGTATGTAACTGCTTTGGAAGGTTTTTGGAAGCAAGTTTTAGTTTCATCTTTCATCAAAATGGCTCCAATAGGGTCATATGGTTTACAGGATCTAATAACTTTTTATCGATTTTCTCTCTGCATAAAAGCATCTTTTCAGGAGACTTCACAGTTCCCAGACTGTGCTTGTACACATGGACTATGAGTGCTATATATCTGGTTATTTTGAGTCAATTCAGGCAAGACCAAGGCCAGCTGTTCATCTCCGAGAAAAGTAAGAGAAGGTTCACAGGTTCAGAGAGACACAGCACAGGAGGGGAGTGGAGGGAGGGCGCTCAAGAATGTACACTTTAAAAAAAACCTCTGGCTAGACTATCATCACAGCGGCCCCGCGTCAGGAATGAGACAATGGAAGATTCCTTCGCTTCAACGCTCAACTGAGATGGCAGAGAACAGAGGAGGGGGAACAATGGCGTATAACCCATATCATGGCCGGAAAACCGCCTCCATTCACAAACGAACATTCCATTTAGGTCAAAGGAAGCTCGACGTCAGGACCGATCTGACATTTTGGGGAACACAACTATTCGCTTTCTTAAGAGTCGTTAGATGAGAAGACTGATGGCACCCTCGTGTCTCTGCGGTAAATACCAATCTAGATGGAGGCGGTTAGTTTAGCTTAGCACGAAGCTAGTCTGGCTCTGACAAAAGGTGGAGAAAGTTCGGCATGCAGTCATTGAAAACCCATTTAAAATGTCATTTTTACACTTTGCTTTTGCATGAATTAAACAAACGAAATATAAAGTGTTAATCAGTGAGCTTCAGAGTCGCAGGTAGGCAGATTTCGTTGCTTTCAGCAGAGCGAGGCTTCGCCGTTTTTAAGGCTTTATGCTAAGCTAAACTAATCAGCTGCTGGTTATACAGGAGTCTTATATTGAACAGAAGAAGCATATTTTCCAAAGTACCCATCTTTTTAAAGCTCCCTACGTGGTGAGTTCATAAGCGAAAGCGCAACAGTAAATCAGCCTTATTATATCAGATCTCATATTGTTTGTGTTGTCTGTTCATTTTTTCCAAGGCAACTTTATATGAATAGAAGTCAGGTAATGAGACTCAAACCGACACTCTGTCCCTCTGCCAGGCCAGCTGAGGTCAACGACAGCATCAGAACATAAACATATGCCATCAAACAGGACAGTTTGGCCGTAGCTTCGCTCATCGGCCGTCCCTTTGCTCCCGCTATTTCTCACACGAGACAAACAGAACCATGACAACTGCCTCATCAGCTTCCAACTGTTTCATTAGTGTTTCAATTACCTGGGTGCTGACAGTTCGTGTCCCATCTGTGGCTTCCACCGTCAGGTTGTAATTTGATTTCTGCTCAGCGTCCAGGGGCCGTGCTACAATCAAGGTTCCGCTGGCCTTGCCCACGTCAAAGCGGCTGTCATAATTACCACCTGTGGATTTTTTTTTTCGTACAAACAACGAGAAAGGACAAAAGATTAGTGACAGATCATCGCTTAGCTGTCCGCATGTAGCAAGGTTACACAAACATGAAATGGAGGCGCTGAGATGGACACACAAACATCAATTTTCTGCTGTGCTGATGTCATACGTAATGAAAAGATACGCTAATGTTGATGAAATTTACTATCAGTGTAGATTTACTGTTTATCAAACATTAACCAAATTAACATTAACCCTAACACACATCAAATGGGTTCATAAATACAAAATGATGAATGTATAACAACACACTCTTTCATATACTGGACAAAGGGATGCTTAACTGTCATGGATAAACCTCACATCTCTTGAGACTCTTAATCAGGTCACAGGTTTAAGGGGAAAATGTGGCACAACATCAATCCAGCGGCACACCACCATTCAACCACAGCCAACAGGAAGCAGCAACACACAGTGTGGGATGATCTCTTAATACAGCACAGCCTATTAGGAGATCCCAGCAGCTACCTTCTGCTGTACAGTTGTGGTCACAAGCCATCTGAAGGATGTAAAACATCTCAGCATCCTCTATGCCGTCTTGCAAAAATCCAACCAAACAGAACATTCCAGAGAAAAGAGGAAAGCCGAAGCAGAGCACAGAGAGAGAGGAGAAAAGAGACGTGTCAGTCGGACATTGATTAGAGGGAGGACAGGCTGGGAGGAAGGGAGAGGAGGCGAGCATATTTGAAGGCAGTCAATTTAAGTCCTCTCATGCATACAGTGCTGATCATAAGTATGAAAGAAAGACACATTCAAGAAACTGCAGATTAAGTGTCAGCGCTTCAAAAAAGAGTGGGCAATTAAAATTGTGAAGAAATATGCAACGTTTCAATTGGCTCACATGGGAAAGCTAAGAGAAGTATCAATATTTACTCAAAGTTATGTTTAAACTCTGTTACCGAAACTTTTTCTGCAAAGGCAGAATTAAGACCAGGTAAGCTAAGCTAGTTATCTTCAGAGGGTTATCAATTATCAAGATACCGGTTCATCAAAATGGCTAATTTAGAGAATATAGCCAGGGAAAAATGAGTTTGTAAGTTAGTTTTAGCTTTAGCTTAGGCTAGCCGTGGCTTTCATTTCTGCTAGCTCTCCTGCTGTTAGCTAATTTCATTTTCTGTTTTCACATTATATATTTCGATGACATAATATGGCAAAACAAATGTAAATTGTGACTAAATACCGTATGAAGGTACAGTGTATTGGCTTAGTAAGGCAGCTAACATGGCTGCCAGAAAATGGCTGACTTCTCACTGACATGCCATCTAATATGAGAAACTCTCAATATACTACAGAACATTACTGTTACATTAGAATTTTTTAGTGTATGTCCGTATTTCACAGACATATCACACACAAACACTACAGTTAGTGCTAAATCTACAAAGCATTTCTATGACATGGAGCATTTCTACAGTACGCGTGCACACACACAACAACCGAGACGCGTGCGAAGGAGGCATACCTGTGATTTCAAACCACACGGGAACATCAGAGGACTCGGTGGCGACGACGCCCACCATGTGCGCCACAGGGTCGCTCTCCATGACAGAAAAGGTGAAGGGGGACTCCTCAAAAAGCAGGGGAGCCGCGTCGGCCGGCAATTCCGGTTTGGGAATCCACTCGATATGCAGACGACAAGTGGAGGATTTCTGGGGGCGTCCGTTGTCGACGGCTTTTATCTGAGAGAGGCAGAGAATGAATGTCTGTGTTAGACAGTGTTATGCAACATTTTGCTGCAAATGAGTTTCTGCACAGCTCTCTGGTGTATCCTCTGCCTGAGACTCCTCAGAAGTACATACAAGAAAGTTTGGTTATGTAGCTTGCTAGTAACTGCTAACAGATAAAACACACCAACAAATAATATTTCATTTTATACACAGTGCAAACAGACTTTGGTTACAGCCGCTGATCTGATGCACAAATCCACAGAATGTGTCTCAATAGTAAAAGCTTTTCCGAGCTGTCCACATGGCGAACCTTGTATTCGCAGTGACAAAACAGCCTTTGTGTGTAATTCTTTTGTGATTCAACCTTTTGTGGGGACTTCAATTACTGTAAACTGTGGTGAGCAGTTTCTTCTTGCAGCAGGAAACACGACTTCGGATGTGTGGGGATATAAAATCTAAGTGGAAATCAGTTTAAACCAAAAAAGACGAGTGTGAAGTATCACCACGGTCTTGACAGCCAAGTGTAATGACTAAACTAGAGGTAAATTCAGGATGTTTGTCTCACAGGTGGAAGATTGACAGATAATATTCATTTTCACATATTTTAACACATTTCTTTCCCTGCGATTCTAAGATTCTCTGCAAAAACAGCTGCCACGATGAGCAGAAAATGTCAAGAGCTGTACACTTTGATGGCCAGAAAGATGTGTCACATCGATGGCTGACAAACTTAGCTCTTCATGACCAGCACTGCAGCAATGGGACCGCGGTAATAAAGCAAACATACTGTGTATCCTGTAACAGTTAGATCCTGATAGGAGGTTGTGGTGTGGTGTTTAGAACATGCTCCTTCAAATCTTAAGTACAGCCCTGATTCCAGCTGTACAGCAACGATTTATGAAGTGTTCCTGAGCCCATGTGTTCATCTCCTTCATCCAATCATGTGTTCACAAAGTGGCGAACCTCGCTGCATCCTCACTTGTGAACGACTGAGCCTTCCCAGGATGAATTGGGGTTTTGAGATTCAGCACGACTCATTCTTCTGTGCCATTCGTGGCACAAAACTAACAAACTTACACCTTCTGTTTTGCTAATTATGCTGCGTTAAGACAAGCTTATTTCAATACAACCAGGCAGTCACACTAACACGCTTGCCAAAAGCATTGCTCTAAATGCAAAAATGCACATGCTAACTTGACATTCAAACTTCATTCATTCTGAATGTGAGGTTTTGATTTATTCATGTATTTGTTTATTTTGGAAACTTGTGTATTTGGGCTGTTACACTTTTGTTCTATTCGACTCTACTTCCACTCTATTCAGCTCTACTCCCCTTCAGCTCCATTCAGGGAAATCTAGCTGTATCCAAACTTACAGTATACGTCAGCAGCCAGTTATGGTGCACCTTATGTATGCAGTCACAAAAGCAGCCAGAGCCTGAACACCCACATACCTCCATCAGTGTCACTATCTGTAATTGGTCTGGAAACTGATTTAATTTGTCTGGACGTCTTGTTTTGTAAACCGGGCAGATGCTGCTCTACCTCTGGTTATTGTAGCTCCTGCTTGCACGAATATATTAGCATCACGACAATATTTACTGTTTTCAATTGAGTAAATATCAGAAAGCAGCAAATCATCACACTGTTTTCCTGAGTCGGGGTTGTAGATGTTTTTGTTGGAAGTAAAATTCTAAACATGATGTAAGTGGATCAATTAGCTTTTGGTCTCTTTTATGGAGACTGTTTACTGCATTCTTCAACACAAAGCCTGACAACAGGAAGGGCAGAAAAACAACATGGATAAAAAACTTGAGAAGAAGAGGAGCATACAACAACAAACATCAGCTCACTGAGAGACTATGACAGGATGAAGTCCTGGGATTAGACACTCACTGTAAGGATGTCGTATTCTCCAGCAGAGGAGAACTTCTTGGAAGACACCAGGCCGGTCTTGGGCTCGATAAAGAACTTTCCGTTTTCGTCTCCCTCCTCAATGCTGTAGGAGATCTCGGCATTCGGTCCCTCGTCGCGGTCAGAAGCAATGACTCGATACACCGGGTCTCTCTTGGCGGCTCTCTCTTTCTCTGGCCTCTCCCGCTCCGGGAGCTTGATCTTATAGATCTTCTCCAGGAACAACGGCCTGTTGTCGTTCTCGTCGAGGACTCGGACGATGACGCGGACAGTGGTGGATTTGGCAGGAACGCCGTGGTCAGTGACCGTGATCTGAGGAGGAAGAAGAAAAAGCTTCAGATGAAGGAGAAGACTGAAAAGCCTGAGGCTGAACTTCAAATCACATGAAATATCTCTTATCCCTGAGTCACGATGTCCGTATTGTTTACCTCTCTGATCAGCAGAGATAAATGAATCCCTCTCAGAGTTTTGGAACAAGAGGTACTAAATAATTTAGAAAAGGTTTAATAATTCACGCAATGTCACTGAACATTACGTAAAACTGTCATGGGAATCTGTTAAGATGAAGACAGATGTCTTAGAAATTCATCATTTCGGAGTCTAAATTTAATCAAAGTTTGGATGAAAAGGGAATGTGTGCTTTTTCCCTTCATCACGCTTTCAATGCACTTATTTCTCTCCAACTTAACTAGCAGCCAAAATGAAAGGCAAGGCTGAGATTTGCCGTCAGGGGGTCTCTTTGAATACACATTCTTTACTTAAAAAACAAACACACATCAGTAACAGGCTGTTATACACTCATCTATTGCTGGAGACAAGATGTTTTCTTTATATTTTTAACCAAATAACCTTAAAAGACTAGGTGATAATGTATTCTATAGAGCGTGATTCTTTCCTGACATAACATCTCTCTGGTGCCGTAATAAGTGGACTTTTTCATAACTACAAATACAAATCTCTGAGTCTTTCAAGGCAGAATTATCCAGCAGAACAATACAAAATAGACTAAATAGGGTTTCTTCATTTTCATTGTTGCTCGGGAGAGAGGGCAGGACTTTAAAAGCAGCAATTTTGGTCCATTAGTTGCGTGACTGTTCAGTGGTCAAACCGCCTTTGTCTGGTTGGATGCAAGAAGTAGCACGACTCCCCTATTTTAGCCACTAACACTGTCACATTTTGGGACACAACAAATTTAACGAGGATACCTATCAGTATCAGCTCTTATACACATGGAAATACAATCAACACATCACTTTAGACATTAAGGTGAAGGAGCCACTTCGACGTAGCAGGAGAGACCTTTCCAGCTACTGTTTTTGTATTCAGGTAAACATGATTTGCTTTATCTGGAGGCTAAAAGTTTTTCTAATCTGAAATAACTTTTACAGGGTTTCTGCGGGTCCTTAAACATTTTTAAAAAGCCTGAAATCCAATAATGTAAAAAAAATTAAAATGTCTTAAAATTATTACACATAGTTTTGACAGGTCTTAAAAACACTACTTTTATGAAGGTGACCCCGGTCTCACTTTTAAATGTTTTTTTGGGAGAAATCTGCACCAGCAAACGCCTGCTACCACCAAATATTAAACATCAGGAGCATCACCAAAGTCCGGCCCCAGTGCAACCCACTCTGCAGCAACGTCAACTCCTGCAATAGCGTTTGAGACATGAAATACTTCTTAAGCTCGCAAGGTGTGCCCAGGTAGCTCACCTGGTCGGGTGTGCACCCCGTGGGCTACGCTGTGCTCTCGCTGCAGCAGCCCAGGCTTGATTTCCACCTCAGGCCTTTGGCTGCGTATCCTCTCCTTTCACTCTGTATTGTTTTCTCTAACGAAGGCTAAAAAGGCCCCAAAAAATAATGGTCTAACATTTAACATGTTGAAACCTGCAGAAACCTTGATTTTATGTTTGCCTGTGATCACGATAACAGCAGCTTGCATGGCTACTATACGAACAACCTACCAGAGCTAATTATTTTTAATTAGCTGAACCTCTTTATTCTGATAGCACCAGCTGCACTGACTCTGCTGCTGTGTGTCAAACGAGCAAACAAAGATTCTGCACTGCTAATAAACACTGAGACTTACTGCCCTCCATCGAAGGCCGGGGGCTTTTTTAACACCCACAAGTACTCTGTATAAAAGACAGTGAACTAAATCATTAATGGTGGCTTAATTTAAGTCACAACATCAAGTGATGCTGGCGGCATGCTAACGGTTTGTAATTTGTGCCATGATTATGTGTCTTCAGACGTCTGAGTGCACAGTTTGAGGAATTTAATCAAAAGCCAAGAGCCACAGTCTGACCTAAACAAACACTATTTTCTAATATCAATCTAGTCCCAGGAAGATGTGCTCAAGGGTTTGTGCATCTGAGCGCTGGCAGAGATGTGAGCAATTCCAGCTTCAAGCTGCAAAATAATGTAGAAGGGCAGAACAAATGTCACCGCCATTTAAAACCATCTGCTAAGTGCTTCACTAAAAACAGTCAAGAGTCCAGGACAAGGCACACACCATTTGGTGCCATAGTTTCAATTACTAAAGTAATGTGTTTTGGTTTTTCTCACAGTGTCTGCAGCTGTCTGTGCAATTCACATGAGCAGAATTAATTAAATGGGTTGAGAAGAAACCTGAGCATGTTGGTGCCCGTTCTGTGCTGCGTGATGAACATTTCCATTATGACCACATGAGCTTTTTGGCCTCATATATGTGGGTATAGTACCTGATGTCCCTGCTTACATAAAACACCTTGAGGCACTCTTGAGTAGTGAAATAAAATGTCCCAGTGTGGTACCTCAGCAAAACTGCTTTGTGCGTGTCTGCATGCACAGTATCCATCAGGACAAGCCTCTCTTTTGAGCATTTTCATCAAAAGCCTTTTGTCTGATAATTAGGCAAACCACACAAAAGACAGAGAAGTTACACCAGAGGGAGTGCGTCTCATTGCATCAGTAAAGCACTGCTGTGAAGTGAGCTGAGCTGAGCCAACCCATTATGCTCTGATTATCTATTGCAAAACTTTCAGCTGTATCTGTCCCACCATATGCAAGCAATGCTGTTTTGATGCACACAATAACGAAAATAAGGTGGGAATCAGGACAAACTGTGCAGGATTCTGTAAGCTAGTCACTATAAAAGTTGGTATTGTGCTTGGCTGTAATAACACAGAGAATTAACTGAAGCTGACGTTCCGCAACAGTTGTTTAAATACAGCAACTCACTCTTTTTTGATGAGCAAGCATGCATTGTGGAGGAGATACGAATGCCTGCTGCAATAACTGCTGGATTAAATAAGTGTATAAAACTGCTTCTCTCACAGCGTTTCCACTGCAGGATCTTTCTCAGGGGACCAGGAGCCGTTTGAAGAACTCGCGTTGGTGACTAGTTTAATAAAAGGTGTTTTGACCAGAGGAAACAGACAATTTTGCTCCTGCAAAAAAGTTCCTACTCCAGAAATAGTCCTGTGCCCGGGCGAACAGGAAGCTGGGGCTTGAGTGTCGTCCCTATGGCTTCATACTGCCTGGAACTGCTAAACTTTAAAAACTTAGTGTCTCTGTGCCACAGCTGCAGTGTTGGTTTCAGCTACTTATATCCGAGGATTTGCTGGTTTCTGTCCTCGTGGATGAACATTAAATGACTAATCAGAAAAAAAGGACTAAGTAGGATCAAACATTGTGGTTGTAGACCTGTTTGGGGTGTACCTTGCATCTGCCCGGCTGCATGCTGGGATAGGCTTCACACTACAGATGTGAAGAGCCCACTCACCTCTGCTTTTCCATTATAATGTTCTCCCTGCAGTCCCAGGCCTGAATCCTAAGCATGTCCTGGCATGTCCCACTTCTGCTATTTACCCACCCCCCTCCTTCCTGGGACGGAGGCCTCTCATCCTGCCGCTAGAGCCCACACTCAGACCATCCGGAGCAGCTTTGCCTTTTTCTCAAATTCCCCCGCTGCCTTTCTGCCTTTAGCTCTCTCTCTTTCTCTCTTTCACACACAGGCACACGACTACCGCCTACCAACCCCCATCCATCTCATCATAAAACTCTGAAGGCCCCCTGTGCTCCCTCCACCTCCTCCTGGCATTTGGTGCAAACAATGCTGACACAGCCCCCACCCTAATTGCTCCACATGTTCCACATGGCCCCACATGTTTCGTTTCTTCTCCTACAACAAGCTCGTACAAAAACTTCAACGCGAGCTGGGACTTCGGTTTGATTTGTTCTGCCAGCACCCGGTTCTCGCACGACGGCATGTGCACACACGCGTGCTCTCCTGAGTCATGATTAGCACTCGATTAGCTGCCCTGAGGATACACTGAGGTGTGTGTGTGTGTGTGTGTGGCTGTGTGTGGGGCAAATTGTAGGGTTTAAGAGTCTGGGGTCTTTGCTGCCCCATGAATGTTTAGCCCAGTAAAGAGCTTCCTGCTGGATTCCCAGTGACCAACAAGAACAAACTTCTTAAGTTGCCATGGTGACACTGCTCTTCCCGGGCCCTGTTCACTGAGCCACTTTCTACCTATTTAGGTCAAAAGTTGCTTGCTTTAAAAACGATCCCTCCAACTCACACTCAAATTAAAGAGGAACTTTAAATTGGTCACACGTTTGTTCTTTCTGCACGAAGAAAAGCAAGAATATCAGCATGAGGAGGAGAGGTGCGTTGCATTCAGCCTAACATTAAAGTCTACCACAGTTTGTTTAATGTGGTTATTAAATGTCTGTCTGGAGGCGTTCTGTCAAATGAGATGAACAACACTGATAAACTCAACTTTGGTTGAAATTTTAGTTTTTTAAATCAGGCACCAGGCCCAAACTAGTGAGTCACCAGTTTACGACCACGTGTCGGAGGCAGCAACAGCAAACCGCTTTTTGTTTTAACTTTGATGCCAAATAGTCTTCACAAATTCAACAGGTATGGTACAAAAAATTCAGCAAAACTGTAAAGGAATACAGTTTCCCATTATTCTCCAGGTCCATCCCTATCATTTACCCTCAGTCCTGTCATGCAATTAGTGCAGTGCGATGTACAATCACAGTATGAAATACAACACTGCTCTGGCACCAGATGCACCGGCATTAACTGCCACCCAGTGATCACTGAATTGTGTAACTTCTAACAATAATTAAAAGGCGTCCAATCTGCTCCCTGTCAGCACCGGAAGCACAATTAAAACGCTATTATCAACCTCGGGTTTGTGGCGAGGAAGAGGGAGGGAGGCATCAAGAGGGAACAGAGCCCAGCTCAATTAAAACCCACAAGTTTAGACATCGGCCTGTTGGGCTGACAACAGTTTCCTGTCCCAGCTTGCTCCATCCACGAGACGGAACAGTGGGAAAGAACAAAGGAACAGTCACCAGGATCTCCCACACGCCTCCCACCTCTCCCATCCGGAAATCAGTACAGGGGGAAATTATTCCAAAAGTGCCCTTCTTGCACCTACAGGATTTGTTTTAGTTGGCAGCATGCGGCTCTCAACCACAACTTCTCTTTTTTTTTTTAACATGAAGACCTTGAAGTTTCTGATTATCATGTTACTTATCAGTTTTCTCCTAAATAAGAGCGGCTGATACTAACCCGTCTCCAGCTTTTCCTTTAGAGTTTATAGTTTAAAAAATAAAGTGCTTACCTCCAGAATGTGCTCATCTTGTTGCTCCCTGTCCAGTTTTCTGGAAGTTGTTGAAACCAGACCTGTTAAAGACAATCAATGACACGAATAATTAAACAGATTCATCATATAAGGCAACAACTACATGAGTCATCATTTTTTCACCATAAAGCAATCATAAAACCTTAAATTAAATATGGCTGAATATGCTGGACTTGAGGCTGACAGATGAATGTGTTAGGCTGACATATGTACCTCACACACTTGCCGTTCAAGCCTCATCAGCCGACACACACACACTGATACCGATATATACGCCGTCTGCAATGAGCTAATATTGGCTGATAAGGAAAAAGAAGTTGTAGAAATTCCAAAGATGTGTTTGAGGAAGGTTAGAGACAGCATCTCACAGTCTGTCTATCAGCAAACAATGAAAAGTTTGTGTCCCACTCATATATCGCCCATAAATCTCAGCTCTTCAATAAGCAAATTATAGAGATTTTTATGAGAAATCAGTAGGCTCCATGATGGAAAAACTCAGTTTGTCTCCTAATCTTTAAGTTAAAAACCAAAAAGAAAGTTGGGACAGTGTGAAGGAAAGTGCAATATTTGATTACTAAAACTAAAATAACAACACTCCCACTCACTGTTGGGTGACATGATCTGAACCCTGCTGGTTACCTCATCAGTCACCCATGAGTTAAGATTTTACGTCTGGAAGAGTGCTCTCCCAGTAGGTCTTCCCTGTTTTTGGTCAAACCACATGCCAGACAGCCCACCACACTGCCTTACACATGTGAAATATCACAAAGGTCTGCAAAACAGTG
The DNA here is from genome assembly GCA_037975065.1 of Chaetodon trifasciatus. NCBI lineage: Eukaryota > Metazoa > Chordata > Actinopteri > Chaetodontiformes > Chaetodontidae > Chaetodon > Chaetodon trifasciatus. Next base: position 4,726,227 of record JBBMOE010000023.1, read on the forward strand.
CCCAAACAGCAGCGTAGCCCTGACACCCCGCTTTTAATTCTTCCACAAGCTGAATAAATAGACAGCCAGTCAGCCAGCGCCCGCAGTCTTGAGCACTTTTTGAAACGGAGAAAATGAATCTTCCGGAAAGATCCTGCTGCTGGTTGAAGTGTTTCAAGGGTCTTTTTAAGCTCTATCGTTCATTTTAAGTGGACGGATTGATGTTGTGCGACATCAATCGCATGGAGGGGACTTTGTTAAGAAAGGCTTTGACGAAAGTAAAAATAAAACAAGCCGGAGTCTCGAGTTCCCGTCTCGTCCAATTCTCAATCAAATTCACAGCGAAGAGAAGAAAAACTAGAAAAGGGGGGAGGCTATTGCTACATGGCTACGTTATAAGCAGCGTTCTGTTCTCACTACCAATGTAATTGCAACTTTGCAGAGACACTGAGTGTAGAGTAGACATGCCAACTCCAACCGCACCAGAGCTGTCTGCTTGCCACACTGCGCCTGATTAGCATAAAGCAAAGGATTTCCGAAACCCAACCCCATCAATGGCACATATGCCTGTGACTAGAATAGCTGGCCACAACTTACAGGTCCTGAAATAGTCCTCCCTCAGCACTGCAATTGAGGCATATGAGCGAGGCGCTTTTGCTCCCCTTCTTCATCCTCTGCTTCTTAGGCTTTATTTAATCTCCACCATGAGCTGCAAAGATCCAGGTCCACTGATACTCGGTTAGAAAAAGCACCAGACGTTTCCTGTTTTTTGTTGTGCTTACCCAACATGACTACATATTGATGAGCAACTCGTTTAAATGTTCATTTAACATTAACATGAAATTGCAGCGACTGCAGGTACAAATCTGAGAGAGGAATCTAAACCAAGCCCCCTTTCCCAACACTGTCGCATACGCCCCCTCGCTAAGTGAAAAGAGGTGTTTGGTAACTGACAGCTCAGATTAAGTTTAGTGAATCTATACGACCTGCAGGAATTACTCTTTGCAGTGTTGCATGATGTCTGCAAAAAAGTTTGCAGAAGATCATCGCAGGTTGCATGAGCTCGCGAGCTGTAGATTATTACCATCAAAGCTAATAGTTCTGCTGTGCCACATCAAAACAGACCACGGTGACTAATTATTCATGTGCTTTAGCGAGGCTGGAGCTGATGGATGATAATGTTTCTAAGCTCCCCCGTGTGCTGTGTTAGGTAACTCCGTTCTCTGTACATGCATTATAGAGCAGAATGCAGATGACAATATTAACTGCACCGAGTCCACGCCTCTGATTTATAATTCCTGTGCAAATCAGCTGCCGAATCACAGCTTGACTGGGTATCATAACAGATACAGCACTCGCAAACGGCATACTGTCAGCACAGAATCACACCGCCGCAACAAACATAACATTAGCAAAACCAATGAAATCACAAAACGGCCGGCCTGTATCCAAAGCCTGCACTGGAGAAGAGAAATCTGGTTTCAGCTCTGCTTTGCAAAGACTGCAGAGAAGTCCCATTTCACAAACAATATTTACACCTTGATGCTGCGACAGCGAACGCAGCCGAAGATGACACATTACTGGACGCCGTTTATTTGTGGTTGCAACTGCTTGTTCAAAAATCTTGTATATTTTGGTGCTGGAGCAATCTCTCTCTTTCTCAGCCTGACACACAAATTTGCACAGCTACCTCGAGCTGGAAATAGGAATGGGACATTTGTTTTAAAAAATGAGCTGGAGAGAGCGCACGGGCAATTAAGAAAGCCAAACTAAAGAGGAAGTGGAAAGTTATTTAGTCCCCGTTTCAATGCGGTTACTTGCTGAAGTAAAAATAGCGACAGCACAGCTCAGGGAGCGAGCACGCTCAGATTTCATGCACTATTCCCTGCTGAAATTCCATTGTCCAGAGAGGCAATACAACTGGCAAGGTGTCATAAATATCAAGGGTGTTTGATAACCATGAGACTTCTTCCAGATACGCTGTCTTTAGCAGCAGCGGGGTGCCGACCTTCTCACAGCAGGGCCAAACTGCGCATCCTTAATACACATCTCAAAAGCGGCAGACAATCCCGTCATACAGTGAGCATCTGCCTTTAATCCTGTGGTCTGTCCCGGCTTTCTTTTCTCAATCGTGTGAGGGTGTACTGAGCAGTCTAACGCTGCAACTAATGTTTATTTTCATTATAGAGCAACCTTGCAATTATTTTCTCAATTAACGTTTTACTTGTTTGATCTCTGAAACGCAAGAAAATAGTTAAAAATGTCTCCTGCTATTTCCTAAAGCCCACCATCAAAAGTCCAAACCCCAAAGATAGCAAATCTTTAAATCAGAGAGGAAGGAAGTGGGTATTGTTTTGCAATGTATAATGCTTCTGTCAATAAACTGATCAATACTAATAATTCACCAACAGCTTCAGCTCAACAATAATCAGCTCAGCTGTTTTGGAGCCTCTTGGTGAAAAGGCTGAAAACACGAGCCCAATTTTACTGCTCTCTCACATTTTTGAAGTATTTAAGGATTTTGATGGAGCGTGAAACCAGCATCCACTTCAAGATGTAGAGATGTCTGGGAGGAGAATCAAATCAGAAACGCAGAAAATATGTTGCATGGGCCGTGGATGAGCGGAGTTATTTTATGTTGTGGCTTAAACGGCTTTTGTTTGCTTCTGTTCCATTTGTGTCTCACCCGCTGCCAGATCTCTGACCACAGGACTTGCCGCCCACTCTAATATCCAAGCACCAATATCACTTTCAGAAAATAATTCAAAACAACTAGTTTCCAAAAACGCTATACTTTCAAACATCTAATCTCGCAAGTTTGATCACCCACCCAAAGCTACACGCTCACCAGGAATGGTCGTCTTACGTAGGACTGAGCTGGCACTGGCGGTGCAGCCAATAAAGGTGCATACCTCTCTATCTCTACCTAAACGTTAAGGAACTGTAAAATGATTGGTTGGTAAGCCAGAGCTCACCAGAGAAGTCTGCACTTCCAACCCACAGCCTTTGTCACAACACACACACACACACACACACACACACACACACACACACACACACACACACACACACACACAAGCCATCCTCAGGCGTGGGCTGAGCTGGGCCGACAGTAATTATAGCCATGCTGTTTTGAGAGGGAGAGAAAAACAACAGCAAAGCAGCAGTGGCACTCTCAACCATGTCCTTGAGCGCTACAACCGCTGCTCCAAAATGGAGGCCTGGGGGGAGTTAAGGAGTCCAGGACATTGTTGGGCCGGTTCATACCCGGGCCCTGCTGCTGTGATTAGCAGTGTTGAGAGTGACACACATATTTATGTGACACACATTTAGCTGTAACTCCAGACAATCGGGAATGTGCTGGGTGTCTGCAGCGGCCCGCCTGGCTGTGCAATTTATAAGTCCTTCAGATGTTTAGTATTGTTGTTGATGAACTGACACTAAGCTATGAAAATCCATTATTTACTCCCCTGTTATTTTTTCTCGTGTGTGAAATCGATAATGAACACAGACTGCAACGTCTCTTATCACGAAACCGAACATTCAACCCCAGACAACTATATCAATATTCTCAGCTTCATTATGAATCAAGTGTCTACCACTCGAGCCTAAAACAACACTGTGAGAAGTATCTGCTTTCGCTGCTCGTGATGCCATCTATACTCTCAAATGAAAACTGTGGGACGCCAAAATCCAAAGGACTGTGGGAGTTTAAGAAGGGATTGGTACATCAAAGTAAAGGCTGTTTGTCGCTTTATAACCGAGTCCCCCAAATGCTGCTGAGCAAGAGCTACTGGCAGTTCTCTTTTATTGAGAAGGAAAACATTGCTTTGCATGCCATTTAAAAGGCAGCATAACCCAAATAAAGTCTGCTCTGATGTCCAGAAGCACACAGAATTTAACACACAACACAACAAAGAGAGGCCATATAAGCTAATACAAACACATGAATGCATACTTATGGTCTTTGTGAAAATGAGAAAAAGGCATTTAGTGTGGGGGGGGGGGCATTGTTTACATTAGGATTGAGTTATCTCAGCACCTCACAGCTGCGAGGCTTATTTGTAAGCTGAAAAGACAACCATGTCATGGAAGACTTGGGGCTGCAGGGGATTCAGGTTCCCAAGAGCTTGTGAAAGTGAATGTCGTGGGGAGTTGTGTAAATGGATGGGATGCTTGGAAGCAGCAGAGCAGCTGAGGAACGGCATTACAGATAGTAAAAGCATGAGACTGTGTGGGCACTTTGAGTGTGCAAGCAGCACACTGGTGCATGTTGAGATTGCAGGAAGGTTATTTGGTTTTGCTACATACTGCTTGGTGTGTGCACGCTGAGGCAGTCTTCTTAAATGATTTTCCGCTCTCTCTCTACCTTGGTGGATTTCATATTTGTCATTAGGCACAGGTCCAACTTACATATAAAACAACCTAAGTAGTATTGTTGCAACCATGTCTTAAGACCAAATCTGCAAAGCCAATTAGACTGGAGACCATCTGTCAGTCAAATGCTAGAAGTCCAGCGACTGAGTTCTGGAAAGCCTGATAATTGATGCAAATTTAATCCTTAGCAGGAAACAACAGAACTCACTCAAACAGGGAGCACATGTACACAATTTTTATTGGGTGAAATGAAAATTTCGCCCTTTAGCAAATGCTTTTCTGGATATCTGTGTTCATACATGAATGCCTGGCTCTCCTTGAAATACATCAACTGGGATTTTGCCTGTTTTTAAGGTTGCATGGTCACACTAGTGTTAACAGTGAACAGGATTCCCTCGTTAAGTCAATTTGTCACGTTGAGTCAAACTTTGGTTGACTCTGACCCACAGTGCTGTCGAGGAGAGTCCGGAATAGAAGAAGTTCTTGAAGCTTATTGGCTGTGTTGCATCTACTTGTATTTAACCTCCACTATTCGACTATGAACTGCTGAACAAAGGAGGAGTGGCTGTTAAGGCAGAGAGTCAATGGCGCAAATACATTCTTTTGAATTAACTGTGGTCTCATCTCATTAGAGACAGAGCTAACAGGCTGCTAACTGAGTTAGCAATCTTGTTAGCTCGGACAGCTTAATTTCTCTCGTCACCGACTCTGTTTATTGAATGAAATGATGTACAACCCTGAGAACAACAACATGCCCTGATGGAGTAACACAGTAGAAAAAAGGAGAAATTAGCTTAGAGAGCTATTGTGTCTGATTAATGCATGTTCCTGCCTGGTTAGCGTGTTAGCACTTAGCTTGCCAGCTACAGCAGTTTACAAAATAGCCTTGCAAGTAGTTTCTAGTAACTTCTAGAAGAAAGTTTGAGGAGGAAAGGAGCATGGATGAATTTTACTGAGCAGAGTCTAAAGGCGGCAGTACACAGAATGAAACTGAATGTCTACCAATGAAGTCAAATGTGTTTCTGCCTACACATGCACAAAGGCACTGCAGCTTTGCAGTGTTAATTTTTCAAGCCATTCTAAACCTTCCACATCCATCGTGCTCGCTTGTATGGTTCACTTGAGTAGGTGAAGCATTTTGATGCGCGCCAACACGAGCCACCTGGTCCATTTAACAGAGGTGTCTCAGAGCCCTTCCACATTAGCCCTTGAGCAGGAACATTAGAAGTGATAAAACATTCAAACTAAAACACTGCACGTTGTAATTTCACTGTGCAGTGATATCGAAATGTCAGAGACAGTGTTTAATCGGCTCAGCTGTCTGACTGCATGTAAATGTTTACCTCTCCCGACCTCTCTGTAGGTCGGTCGCCCTGCACATAGTTTGGCGTTCGTTACATTCACTTCTCGAGCTTCGCCTTGCACAGAATAAATCACAGCTCTTCTGTGGTGTTTTTGTAAAGTCCTGAGGCGCTGTGTTCACAGAAACCAGTCAAGATTAAATGAGAACTTGAGACACCCATGATGCCGAGATGTGGCATTCTTCTCAGAAAAAAACAGAATGAATGTCACATTGTGAAAAAAGGTATCGTGCCACAAAGGACCCAGGTTGTATTTGTTTCAGAGGTACTGTGGTTAGACTGAATCTCAGCCAGCTAAGCCACCATGACGGCGCTTTGAAGTTTTAAGAGGAAAATCAGCCATTTTTCATTTCCACATTTTCTTCTCACAATCTCTTTTGAGAGCTGTGACAATTGTTTGGCCTCCAAATCACCGGAAACATCAGGAAGTTGTTGGAAGTATCCATTTCCTATCTCACTTCCCCTGATAGAGGGGCTTTGGTAAACCACTGATAGCACCAGCGTGTGTGAGTGTGTGTGTTTACCCTCAGAGAGGGTGTCACTGAAAGTTGATATGAGCACCACGAAAAGTGGATGATTCACAGTTGCAGTCCCAGTGGCTGTTTTCCCTTACCTTTTCATTTAGCCCCAGGGATGACAAATGCACATAAGACCTGTCGAAGGTATCCAAGCTTGCCAAAGCATTACCCACGGCATTCCTTTCTGATGGATGACAATGAGCTGCCGGCTGCAGGCTAAGAAAAGGGATGGGCCGAAATTGTTTAATGCAACTGAAAAAATTCACCTGGGTGCATCTTCCTTCGTTCTGGTTTAACCAATGAAATGACAGCTACCATTAAAGGGCAAAAACGATCAGGTATAGACAGTCGTGCCCTATTAAAGGCATGCTCTTGCCAGCTATGACACCATTGTCTGGTGATGAATACAGGTCGGCGCCATCATTATAGGGTGGAGTTTTCAATGGGCCTTAGGTGTTCTGAGCACAAATCTCATATGTCAGGTCACCATACGCTGAAGACAGCATGTTCTACAAAGTCAATGGGGTAATTAGGGAAGCTTTAGAAAGTGCTAATACTACGCCTAGAAAGGTAGAATAGGTACAACAGGAAGTAGAGCAATGAGCATTCAGTGAGATAAGATTGCTATCGCAGTGATCTTTGCTCCGGCTTTGCTCCAAACTTCCTGTGTGTGTGGTGTGTGTGTTCTGGCTACATGCTCTGCCTGGTTGCCCTTTCCTTATACATACATGTTCTGGCATAAGAGCTCTGCTCAAAGTCCACCAAGTCACAGCACAGTAACAGCATTTCAGGGAAGAGAGAGTGATTCACCAGGTACTGATCGCTGCTCACTCTCCCACAGAAGAGGTGGGCAAGTCGTGTCAACAACCTCAGATGAACTAGCTCGGAGATCTGACACCTCCTCTAGAAAGGAAAAAACAAAACTAGGCAGCTAGTGGGCTGGCTGTCTCGAGTGCTGTGCGTGTGGACAAACCATCCTTATTCTCAATCTACACCCAAGTGATAAACAACATTGGATTGCTCTACAATGAGACCGAGTCACATTTTACGCAGAGCACATACAATTATGTATCTGCCCGTCTCACACAGCCCATATCCTGTTGTGATCTGCTGACAACGAGCCTAAGAGTCTTTATCCAGGAAATACAATTCTCCTCAGCTGCCAAGTCAGGGCTTAGGAGCCTGGAACAACCGTGGTCATGTCTGTGGGTGGGATGAGATCTGTGCCACCAGACAACTGAGCACTGGTTCATCCTTTAAAATTTCACACCCGAGCAGCATTATTCAAATTCACTGATCTCTTACTGATTTAGAGCACATAATTCATATCCAGCTGACTGGCACAAATTTTACCCCACGCGGCTCTGCCTCGTTTTTTCTCTTCCTGTTCAAATCCCCATCCAAAGCGAGGCTATATCAAACCGTTAAGTTCTAAGCTCTCAGACGTTAGGGCTGCAATAGTGTCTGCTACAGAGAAGAGCTGGCCTTGCACTTTAATGGCAAACTAAAGTCAGAGAACAGCCAAAACAGCAGGACTTGTTTACTTGGCAGAAATAAAGAATGCTTAAGCCTTTCATCCTGGACTTTACTGAGCCAATGTGGGTCTGTTGCGGAAAAAGGGTAACCGACGCCACCCAAGGCGTCAAGTGAAGCCTTCATATGTGTCTGAAGCTTAACAGGCTGCCCGGAAAGCTGCACAAGGCTGTAGCCCGTGATAGAAGGCTAGCTAGTTAGCTTGAAACACATGCCTATGAAGTTCCAAAACCCACAGACAAAACATAGGCCTTAACGTCTTTTCCTTTTTCCCACCCCTTTGTAGAGCTTTGTAGATACGCCAAGACAGGGCCTATGCTTCCAATGCAATTTTAGAACATGTAATTACAGAGACTTACATGTTGTAAATTTAAACATTTTCAAAAACCTGTAATATGCGGTGAGAATGCCATATTGAGTTGATAATGTGGATAGATATCAGGCCTATTTTGATCTCATTTAATAACACAGAAATAGAAAATAAAACATAATTTGTAATCATTCCTCAAGACATTAAATCCAACTCTCAAGTGAAAAAAGAGGCTGTTTGCTGCCGTTGTTGCTGCCGCTCTGCATAAATCAGTGTTCTCTTGTAGTCAGCTGCGTTTGGCTCCCTGTTTTCTCTCTCCACCTACTTCTCTACCTCCACTCTCTGCTGCAATCTTCCAAAACAAATAAGAAGGAAAATCAAAGCAACAAAGCAGTGGTTTAATGAAGTTTTCTTTGTCCAAACAAGTGACACCAGGGGCTCTGGTGTCCCACTAATAAAACTTTTAACATGCTTTGATATGCATGAATGGCTCTTATCCTTATGCTTCAGTGTCCTGTAACTAGTTTTTTTTTATCTTCTGATGCTTACAAACAGTCAGCTCTACAGTAAAGAGGTTCTGCCCACAGTGGACTTGACCATAAGCTTCAGAAAAACTCTAATCCTAGGAGTAGGACATAATTACTTCAGATATGTGGGCTAAGAAGACTTTATTCAACTGCTGAATAAGTGATGTTCTGTAAGCTTACCATATAGTCGTGTGCAGCAAAATGAAATATCAAGTGTAAGCATGCCTTTCCAGCTATGGTGCCATATTACCACAGGTTACTTATCCATGAGGGGGGAAAAAGAAAATTTCTTCACAGCTCAACGTTGTTAAAAAAAACGTCATGTTTGGCTGCTTTTCGAATTTCCAGCCTCCCAGACTTCTTATCATCGTACGTAAGCTGATCTTGTCATGCATGAAGACGAAGCACTTTCCGTGTGTGTCCGCATACCTAAGGCTTCCCCTTTTCTGTATCATTTATTTGTTCTTTCTTTTCCTGTCCTTTGGGGAGTGCCCAGCCTTACTGTGAGGCTTGTTTGGGAGACATGCTGAATGATCAATCCTTATTTGGTCAGAAAATTCACGTTGCCACTTCCAACAAAAATAACTCCAGTTTGTTGATGTGACAACCTCGGGAAACAGGACCACACACGTCTGCGAGGACAAACTGGAGCAACTGCTTCATTCCTCATTTCAGCTTAATGAGCACTTGCATTCATAGCAATAAGACAGTGTGTAATACTGCATAATACTCCATAAGAAATAACAACAAATTCAGTAATTGGCACTTTTTGAGACGGATACAGTTTAACCATCTCATTTCGCTGCTGTGATCTATGGAAGTCAAAATGGAAATCATTTAAATCTACGAACGGATGTCCTTGATTTATTCTGTATTTATATCATGACTGTGAGTGGGTTCATTCAAACATGAAGAAGTAATTCTTCGACGGGATCATGGCTGAATTCTGAGTCAGTTCAGCATAACAAGAATAAATCTGTACATTTACAGAGAGGCTCTGTGTGTACACGGTGCTTCACTTTGCACCTATTACAAGTATTTTCTCTTCTATTCAACTAAACATAGCCTGCTCCTGCAATTTTAAAAGAGCCCAATGAAATATTAATCATCACACCATTTTCAGAGAACCATATGAGAACACACTTTAGAGTGTTAGAGTGGAAAAAACCCCTGTAGGCTCAACCCACTCCTGTCGTGGGTTAAAATAGTGTTCACACCGCTCTTCCTTTTCACAAGATAGGGAACAGGAAGCTCACCAGCTTGCCAGCTATGCATTACCGTACATCTCAGAACCTGGCCCCAAGTCTCAACGGATAATTCAATATGGAGCACACTTCTTTACATGTGTGCTGTGTTCATGGCCTTTAAAGTAGTTGATGACACACACACAAAGTTCTATTCTGATGTATATGTACCAATCAGTCGGGTTATCCCACCTGACCCTGCTTATATGAAAAAATAAGACCATAGCGATGTAAGGCTTTGCAACAGGAAGTTTCTGTCTCAAGCTAGCTGCCGTATTCAAGGTTACCATTTGTCCAGGAATACAATTTAAGGTCGTGACTGAGAGCAGGGTCTTGCTGCTCTGAGGATGTAATTTATAGTGACATGAATTACCATCACAGTAACAGCAATCTTACCTGTCCTGGCATTAATGGCAAAGAAACCCTGAGGATTGCCGCTGGTGATCCGGTAGGTGAGTTTATCACTGGCCTTGGCATCTGGATCAACTGCATTTATCTGGATGATTGACACGTCTTTAGGGGAGTTCTCCATGACGGATGGGTAGTAGACAGGTTCGGAGGTCTGCGGCGCATTGTCATTGACGTCCTGCACCTCGATGTAGACCTCCACAAAGGCAGACAGCGGCACCACGCCGCGATCCATCGCATAGACTGTGAGCCAGTAGTGAGGCGTCGTCTCATGATCCAGCAGCTCCTGCGTGCGGATAATACCTGAGAGATGAGAGAGACATAAACAAACTCAGTTTGCATCATGTCAGGGAACATTTTCACTTGCAACATGTGCCCTGACTCTCACATCTTTGCCTGCACTGCCATTGATCTCTGGAATCGATTTGTGGCAATGGAGAGAACAGAAGCCTGAGCACCAGCTGCCCCTGACCAGGCAGGGGTGGGTGAAGGCGCCTCGACTGAAAGGTGTCAAGGTGGGATATTAACAACAACCAGCCAGTGCTGGCCCTGTTTACATTCACTGGCAGGGAAGTTTTTTACTGCCATGTGGGGGCTGTAGCCTTCAGCTGAGCAAACAAAAGTGCTTTCAGAGGCCTGCGAGTACTATGAGTTGACAATGGTCAAATGGAAGCGTGGAGGATGGGTTGGGTTGGCTTTGAAAATCTGGGCCTGGCTATTTAACCTTGTTGCATAGTGCAGTTAGACGTTTCCATGCTCTCAAAGACGATTTGCGCAAGGATCGAGGCAAAAACTGGGTTATTCCTGTGAAACAAAATTCAGAGGTGCTAGTTTTGTATCAAAAAGGTATATTTTAATGTCGTAAACCTTAAATGTATTTAACAATGAGGCTGAAACTACAGGGTACAAACAATGCAGCTCTGTTAGACACACATTTACATGCTTGACCTGTGAATGTAACATCTGACAGCACTAGTTTAGATGTTAAAATGTGGGAAAATGCAGCATGAATGTATTTGCTGATCTTTTGGAAGAAAAGCTAAAGTTCACAGGAGTGAATTCGCTTTAGTGCTTTTCATCTCCACCCGACCCCACTTACAAGTGCTCACCAGGTGCTCAGTAGGTACATTTGGTACATGTGTATGAGTGTGTGTAAATGTTTCCGTGTGTGTGTTTCATTAGGTGTAGGGGTGTCTGAGGTAGAGGGTGTGTGCACAAATCTGAGTGTTTGCTTGTGAAGTGTTAGATGATGCGTTAACATGCACACTAATAATTCAATGATAACTGGATGAAGGCCGTATCGTAATTACTGCTGCTGTCATGAACAGTAAAACCTAAATCTTTTGAACAATTGTACAATGCCTGACACCTTCTTTGTTTTTTCTTTTTTATTCTCTGCAAGCATGAAAAACATCACAAAGTGTATCTGATGCAAAGTAATGTTTCCAGAAAAAAAAGCTTTGCTGTCATTCTGGTGGTGACACTAAAAAGGTTCTTGTGCTACAACTAATGAATGAGAACATTTACAGCGTTTTTCATCAGTTTTCATCAACGTGAAAAACAAAGCTCCTCTCTTTCTCTTGTCTCACGTTGTTAAGTTTCTGATGGCTGCAACACATCTTTCAGATGACGCGCTTCAAACAGAAATGCAAATTAATTGTGACATTAATGAATTGCGAGGCATGCGAATGCCATGCCAGCCGTCACCGTGATTGGTTTTTCACTGTAATCAGGTTAGAATATAAACAAACTGAGTGATGCTAAATTAATAACATTTTGATATGCTTTCCTGTTGTTGCTTTAACAAAAACAAAAAGACGACGTCCTCAGGGGGCAAAAAACACGAGGGAGGAGCTTCTGACAATGAAACAAGACTGTATCATGTGTACGACTTGCACATGTGAGGTCTCATTATTTCAACAAGAACTCAAGATAAGGCAGTGGAAATAAACACACAAACATCTTCCAAACAACAGAAACCATGACAACCTTTATAATAAGCATATCCACGTCTCTGTCATTTGCGATACCTTCAAGCTGTACAAGTGCAATGAAAATGTACAGCTATGCTTGATTTTATCATCTGACACTGATTAAAGTGAATCATAGTATAGTCACACCCGGATCATTGCCACGCATGGGTGCTGTCCATTTGCTACAATCTGAATCCATCGCACACTTCCAACGACTGGCGGCCCAACTCAAAACCATAAACACGGACACATTTTACAGGTTCAAACAGTTTACGTAGACTTTCTCTCCACTGCTGCTGCCTTTGTTCACTCACTGTAACTTGATGAAGAGCTGTGAAGGAGTGTAACTGAGAGCAGCCAAACAACTTGCCTTGGGTAATGACAGAAAAGAGATAACACTCCAAATGACTTGTCACAGAATTCTCAAATTTAACACGGCAGGGGAGTTTGGGGGTTCAGCTCATTTATTCTCCCAGCCTGCCTTACTTTGAGCATCCCCTGCATTTTGGGCCTGGGATCCTCTCTTGTCATTAGTCATCATTATAGCTCTCTCAACTTAGCTTGAGGCATGTAATAAGAAGGGCAGTCAGGCAAGGGAAAATAGGTAGCTCCCCAAAGTTTCCTAAAGCCAAGAGACCCACGTCAAAACAGCATCGACCAGTGAACCATGAATGCAAATTAAATGACTCTATAATCACACTGATGGCTTAAAGCTGACAATACACAGTGAGCAACACAACTTAACATTTGGAGACGTCACAGAATAAGAGTTTGGTGTAATGATACGTTGCTCGCAGTAATTTAGAAATAACGGTAATGACTAATTCATGATATTACTGGCGCTGACTTGCAGTGGATAAAAAGGGAGCAAACACACGTAAAGGCAATTTCAAATGTTAGACATAAATAAGAAATGTCAATGCTTATATGAGCCATCCTGAGCGGAGAAGCAAAAGGTTGGTATAATAAAAGTTTCAAACACCTGCAGAGAGATGAGGTTAAATAACGAGGGGCTACAGGCAAGCACAGGTGGTCATGTGTGCACAGGCACACGTGTTAATAAGAAAGCGCAAGAGAAAAGACGAGCCAAACGGGGGGAAGTACGAGACGTCTTTTGTGCCTCTGCCAAGGAGATACCCATGCTTGAGTGCTCCTCTCTTTGACTGGCAGACACCAGCGTAGCAGAACAATTCCACTTTCACAAGGGTCATGCTTTTTGCTCACAGCTCTTCGCCTCGTATCCATCAGCATACGGGAGATAACTTCATATTTTGCAGCTAAAAAAAACTGCAAGAAAAACATTTTCTGTCCACACTTTTGCCTTTTCAAGCAAAATGTCAATGCCAACTTGCACACTTGTTGTGGATGTTTATCTCAGAAGAGAGTCAAAAATAGACGAACTTTACCTTAAATGTCTAAAGAAGCACAGAATACAAAAAGCTATCTGCCATGGCCTTTGGCTGAACAGTTGCTAACAAAGCACATGAAAGGTGAATCTTAAGAATCCAGTTGCCACACCCATCCCATATACCTAACGTATCCACGAAGGCAGAAGCAAAACCTGCCCTTGGGCCACAAGAAGGAAAAAAACAGGCCGTGCATCAGCCTCTGCCAGATTTGCTTTCCGCTTTTTTTCCCTTGCTCTTTTCTTTTCCCTTTGGCTTTGTTCTTCAAAGTTACTTGAGCACAGTGGCAGAGCGGTGGAGTCTTCAGACAGTCGAAGGATTTCAAATTATCAAGGCCAGCAGGTATTTTATGTACGAGTGTACTTGAAGCAGCGTCCAGCACAGATACATAATGAGTTCATTCTCTACAAACTTCGGGTCGATGGGAGGGCAGCACTGAAAGAGGGTGAAATTTCCTTCCAAAATGCTGCCTGAAACCGTTAACTGCATGTCACAAGATGCCCAGTGAAACAGAGTAGAGTTCTGAATATAGCACGTGTCAACACAACATTAAGGCGCGCAACATCCTAATTGTCTTTTGTGCTGATTTTTCTCATTTCTACCCTGATTCTGGAAACTTTAACCATTAACAATTCGCCCAGAATGTTGTGCTCATGTGTCGCATATTGGACGTACACCAGAACTTCTGCAGTTGAAAAGTCCGGGCTTGCTTTGAACCACCTCCGTTAATTCGGCTCACCCCTACCCCACATTCCTCAGCTTTCTCAGGCCTCTAGCTCACATGCTTGCATAAACTTTTTCAGTGCCCCCTCCCTCCTCTTTCCACAGCCCTGGCAAAATGCTTCAAATTCCACAACCACGTTGTAGGGCCTAGTGTAATAGAGAGAGTCCTAAACTGAGCTTTCTGTTACCCAGCAACTTAATATCACATCATCCCAAAGTTCCCAGACATCTGTAGCTGAGATCCGTGCTTCAAAGACGCTAAGCCTGCTGGTATTAATGCCTGAAACCTTTGAAAAACTTATAGTGTCAAGTGTGGTCCGAGGCAAAAATATGTTTTGTTGTTGTAAATTAAAAGCACTGCCTGAAGCACTGATTTCATCATTTCAGTACAATATGATGCAGCGGTTATTAGTCAAAGGCAAAGAAGACTATGAATACTTATTTTAACGGCATTAGAGAAGAATGCACTCGCTTGCAGGGGCTTGTTTCAAACTAGCTCTTTACTAAATCGCTTAAATGTTTATTTATATATGCAAGTTTGGAAATATTTGATTACGCTTAACTAGCTAATTTCAAAAGGTAATTTAGCTAAAAATTGATCAGCATTAAGTGTAATTTTAAAACTTTTATACAGCTTTAATTGAAAATCTTCCCAGTTTATGTGTGTATGATGCGTCGACCATATTCTGTATTATCTCTTTTACTTTTCACTCTAAAGCGGTTATACGTTGGCACGCTAAAGTTAGCTTTGTCAGCTCATTCAGTTAGCTAAGCTACAGCTACGCCTGGCAATGTGTTGGAGTATATTTAGTAACAAGTAATTTCTACGTTAGAAGTAGTCTGTGTAGTGCAACTTGTTTTACTTTAGCCATGAGTAAATCTACAGCTCCAATCTCTTTCAGTACTTCCGTTTTAACAAAGCTAAATCTGAAGTTACAATGGCCTGATTACATTGGATGATGTGTTTATGCGTGTCATGATAACATGCTGCATGTTTTACCATGGACAGGCCTACAGTAAGCACCACGGCTCTCTGACTCACACTAATTCCTGTGTGTCGCTTGAAGGGCACACTGGGGCGATAATAATTAGGACAGGTCTCTGAGATAACCATAACGATGATCCAGCATCACAAAACAAAGCGTCTATCTTATCTCCTGCAATATCCTGGCCTATTGAGCCAGAGAGCCATTTCCACTTCATGCGTCACTGTGCACGCTGTACACTGTCAGCACTGCCAGAAAAATGACTGTCAACAGCTGGCTTAAGGGAAATAGTACTTAAGACAAGCTCCATTATTTCACCAGCCTAACAATGGAGAACACTGATAGTGTGAATGTCAGTGTAATCCTATTGTTTTTTGTTCATCTGTTTGTTTTTAGTAGGATTTATGACTGCTTCACAGCCAGTACTGATGATGAGTTCAGAATCTCTTTAGCCATAATGTATGTAAAACTCATATCCGAAGAAATGAAATTATTTGTGCCTTGACTGCGAGTGAGCGCTGAAAAGCCACTGAAAAAAATCTTTTGATACAGCTGTTACGTCTCTGTGATGCACCACTGAATGGAGTTTTTCTTTTACTAAAAAATTGCCTATTAATTCCAGTTGAGATAGCTTTTGGGACTTTGCTGACGATACAAAGCTTTCATTGTTACAGCGTTATTTCAAAGGCCTTTGAACAGGCCTCACAGCAATACTCCTTGATTCAATATCACAGTATTATTTAGAAGCAGTTACTATACTTCCAAGCCCTGAACAGCTCTCTGCCTGCGTCTCTGAAAGCAATGAGGGAAACACAGGGTCCATCTCCATTCACTGCTATACCCTCACACCACTGAATATTTTTCTACTCCTCCTCTCCTCTGTGTACAGCAGCCCTCGCTGGCCAAAGGAGCATGTTGACTTTCAGCTGACAGCAAACATTTTCCCCGAGAGAGCATAATATGAGAAGAGACACATGCTCTCTCCCCAGGTACGACTCCAGTGACCAGAGGGCTTCTTGTCCGTGAAGCCAAACCAAACATGGTAGTACATGACTACAGATCAATACCCCTTTAACACGGGCAGCAAAAATTTTAACAAGACCCAACACAACAAAACACTGACAGCCTTTAAAGGAACAGTTTGTCATTCTGGGGATTTTGTTTAATCCCCTTTTTGCTGACAGCTACATGTGAAGACAGACACCACTCTCATGTCTGCATGGTAAATATGAAGCTACAGCCAGCAGCCAGGTAGGTTAGCTTAGCACAAAGACTGGAAAGGCTGGCACTGTCCAAAGGAACAAACTCCACTTTCCAGGGCATCTAAGGTGGTTGAAGTCACTGGACCTGGCAGGTAACTCCCCATAAAAACACAATTTTTTTTTATTTGATTTTGACTTTTTCTCCTCTTTTCAAACAAAAAAAAGATATAACCTGCTATTTAATGAGCTTTAGGGGCGCTGGTAGGGGGTTTTCATCTCTGTTCCAGTCCTTATGCTAAGCTAAGCTAGCCGGGTGATTGCAGTAGCTTGGCTGTTTGCTGTTTTCTCAACAAGAAAGTGAATGAGCAAATTTCCTAACATTTCAAACTATTTCCTAATTGATCTTATTGTAAAGATTCTACGAGTTCTGCATATATTTGCGCTGTCCTTGCAAGATTAGGTGAGAATAGATGTACATCCACTGACACTGGTGTCATAGGAGTGTCATGATGGCGTACTGGTTATCATATACACTGTAAAGTCCTCAGTTAGATTCTCGGCTGTGGGACTTTGCTGCGTGTTATTCCTCCCTCTCTCTCTCTCCCATCACTTCTGTACTGCCTGCATTGGAATAAAAGCAAAACTTCCCCAAAACACTGTTAAAATACCACAGTATTATAGTCAATATTGTGTTCAAATTTATGCCACAACTTCAACTGACAGATGAAACATTCTGGTAACAGCCAACATGGCCATAGAAATTATTGGCTGACAGACAGGCAAATGTATTTCACTACACCCACTTCACTGCACCTGTATGTGAGTGTATTTATGGTCAGGGCTGTCACTTGTCAAGCATCAGACGGCATGAAATTGGCTTTAAATGCCTGAAACAGTTGCTGGAATTTGAATAAAAGGATAAAAGCATGTCAGTATCTCTCATATCTCTTGCCATAATTTAGCGGAGAGAGCCCCTGGTGAAGACGCTCAGATGCGTCTGTGGGGAAGATGCAAATGTTTGCAAAATATCTCCACTGTTTGTACCACTTAATGCTATAGACAGCTGTTTAGAGCACTGGCTCTGTTCATCACCCGTGGCTTGACGTTAACAATAAACTCAAAATAAGCTAATGTGCATAACATCATTATGGACTTCTGAGTGTTCCTTGAGGCCCGCAATGAAAGACTCTGCTATAAAAACGTAAAATCTGCAATATCATCCACAGTGCATGGACAGGAATAGAAAGTATAAATCTAAGTCATGAAAGTCTTAGCATGACAACAATCAACACACAATGAGGCACATCCTCTGCACAAGGCTGCCTTAAGTTTCTTTAAAAAGATTTAATGGACTGAGAGAACAACATACTTTTAACGAGGGGAAGTGTGTTTTTCATTTAGCAACCTACAATCAACGTTGTCCCGCTGCACATTCCTGGTCCCGTCTCCACAGTAACAGCACTCAAGCAAAGACTATGTGGAATCATGCACCACTTTGCAGTCCCACTTTTATCTCAAACATATAGGCGGCGAACAGAAAATTAGGGAGAGAGGGCGAGCGTTCTCACTTTTCGCAAAGTATACTTGTCAAAAACACCGACCATAAACAACAACAATACACGCACACGTCTCTTCATCGCTGTCAAAAATGTGTTTACTTTAACAAGAGGACAGTGGGAAAAGAAGTGAAGGACCGGCATGTTTTTGGAAAACACACTAACGGGACTTTGTCATTACGCATCAAACTGTTTCATTTGCTTTGACAAAGGACGCATTTACAGCACAGGCTGCAAACAGCTCCAAGTGAAAGGGCAATGCATATATTATCCAACAAGAAAGGGCAGTGCATACATTATACAATGAGCATCTGCGTCTCCTCTGGACTCAACACACTCTGCTCTGGTCACCTTGTATACTGGATGATTTCACTTCAAGTATGTTGTGTCTAGCTCCATATCATCACCTCCCCTGATTAACGCACGCTAGCTGATATTCACTCAAGGACTAGGTAATATGCATAAAATTGACATTACAATATATCAATCTAAATAGAACAAAGACAGGCTAATCCATTTAGAGACCTACATATGTAATGTACATGAATTAGGGCTGAACAATTCATTTTTTCTGATAAGGGTATGTGTCACAACACACGTGCTAGCCTACAATTAATATTTTCACATGCTTGTTTGGTGCAGACCCCAGCAAAAATGACATCAGCATCATTTTTATATTTTATTTCTGTGAAAATGAAATGCAAAACGTACCATTCCCACTATATTTGTGACTAATGTCGCATTATCTTTCAAAGTAATTGCGCTATGAATTTTCTGCATATCATTCAGCCTTTACGTACATGTGTACTTAACAAAAGAGGGCTGATAGGTATAGCCGTACCTTTACTCTTTGTTTATTTTCAATCAGGCACAGCCCTCCATCATCACATCTCCCCAGCCTCTTTAACTATGCAACACATTGCTTATTACTGCTCCAGGCGCTCTTGACTAGTGTGGGTCTCTTGTCCAGAAGCAGAGCCACAGACATCACTGTCCCAAATGTCCTCAATAGATGTTTCGCCAGACATTACAACAATTCATACAATGGTTCATTTAAAAGCGATGTCCTCTTTCCCTTTGACTTTCCAATATTCCCGTAACTGTCTACCTGAGCATGTGATCAATTAGGGCTTGGCTCCTTGATTTGCACAATCTATCTTAGTCATCCCAGACGATAAGAAATGAAAAGACAGTTACTCATTGACAAAAACATAAAATTGCCCTTTAAATCTGTTGATGGTTGCCTGATGTAAGGTGTGTCAGTGAATGTGAGTCAGGTATATTGTGCAGGAGTGGAAACTTGCTCGGGTTCATTGTGATAAGCATTGTTTTATTGCTTGTTTGTTCCGACAAGGGGTGGAAACTGACCTCACATGGGTTCTGTTTAGCTGACCCTCTAAAGGCACATACTTCTTTGGCTAAATTTAATTTGTGGGCACTGCACAAGGAGTTATTATCCTCACAACTTTCCTCACTACTGACCCACATACAGTATGTAGTGCTCTTTTGGATTACCCTACAGCCACACTGTCAGCTGAGTGTGAGTGCCCAGCCTAAAAGTGCTAGCATTTTTAAAAAATTTGCTTTGCATTGTTACAGAACACCAGGTGCAAAGTCTTTGTGAAGAGGAAATGCGTTTAACAGAAAAATGCCACTGCACAGTCATTTGCTGCACCTAACTCTTTGAGCCCTTGAAGATCTATGTCGGTTGACCTCTAAGGCCCCAAATGTAAAGCTGTAGGCAGCCACTAATGGCATACAAGCCCTCGCAAGTGACGTGCATGCTTCCTCTCCAGCACAAAATGGTGGAGAAACAAAGCTCACTGGTGGCTGGTGAAGGAACTCAAACCTATCACAACTTATGAGATGCAGGAATAGTTCTAAAAAGTTTGATGAATGGACTGAGGCTAAAAGCTAAAGCTGGACTTCTATTCAGCAGCAGGATGTCCAGCTTGCTCTGTTTCTGCTGAATCTCCAAGTTGGGTAATATGTTAAACATAAGGATTTGGAAAGCTTTCAGTATATCAAAGTTCAGTTTTGTTGCTCCAGGTCCTTCGGTTAAAAATTGACTTGACTTTTAGCAAATTTTCCGATTCAAGCGAGGAATGGTAAATCTGGTCTACAGCATGAGAAGGGGCCCAGAAAAGAAAGAGCCTTGATATGAGTAAGTTTAAATTAAGATGGCACCGAGCCAGTGACCACGGAGCTTTTAATAACACGGAGAATGTCTGGGCAAACAGTTGCCATGGACTCCCAGAGCAGTCTGACAGAAAAAGGACCTTATCTGGAGGAGACGACGTGGCTCGCATACAAGGGTTTTACTTGAAATTGGTGTAAATGAGAACAGGATGGCATTCAATAGAGAGCAATCACTGACACCACTTTTAAATGCAACGGCTATTTCTCACAGACAAATAACTCGCTTCTTCCTTGTGTGGTTTGGGAACGTCAGTCAAGTGGGTAGCAAGCACGGCCTGTTCGCCTGCTGTAAAACACAAGCTTTGTTCTGATTTGTTGGATGCACCTACTCTGTGAGAATCACTCACTGTCTTCTTGCATCAACCACCACAGAGTCCAATGCTTTCCACAGCAGCACTCTCTAACCCACAAAGTAGTATTGTTGCTACTGTGATGTTGTGGATGCCACTGTTAGAGGAATAGCTGAAAGAAGAGTGATTTATACTGTGGTGATAGAGCAAACAAAACACTGCAACCTAGATAAAACCATGCGAGGCTGATGTACTCTTAACAAACACAACTGCATGGGTTTAGAATTACAAGCGTCGAGTAAAACAGGAAAAGACTTGAACAGTCTTCCCTAAGTCCTTCCCACAAATTCCATAACTGAAGGTGTGTGGCTCCTGGCATTTTTCCTCGCACCACTTTTTCATTTGTTTTCTAATTTTAAACCATTTTTAAAACATTCTGGTTAAGATTCACAACATGCAGCTGCAGCACTGAGTATATAGCGGGGTGTGCACCCATGCTTATATTTTCCTTTTAGAAGCAAGATATTCTAAATGCATATGGTACCCTTAAAGACCGCACCCTTCATCTAGTGAAATCATAGGAGGGGCATCACCACCTTGGCTGTATTTAGTTGTCTACTGACCTCAGATGTAATCCATAATAACAGGACCCAACCCAGGACAATCCTATCATTGCACCTCCTGATAATCACTTAATAGAGGCCTCCGGGATTAAGAAGATCAGAGCAGGCTCCCTGAGTCTGTACCCGACACAAGATTTTGAGGTAGAAATGGACTAGCCGCTGGCCTGCATGAGGCTCCACCAAGACTAATACTGTAATGCTGCAGTCAATTTTAAATCTGCACTGTTCCTTGCACAATTAAACTTCCTCCACAGTCAATTTAGTACATAAATAAGAAGAAATTGAACTAAAACAACACAGAACAGTGCTTGTAATTCTTCCAAGAGAGCACTGACAGTAACTAGTTCAAGCTTTAAATATCAAAGCATCTCAGTTCATAAAACTAAATCTTATTACAAATCAAATATCCAACCACTACCACAGAAACAATCACGAACACACCACAGCTCACACACAGGCCTGGACGACAGATTCTTCATAAAGGCTCATCTCCTCATGCTAAATTTACCAAGTGAGGAGATGAGGAGGAGGGAATGAGGAGACATGCTGTCAACTTATGGAATGATTCACATACACCTGATTTGTAATAAACATTACACTTAAGATATAAAGCACTTTAACAACAGTTGACATCAGCAGCAGACTAATAAATTGCATTCACAGCTCTCTAATGTAGATACAAACCTTTGAGGTTACATGTGCCAAGAGAAATCAATGTATAATGCATTAAGTTTCACTGCCTCATTTAGACATTAAATATGTATAATGCAGAGAGAAATTAAATTTCAAATCAGGGAAAAAGTCACATTAAGCCACCCGAGAATGTGGTTACCAAGTTTAAAAAGGAGGGCAGCCAGCCAAGGCCAAAACATCCAAGTCAGGTGATTGCTGGGTTTTGGGAAGGAACTCCTGGAATTCCAGACTGCTTATTTTGAGCTAATTTGAGTCAGCTGTTAAAATCATTCTGGGCAGCTGAGCCAGTATTAACATATTTTCTTGAAAATAATAAGCATACACATCCTGCACTCAGTACAGTATACTGAAAATATGTGGGTTTGAGAAACTTTCTGGTTTAAGCGATTTTGTATGTTTTACAGGTAAAAGGTAAAACTGTTTCATAAAGAGCATGAACATGGTGAGAGCATGACTGCAGTAAGAGGTGGTGAAATCACTCTGAATCTTCTTAGCACCACAGCAACTACTCAGGAATGTCCACACAGGTCCGAGAGACAGCTGGTCCATCTGTTCCTGCCGTCAATTCCCCCGAAGAAGGAAAATGACTGGAATCAGGAACCTTATCGGTCCCCTGTACGACTCCCTTTTCCTCATTGTTCCACACAGTGACATGACTGAATAAACTCAAGCTGCATCAAACTTTCCTTATGCAAACTGCTTCAAGCTGACAGCGCTATTTCAGAGAGTAATACAAGCTTCACATTGCTCTGAAGTGCCACTGAGAAAAGAGACTCACCAGTTTCCTCATCGATGGTAAATATCCCCAGGCCGGATCCATCTCGGATGGAGTACCGAATCTCTCCATCTCGTCCGTTGTCTTCATCTTCAGCTGTCACGGTCATCACAGAAGTCCCAACAAGTGCGTCTTCTTTTATAAATCCCTTTTCCACAAACGATCTGAACATGGGCCTGTACAGGTTCTCGTTCACGTCCACCACATCCACCTCAATGAAACAGGTTGACGACAAGGACATGGGCTTCCCTTTGTCTTTAGCTTTCGCCGTCAGGTTGTACACCTGCTTGGTCTCATAATCTAGATTTTGCACGATCCGCAGGGCACCGCTGAGTTTGTCTACTTCAAAATTCCCGTCTCCGTTATCAATAAGGCTGTATCGTACCTGACTGGAAGGTCCAATGTCGGGATCATGGGCCTCCAGCCACATAATTACAGTACCGACAGGAAGGTCTTCCCTCACCTTCACGCGGTAATTAGGGGGGACAAATTTAGGTGGGTTATCATTCACATCCTCCAAGGTGATTTTAAGCGGCACAGTGGACACCAACTGAGGCTCGTTCACCGCCTGGTCACGTGCTGCGATCTTCAAGACGTAAACTGGATGGAGCTCGCGATCCAGCGGCTTCGTCACGGTCACCACACCGGTCTCCTCATTGATCGCGAAATGATCCGTTCCTCCCACAATCGAATACTTCACGACTCCATGATCTCCCTGATCCTTGTCTGTCGAATCCACCTGGATGATTTCCGTCCCCACAGGTGTGCTCTCGCTTATTTCGACTGAATACGAATCTTGCAAGAATTGAGGGCTGTTGTCATTGGCATCGAGGATCTTAACACCCAAGAGACGGGATGAGGATTTCTGCGGTATGCCAAGATCATAAACTGTGATGTTGAGGGTGTAATAGTCTGTTGTTTCCCTGTCAAGAGGAGAATAAACCAAAAGCCAGCCGGTCTCCATATCTACTACGAAGCGGCTTTCTGTGTCTCCTCCCGAAATAACATACACAAGTTTCCCGTTGAAGCCACTATCTGAGTCCGTGGCACTTAAATGGACAATTCTGGCCCCGACAGGGAGGTCCTCTTTAACTTCAATAACACTGGGGAAAGACTCTGCGAACTGCGGAGAGTACCGGTTGACTGAGTGAATGTCCATTAAGTTGTCATCCAGCTCAGTCTGCGTGTGGATTTTGCTGCCCTGAAGTAGCTTTTCAGCCAACATGGTGGCGACACCAGTCTCAACACACTTTAACTGGACAGGCTTGCGTGCTGTGATGACAGTTATGTTCATGATCATCGGCTGAGTCTCACGCTCGCCGTCCGTTGCAATGATTTGTAAACTATGCAGGGACACTTTAGCTGCTTCTCCCTCACTCAGCGAGTGCTTCAGCGACAGCACGCCAGAGTTTGGGTTCAGTTCAAACAGATCAAGATCATTACCGGCTTTAATATTGTACCGTACTAGCTGCAGTTCATCAGCGTCTATGGCAGACACTGTTGTTATCTGCTCTCCCACGCCGTGGTCTCTCGGCACGGTCACTTCACAGTCCACGTTTTCAAACAGGGGCTTATTGTCATTCAGATTATTTAATGTTATGGTGACTGATGCCTCCACCTCCCTCCGGAAAGGGGATCCCCAGTCTGATGCCCTGACTTTGAGACTGTAAATCCTGGGCATGAGCTCATAATCTAGGACCTCTGAGGTACTGATGACACCGGAGAAGTAGTCGATGACAAATGGCTGAGGGCTCAGATTGGTAATGCTGTAGGTCACGTAACCGTTCTCACCTCTGTCGAGATCAGTGGCTTTAACCGTGACCACACTGGTCCCTGTGGGTACGTTCTCATCAACGGTGGCCTTGTAAGATGTCTGCTGGAACTCAGGTGCATTGTTATTCACATCAATCACATCCACGATCACTTTTGTTGACGCTTTTTTGTCAGTGGTGATCACATCTAGCTCAAATCGGGGAGCAGAATCAGCATTGATTGGTCCTGTAGTGCTGATCAAGCCGGTGTCCGGATTGATAGTAAATCTGTTCTTGTCAGATTTGTGTCTAAAAGCATATTTTAGCTGTAGATACTTCGGCACGGCTGTTACCATAGTGACAGGTGTGTGAAGGGGGGCGAATTCACTCAGGTTGACTCTGTAAACAGCCTTTTCAAATACAGGAGGGCCCACTTTGAACTGTGCCGAAGTGACATGTACCAATTTAACAGATGAAAATTGAGGGGGGCTGCCTTTGTCCTTCGCCTGTAAAGTGAGGTTATATCCAAAAGGCTGGCTGTCCCAGTCTACGTCTTTGACTGCTTTTATTTTATACTCCTTGCTCCCGGGGCTGGTTCTCACAGCTTTGAACTGCTGAAGAGGGTCACCGGCCACAATACTCAATGACGCTATCTCTCCATTTGGTCCGTGGTCACCGTCTTCCACTGTAACGATAGCATAAGTGGGGTCATGGTCTGCATCTGAGGGGGCCAAGGTGACAGCGGTGATGACAGGCGCGTGCTCGTTGGCCTGCTCCACCCTCACTGTGAGTTTGGCCATGCTACTGAAGCCGCTGCTGCCGTACAGCTTCATCCCTCTATCCACCGCAAGGATCTCCAACTCGTACAGCTTCGTCTCGGAGAAGTCAAGTTTGCCGGTCAGTGTCACCACACCGCTCGTTGGATGAACTGCAAACATGTCCGTCCACTCTCTGAAGCTATAGTAGTATTCTCCATTCGTACCGATGTCTGCATCCGTTGCCGTGACCTTGGCCACGCTGGTGCGTATGGCCGTGTTCTCTGGCAGAGAGATGCTATAGGACGTTGGCGAGAAGAGGGGCCTCAGATCATTGGTGTCCAGTACCTGCACCTTAACTCTAGTGCGACACTCCACGTTACTGCTCCTCTCTGACGCTTTAACAGTCAGCACGTAGTGGTCTTTAACCTCCCGGTTTAGAATGGCTGTGCTGCCTCCTTTGGTCCTTATTCGCAAAAAACTGAAATCTCCCAGCAGATAGTCCTCTGCTTTGAACAAGTTCTCATTGTCTCCAGAGATGATTTTGTACCGTATCTCCCAGGATGGATCTGAGATATAGATCCCCATCTTGGTGTGACTCTCTAAGTAAGTCTTAGCAGCAGAGTTCTCATATATGGTGGCATTGTAAACAGGGTGGGTGAACTGCATGGAGGCTGCCCTCACCATCCTTCGGTTCCCTGCGCAGCCACAGAGGAGCTGCAGGAGCAGCACGAGCAGTGAAACCAAGCGCTTCCCCATTATCGTACCGTGATCTTCACAGAACCACCTGGAAACAAACAGAGTGCGACTGTGAGTATGATACCACTTTATCACACAAAATACAGTTAGTGCTCAAAGTTAACAGTAATAACAAGCAATAAAATAAAAACAGCATGTGAAATCATCATATTCCACTATCGCCCCCCGTGGAAACATCTAAAAACTATTCTCTTTTCTTCACTGTGCACTTTCCAGACTGCTTTTAATGTCATAACAAGCGATGGCTGGGCTGATAAATGGCTAAATAGGTTCCATGTGGAAATAAGATAAAGCAGTCAGTCAGGTGATGAGATCTAAGGCTGCACTGCTCCCACGTCTGCACCGTGCCAGATGCCAGCGCTGTGCACTTCATAACAGATGAGCCTCATTTATCCAAAACATCAGCTTAATGAGCTCGGAGAAAGAACTCTTCATATGAAAACATGGAAATCTTTCATTTCCTTGCTCATGCAAATTCATTTTCAGTACAAGACTGCACATTTAATAATGCTTTCTTTCACCCGCGTATGGTAATGCAATACTATTTGATTTCTGATCACACAGTGGGGATAAGAAAATGCAGTGTGCACAAGCAGCTGAAACTGTGCAGCAGAATAACTTGAGGTTCAGTGATGCTGGACTTTTCTGCCTGTAGCACCAACACAGAAAATCCAAGCACAGGGTCGCTCCTTCCTATCTCATCAAGCCACAATAACCGCTAAAACAACAGAGGAGATGACTGTGGAAGTGCTTTAAAATCGCAGATTCATTCGTTCACAGCCGTTTTACAGCGTCCCGGGCTGCGTGGGAGTCCGTACAAAGACAAATAAAAGCAAGACGCTGCTATGTCTGCGCAGGACTGCTCGTCGTAAAACGCACATTATTTACTTTTGGCGTGTCAAAATGACCCGAGATGGGTTTAGTTATTAATGCTTTATGTGGGGTTAATAAATGACAGAGCCGGGCTGAAGTCACCTTAAATCTTAAAGTATCGCCTGCAGGTACAAAAGAACCATCTGCTTGGGGGCGACCATTGTAAAAGAGAAAAGAAGGAAAAGAAAAGAAAAAGGAAAAAAAAAATAAAACTTCGAGCTAATTTTCACACATACATGCAGATGGATTTAGCATTTGCTATATTCGGTTTCTGTACAGCTTCTAGTCGGTGTTTTCATAGAGAGAAAAACTAAATGCTTGAGAAAATAAGTTAGGAGCCTCCAGACTGCTTCATTTCCAACCCCATCCCCCAACTGAAGCCATTCACTTCACGAGACGATGGCAGCCGAGCGCTGCGCTGAAAGCCGCTTCAACGAACACTTTTCCCAACGCAAAACAACGCACAAAGTGCACTCACAATGAATGTTAATACACATTAAACCCTCACGAGTTCTCAAAAACCGACAGTTTGGCTGAGGATAAACTTCTCCAGAGGCACACGGAGCTGCGGCGGTCGGTTTCTTTCACCGCTCACAAAAGCCGACCTAACCTACCTCAACTTTTTTAAACGTTACAACGATGAAGAAGCTCAACCGCCGCGGGCGGAAAAGGACCACCGGGCACAAAAACAACGATTCACATACCTCTTCGTCTATTAATCTCGCATGTTAGGAGGTTTTTCGTGTAGTTTATGTTGTCCAAATCTCGGCATGGTAATACGTGGACTTGCCTCCTCTCCGTTACTCCATCTAGCAGCAGCAGCGGCGGCGGCAGGCTCCCTCTCTCCTTTCTCCCCTCGCTGCTTCCCTTTCTCTCGCGCACTGAGCTGCCCGGTATCTCTCCGCGCTGCGCACGTCCGGATCTACTTCCAGGCCGGCTGGCAGCAGGAGAAAACCTCTCCGCTCTGGACCCAGGACCAGCCTGCTCTGATTGACCGTGGCCTATATTTATCTAGAATATCCCCAAAAAGGCTGCGATCAACTAAATCAGATTAATCTTAAATCTCACATAGCCCCAAGGCAGTATTTTCTTTATTATGGGCGTCCTTTCACTAGAATATTTGCTACTAAAACTCTAAATGGAGCATGTTGATCATGGCTGTAGGCCTAATTGCAGGATGCTGACTGTTTTTTCTTCTCAATTTGCTCATTGTGATAATTTTTGCTGTTGGGCTCATGAGATGATGAAGGATTATGAGAATCCCTGATGTGGCTTTTTTCCCCCTGCATGAATTCTGTCTTTTTCTCAGCGTTTTATCTTCGCTTATTGTTGCACTGAGCTAAAAATAAAATAACCTTAGTCCTCCAGAGGTTAGGGCACGACACGCGAGATTCCTTCACAAAGGACAAACCCTTGCCCTGCACAAATGGGACTAACCTCAATCCAATATTCACCTATTCAGCTGCAACCCGGACCACTTTGGGCTGTCATGAGGTTATTTTGTAAAAACAAAATGAAATGAAAAAGGCGAGTTTAGCATGACCTCAAGCTGGTTCTATAAGCAGACAAACACTGCAAAGATCAATTATACAATTATTTTTGCTCGCTGTGCTGAAAAATGACCCGTGAATTCGCATCATATTTTTGCTGTCAGCATAAAAAGGCGGATTAACTCTCTTTTGAGAGCGCAGTTCAGGGCTTCTCTGATGATGATAAATACACTCATACTGCTTGCAAATGCAAAGTTCCTCGCGCGCCTTGTTGCATTTTATGTGTTTTAACATCAATTCTGGAGATTTTCTTCTTCTCATTATTCTCACTGATGTAATTATTTTTTAATAGCCTGGGTTATGCTGGGGGGAAAATAGTGTCCAGCAGTGCGTCCCACGGGTTGTGTTTTGGCATTGGAGCAGGGTGACTGATGGTGGAGGAACACTCGCCGTGAAGGCGCTGATCCCATCGACCCCCCCTCCCCACACAGTCATGCTGACTGCCTCTCAGACCAAAAGCTGCACCACGTTCCCTCTACAGGAACCCAGGAGTGTGGCTGCCATGCGATTGATGGCGCTGTCTCACTGCTCTTGCCCGGACTGCAGCGATACAGCTGGTGCGCCTGCAGAAAGCCTGTGCTGCATGCAGCTCTGACAACTTGTCAACTTGTACCGCTCCTGCCTGTGCGCGAGCGCGCGTGCATGCGCGTGTGAGTGCGCTAAGCGTGCGCATTTGTGCGTTTGGTTGTTTGGCACAAGTCGAACACGAACGCTCACTTTTATTCGCCGCACTGGAAAAGACGCCGCGACTTGAGCGCAAAGTTTTAAGTCATGCTTAGAAACAAAATGAAGAGCCCGACGCTTCTGAATTTTACTCAAAGCCACTCACCAGACCAGCTGGATGATCGCGGGCTGCCGCTCCAAACTTCACTTCACATAAATCCTGGCAGCTTTTGGTAAATAATTTTTGGCGAGCATCTCTCAGTTTGTGGGAATCCGTCACCTTCTTCCTCTCCGGTCCCCTCAGCGCCTTCTGTTCGCTCACAGCACAGTCTCCACACTTGGTGGCTTCATGCAGTGGGGCTTTAGGCTACGGTTTGCCTCGCTCCTCTCCTCTCCAACTGTTCAGGTGGAGTTGCATTCTGTTGCTGCCTTCAGGTGATATCGGAAATATAGCAACCCTGATAGGAGCGCGCAAGAAGACGGAAAAAATAGTAAAAGAAATGGCAAAGTCGTGATTTTCTTGCCTACATTCGTCTCGAAGTGACAGAGCTGCCGAGGGGCGGAGTGAAAGGAAGTCACATCCTCAACTGGAGGTGAAAGTGGTGTCTTTGATTAGTAGCCCATATGTTTTTGCAGATCTGCGGATTATCCGTCACAAAGACAAAACCCCACTCATGAATGAATTAAAACGTGAATTTTAAGTCTGATGCGCAGTTTCTCCCTCTTCACAGCCCAACGTGATGCATTTCTTAAATAAAAAAAAGCCATTAAAACACCATTCGTTACAGGGTCGTTTCTTATTATAATTTCCACACCAAAAGCACTTGAAAGTCACTTGAAAAACCACAAAGATTGAAAGGAGGAGAGAAAGAGATCTCCTTGAAGGCATCCAGGATCTGACGCCTCCATCTTGAGAAATGGCTCTGAGGTCACGGATTCCTCTCTCATACCGTGCATGCATAGCTCGGGATCTGCCTGCAGTTTAGCCAGATTTGTTCATTTTGGTCTAGCATGATGGGACCACCACCCCCTGCCTTCACACCACCAACCACATACACCTCCCAAAGCGCATTGTTGCAGGACGCCTCACACCGAAAATCTGTGCTGACGCTGCTGAATGATCACAGAAGTACTATATGAATATTATAAGGATACTACAGGCAGCAGTGTGTCTCCATGATCCTCTCACTCTTCCCCGACATGCTGTGGCTCAGGAGGTGGCTCGAATCAAAAGGTCAGCGGTTCGAACCCCAGCTCCTTCAGTCCACATGTCAAATTGTCCTTGGGCAAGATACTGAACCCTAAATTGCTCCTGACAGCTGTGCCATGGAGATGTGAGTGTGTGTGAATGGGTTGATGTGGCGTGTGTTGTGAAATCTGAATGTAGTCCATTTACCCTGCAGAGTATATGGACGACAATGCATCGAGCACTTGTGGTATAGAGTTTGGAGAATATTATAGATCAAAGATGAAACTAACAGATGGGTGAGACTGAGAGAAAAAGGCACAATTACAAATCCATCTGCTACTTCAAGACCACAGAAAGCACCAAGGATTGATCAGCACACAGCACAAATACCACTTATATTTCAGAGCTGTGGTCCAGGCCATAGATTCTAACTTGCAGAAACCTCAGTCAGATGAAGGATCAATGAGTCCGGCAGACTTAGATATTCAGCTAAACAACCTGTCTGCCCCTGCGCTCTCTCTCTGCTATCAGGGGGTGGAGAGGGGGCATTGCAGCTTAACAAGGGGGATGCATTTTGGTCATTTTGCTAACAAGGGGGATGGCATCGCCCCTCATCCCTCCTCAGATTGCCTGCTGAGTCTAACTATCTTCCCTCCAAAATCTAAGCTGCCACCTCCCAGCATTTTATTTTTTTAATCACTTTCTCACTCCACTCTGTTTATGCATGGCGTCCTCATGCCCTTTCGAGAAACCACCGTGTAGTTTTAACAGTGATGAGTGAATGCACTTGAGCATCCGAGAGGCAAATGTCTTCATTCACCTCCTCGAACATGTGGTTAACGGCTAAACTCGACACCGTGCTGTGAAGTGGCTGCCAAAAAATGCCAGAGCAGAGAGGAGCTGTTTGAGCCGGCGGTCCAGCGTGAGAATCTCTGCCTAATGTCCATTCAGCACTGGCTCATTAAAGTCACATTTGCCCACAGGCTGAGTAAACGAACCAGACCTATGGGTTTGGTGTGTGCATGTGTGTGTGTGAAACAGAGAGAGGGAGGGAAGGAGGGAGGGAAAGGCTGAGCGTGTGTGTCGGAGAGCAAGTGTGTAATGTTTCATCTCTCTCTCCTCCCTTGGTCTCCCCTCTATCTCGCTCCCAGTTTTGTTCCAGACAATGTTGAAACAGCTTTCCTCTTTTTCTCTCGCGCTCTCTCTCTGTCTCTCGTAGCCTCCCCTCTGATCTGCCTGTAAAGCTTTAATTGAATTCAGGTCAGGTGATGCCCAGGGCTGGTTCCACTGCTTTGATCTCACCAAGTGTTTGCAGTCCTGGCTGCTGGGGGTCAGGTCCTAGTGCCATATAGACCTCATGGATGTATAGTGTTTGCATTGGGGAACATCTCCAGCCCTTTAATAACTACTTACAGTAACTACATAGACTGACAGTGGTGGAGGAATTATCGCACTACTGCACTGTACAAATACTTTGGTGCAAGTGAATGTCCTGCAGTGAGAAAGTTACTCAAGTAAAAGGGTCTAATTATGATCAGAAAGATGTAGTTAAAGTATTAAAAGTACCCAATGCAGAAAACTGCCCCCTGTGAGAGTTATACTATTATATGTTATATCATTAGATTTTTATTACTCATGCATAAATATAAAAAGCAGGATTTTACTGTTGGTAGAGGTGCAACTATTTTGCATAGGACTGCAACTCATGACTATTTCCATTATATTCTGCTGAGTATTTTTTCCATTCATCAATCGATTCTTTGTTTTGTAAAAAATTCAGCGTGCCACAGACCAAAGTGACACCTTCACAGTGCTTGTTTTGCGCAGCCAACCGTCCAACCTCAAAATAATTAGAATAACCAAAAGGAAAAAGCAGCAAGTCCTCACATTTGTGAAGCTGGAACACATGAAACGGTTTCACGTGAAAAACCGACTTAAATGATTATCACGTTAGTTACCAATTAAATTTCTGTAAATCAACTAACTGATTAATTGAATAATCATGAATGTATCTGGTAACTAAAGCTGTTAGATGATGCAATGTAACAAAACAGAGACGAAAAGACTCTCTTAAAGTACCTTAAAATGGCACTTAAGTACAGTACTTGAGTACATGTACTTAGTTACATTCCAACACTGCACTCTGAGTGCACACAGTGTGATATCTTGATGACTGACACATCAGTCATGTCTCTCCATCGTGTGCAAACTGGTGTGAAAGGCAGTACAAGTCAGTCCTCGGTCAAAATGCCTCATTATGAAAGTCTGCAGGATGCTGCACATTTTCTCTCATCTAACACACTGCAGGCGCCGTTTCCTCTTAAAATCACACTAATCCTCTGCACATCGTCCTCATGTTGTTGAGAGGTGTTAGGGAATGGGCACGGACTGGCATGCCGAGTGAGTTACTTCTCCTTTCTCTGTGACTAATGTCTTAAGCTGAAGGTTCCCCCTGCAACTTGAAACTGGTTAGAGATCAGGAAAAGATAGAGATGATTTGTAGTGTGCCTGCAGCAATAGAGCGCCCAGGTATCTGTTTCTCCCACCACCCAATCTGTGTAGAATCTGAATCCTGAGGCAGAGCTTAACTGTAAGAGAGATTAGAATAATTCAATATCCACCCTGCTGTGGTGTCCTCAAGTAAAGACACTGACCCTCCCAGAGCTGGTGCCACTGTTCTTAAGATGGCACAAAACGAGAATAAACATTACTGCATGAACATGAAGTACTGCCCACAGAACTGATGTTTCAGGCTTCTAAATAAGCTTTTGTCACACAATGTACCTGATTTTTTAGAAAACAACATAAGAAATGTGGGAAATAATAATAAACAATTGACATTTCCCCTGCAGCTGAAGACAAACTGCTGCGCTCTGAAAATAAAGTCTTCTGCTGCCTCAAGCAAAGCAGGAGATTATCTTAGCAAAGCCTCTTGGTTGTAGAAGCTTCCGTAATTACCCCCAAAAAACGACACAGGAATACACTGTGCTATATCTGGAGCGACCTGTTTGGAGAGTCAACATTTCTGCATTATTTATTTGGCGTTGTTACTTTAAGAGAGCATGCAAGTGAAAAATAAAATGTGTGAAATAGATAAGTGCACATCTCTCTGCATGCAAGGCCATCATGAAAACCTGTACTGTGCCCTCTGGGAAATCAATAACCCTCTTTTTTCCTGCTTATAAACTCTACATTGGACTCTGACTGGGGTTGCATTTCGAAGCTCTTTGTTATTCACTGGCTCATAATCCTAATAAGATGGCTGTCCCTGGAGACGAGCCCAGGTGGATCGCAGCAGTACATTTCAGATGCATTGTAAACAGACCGTTCACCTTATTAGCTCTGAGAAAAGTCCATTGAAGAGAGAGGCAGTGACAGTGATTTTCCCATTTTATTTTATTGTCTCTTCTTTTCTTTTCTTCTTTACAGTCAAGTGCGACAGTTTTTCCATTGTGTTTATAAACTGCAGAGGTGAGAAATATTTAAAGGAATGCTTCAAAAATTTAGGAAAATATACATTCACTTCCTTTTCCTGACAATCTTGATGTCACTCTCTGTTAATATGAAGCTGTAACCAGTTATTTTAGCTTAGCATGTACACTGGGAACAGGTAGCCTACCTCTGTCCAAAGATAACAGTATCTGCCTACCAGCACCTCTAAAGCTTAGTGAACATGCTATGCATTGTTTGTTTAATGCTAATAAAAGCAAACTTGTGGTTTTGTGGGGGTTATGTGCTTTCGAGGTGTCGGAAGATGGATTTTGTCTCCTTATTTAACTCTCTAAATGTGGCCAACTATTGTGGGAAAATACACAAATGCAAAGTGCGCTTCAGATGGGAAGACTGGTCCCACTCTTGCACAAATGAACTGCAAATATGTAGCTGCTGGTTAGCTAGCTTAGCATACTGACTGGAAACCTCACCCTAAAAGCCTGCCAGCACCAGCAAAGCTTACTAATGAACTTATTATATCTTGTTTGTTTAATTTCTACAATAATTAATCTGTAAAAACAACAAGTTGTGGCAATTAGTGAGTTTAACAAGCGCTGGTTTTGTTAGCTTTGGGCAGAGGAAGGCTAGCTGTTAATCCATTTTCCGGTCTATATGCTAAGCTAAGCTAACAAGCTCTTGCATCATATTTAGTGAGTCATATCGATCTTTGGGTCTAAGTCTTGTTCAGAATGCCAATAAGCATGGTTCCCAAAATATTAAACTATTCCATGAAGCTAATCCGACAGGAGCTGTAATTGGTCTTGTTTCGTCATGTAGTTCAGATGCACTGAAAGATGTTTCTTGTTAAATCACCTTTCCTCTCCTCCACAGACTCCACAGACTCTGGACTCTGGAGTGCTGATTGACTGGCTGGTGGAGTAGGTGGGTCGGGGAGATAATATCTTTGAAGAGTGTGTGCGAAACATATGATGACTGCTTAGCATATGCAATGCAGTCGATTTGTGCAGTGTCAGTGGGAGCGAAAGAAAAAAGCTTGACTAGGTAGAATAAACTGTGAAGGTTTAGGATAGAGGAATTTAATCTGCTTTTACATGCAGACTAACTTTCTGGTTCTGCATTATATATGTTACTGTTACACATAAGCAGCATGTCAACATATAGAAATTGGTTAATTTTTTCTCAAGCACACCACCTTCAGCTTTCCCTCTGGAGAGGCCAGCTCTTTGATGTGATGTAATATATAAAGGCGGTGGGGGATGAAAAAAACAAATTGAACACAACGCCGACTGATATTTTTGATGTACTGTATTCCAGAAGGCATTTTTTTTGCCTTGCTAAATCCTAATCCCACAGAAATTGTGTCGGGATTATACACAAAAGGCGCATTTTGGACATGGATTTGCATGGATGGATTAGTAAAGCCTTGTAATGGAGGCTCGCGTTTGTAGAGAAACCTCCATCTTCTTGTTGTTACGCATAAAAATGATGCAGCGCTCCACTTCATGTTAACACACATTACTCATCTCCCACCCTGAGAGCACAGATAATTTCTCATCGCCATAAAAGTTGCGAATTTGTATATATCAGCAAGAAACAGATGCCCGAGTCAGAAACATTCTGCTTTACAAGGACAGTTTCACATGTCAACAAGCCACTCGAAACAACAGACGCCCAATGCTGTATGTTCATTTACAGCTCAGGGCTTTAAGACAGTGATACAGAGGATTGAGAGTGCTTTGAACCCCTGAGGATGATGTTGCCGTTCACTCTCACCCAGCCCACATTTTCTCTTCAACAAACGGGTGCTCAGAAAACAGAAAATTGCAAATAAAACAAAACCATTAAGTACTTCACAGTGCGTTCATTCAGGCTCCACGAGACACCGCCTCACTCTTCAATTGCATTCTTTGTACAAAAACAAGCCAATCATAGTCCTCTGGCAGTCATGTATTATGTATTTACAGACACATTTGCTTATCTAATAGGAGCCATATCGTGTCTCAGATTTAGACGGCACAGGGAATGCCCCGAGGCCCTCGCACTGCTTCCTAATCCTCAGATCTGGGGATGTCATATCACTCCTGGGAGTGAATAAAAGGACCTAAAAGGACCAAAGTTTCCCTCGTTGTTTTTCTCTCCATCTTGTGTACAAAACAGAGAACATTTGTGTGACTAAGTGCTGGAATAATGTGTGCACGTCCTTGGCACAGTCACAGCAGAGGATGGGTGCTCGGTCCTCGCCTGCAGACAATATTTTGTGTAATCATGTCTGCAGCAAACAGACAGGCCACCACATTCAGACCATTTTCACAGCAGGGACAAATTAAACTTGTGTAATTGTAGGTGTCTTGTTGCTGAGATGGGTGAATCACCAGTTCTTGACCACAGCTAACCCTTAACTAGGGGCCACTTTTATGCTATAAGCCATTCTCTAAACCCCTCCCAAGAACAGCAACTGCCCAATCACAGCAAGGTAAACGTAACAAGACGTGTCAATCAGTCTGAAGGGTTGTGTCTTTTTTTTTTTTTTTTAGTTATTTATTTCTTTCTCTCTTTGGAATGGAACATGTTGTATTAAATTCTTTCTTTTTCTGCTCTAATGTAAGATGCAAATGTTAGCATGTCTGGCTAACTAGCTTACTACCCACACCAAGTCCGAGTAGCATATCATTAGCTTACTACATTCATTAGCCCCCTTTCGGACTGGAACGTCTGCTTAATATCTACCCATATTGTGTGAGCCAGCTCTGGATATGTCCGTGTTCAGTATCACTCTGTTCTGATTTTGGGAAGTTGGCACTCCAGCCCAGTCGCTACCTTAGATAGCATTTTGTTTGCTAGACATTGGGTTAGCAAAGCCTTTTCTATTGCAAAATTAAAGATGAAATAAAGCCTGCAGTTTTTTAAAAAACACATCCAATGAAGCATAAATTTGATCCTCGCAACCTCAAATTTTCAGGCAACTTTCTTTTTTTTTTGTCAAAGCACCTGGCGACACGTTTTCCCTCTAAATGACACAAACGTGAGCAATTGCTCAATTTCAATCTGTTGTGTTTAAAATGAAAAATATCTCAATATGGCGGACACATAGAGACACAGTTCACCACAGAGTGACGATGAATATGTGATGATAAAGAAGCACATCTGAAGGAAAAAAATAAAAGCATATTTTTCCTCAAGACGGAGTATCATCATGTCATCACGCAATGACATCACAATATCATTTAGCAACAGACTGACCTGCCTGCAGCAGCTTCCCCTGGAAATGTGTTGGCAGCACTGATTTGGTTGTCAGACTGCCAGCCAGAAAAATTGCCCCATGCTTGCCTCTTGCTCCCGAGAGTTACTAACATTCATGGGACATGAAAGATGTATTCTCATGCTGCATTATGTGCAAGAAACTGACACTGTGAGATGGACATCAGCCCTGTCTCGTCTCCTCACAGACCAGCAGCAGGAAAATAGCAAAGTGCTTCGGTGGCAAATAATGTGCCCTCAGGACATTTTCAGAGAGGGCTGCACCGGTGGCCCCAACATCGGTGTCTTTGTAATAAGGCGATATGTTCCTCTGTGGGTGTGTGTGCGTGTCTGTCATGCTTGTGTGTAATGCTTTATAGAAATGAACTGGCTCTAAGATACAGACTTTAATTGACGTGAATATCCATGTTAAAGTCCCCCCCTGCAAGACCCAGAGCTAGAAATCATCACCAGGACAGAGATGCAAATCAGTGGAGCAGCAGGCGGAGAGTGGCATTCATCAATGTTTGATGGGATTCATTCTTTCTGAGCAGCAGTCTGGCAAACTCAGGACAGCACCGAGAGACGAGCAAGAGGCAAACACACGCAGCCAAACAGCAGCGCAGAGGGTCATTATCACGTCGTATTTTGTCTGAATCAATAGTCCATACTGTACGTAAACATTTCAGAAGAATGAAAAAGACCCTGAAAGAAAAACTCATTCCATTTTCATCAACTTCCTCGTCTCTGTGGGAGCTTGTCAGCTGCTCTATGAGTGAAAGCCCTCTCTTCACTGTCTGTCATTCAATTAAATATAATGGGGTAAAATGTGCCTGCTCGCCGTGCTCAGGGTTATTTTTAATGCATCAGTTTCCGCCCTCTGCCCCTCAAAAAATGACATCACACACAATGCGAGCAGACATTTTGATACTTACTGCAGAAAAGACTTGTCGCCTTCGAGCAGGTTTACTCAGTAATCCCCTTGTAAAGTATTTGATTCATTGGCATAAAAAACCTTGAAACTGGTATTGCTGCCGTAATATATAACTCATTTGGACGAGTAGTTGCACACGTCAGACAGACAGTCAAGTGATGCTCAGGCTTTAGACACTGCATATGGCTTTTTAAACCGAATAATGACATGTAGCTGTACAGGTTGAATGTATATATACATACCTTGAAGCAGGATGCAGGAGTTTTGGAATTAAAGATGAAGGTTTCTGAGGCCCTCTTATGTTGTATATCCAGATTGTGTTTAAATCCACTTGAGAGGGAAAGTTGCTCACATCTGGCATCAGAAGACGTTTCATGTCGTACATATTAGGAAAAATACAGATATTGCCTCTGTGATGTCACGTGACTTTCTGAACAGATGTTTTGAGGTCTGGATTTGAGTTTGATTTGCTTGCTGTCATCTTGGCAGCTGAAGCCTTAAAATTCAAAGTTGGAAAACAGGGACAAGTCAGGCACCAAGCACCAGTTGGGAGTGATAGCCTGAGACACCTGTCAATCATAGCCTCAATACATGCCCTTTAACATCGTCTTATTGAAACAATAAAACCACCACTTTAGAACCTAAATTAACAATTAGGAGCCCTAAATGAGTTAAAGCCAAACGTGTTCTCCATGTTTTGTTGTCAGTCACACCAGCACTTGTGCAGATGGAAGAGCACCTGAGGGGCGCCCCCTGCAGAGGAGATACAGCGGAACAGAAGGTGCCTTTATATGTTTGCTGAACACTTCGGAAGACATAATTTATTTATGCCGCTGAGCTCCAGATCTAAAAAGACAAAAACAGAGGCAGGCAGGATGATGGATAGATGATCTATCAACTTCCCGAATACAATTTATATTAAAACCAAAACTACACTGATGACCTATTTACTGAAATGACCGCAGACATTAAATGCACCAGCGTGAGACTGCTGAAATGTACATTCATCCCTTTTCTGGCTGCCTTCCCTCAGACTGCAGTTATTAGCTATTTAACAGACATTAGACTGGCCCTTGTTAGCTAATGACCTGCCACACACAACTGCTGACTCAGCACAGATGTCCGGCCAAAGCCAAGCTGAAGTACTGTACATAACACAACAATGTGCGTTTAATGACAATAAACTTGTGGCGCTGAAGTAATACTGGGCTAATGCAATTAAATGTCATAGTCTGTCTTTGCACCAGCAAAACTGAAAAGTTCACGGTCGGTTTTTTGCTTATCTAATAACAATCACTTCTCAAGTGCATGACCTTTTCTGAGAACAGGGATCAATACAGCTTGCCATGATGCTGCAAACAAACCACTGTTTACTTTACCTTAGCGTATCTTTCACTCATTTAAAAAGGTCAACAGACTCTGTAATACTGATAGGGCGAGAACCCTGCCCTTTCCCGTTTGGATTGATCTGAAGGTTGCTGCAAAATGGACTGTACTCGCTCCCGCCATCCATCTTTTCCCCGTGTCATTGTGTATGTGCGCCCGTGTGTGTGCACGCGTGTGCGTGGATGAGAGAGTTTGTGCAGCGCGTTCAGGCTTTTGGTACAGTTCATGCATTGTAACACTCTTCAAAGAGATGGGTCAAAACAGTGTTTTATCATCAGGCAGGTTCGGCTCCCCTTTGAAGGTCTAACGAATGTCTCTTGCAGCGCGGGCCCTCTTTGGGTTTGTGTGCAAAACATTACGGAGGCAGTTGTTGTGGGGGAAGTGGCAACAGCGGCGGCTATTGAAGTTTGGGAAGAATGAAGGCTGAGGATTAGGGTGTTCAAACATTGCTGTCCTGTGCAAGCCTTGATATGGCTGCACCTGGGAACAGGCTGTTCTGTACAGTGGCAGTTTCCCAGAGTCCAAGAGCAGCGCTGTCAGTACAACAAAACAACCTCAAAAGAGTTGGAGAAACGAGTACAAACCATGAAATGTAAAACACGACTTGTGGGCAAGCGTGTAAAGATGTCACAAAATCTCTTATGTAGCAAATGTGAAATAGATTTTACCTGTATTATTACCTAAAGCAACTTAGTATATAAAGGTATGGTTTTGTAAAAATAAAAGCTTCACTCACGGCACATTGTGAGCTTATACAAACCATCCCTCTGCAGCTTCTCTCTCCACTGCTCTACCTCAGTGTCAAACTATCGCCTTTCTCGAGGTGCATTGCAGCCATGTAATCCTGTTAGGATTGAAAAATATAATTGTCTCATTTTTCTTGCACAGGGGAGGTTAGCGTTTTACAAAATCGTGCTCATTTCATGAAATTGCCAGAGAACAGACCGGCCTTTGTGATGTCAAGAGGCTGATGTACAGGCCAATTCCAGAAAGAAGTCGGCAAGTTCACATTGGGTTTGACACACTCGATTATAGCAGCTCCTCAATATAGATGTGTAAGAGCAAGCAGACGTATTAGCTGACAATGTGAAGAGAAATGACGGTCTTGATCAGTGTTGGGCAACACTAATTACATATTAGTTAGTCAAAAAAGTAATTACATTATTTTACTAATTAGCCAACATGCATTTCACTCAGCACAGCTCCCTCAAAGGCGCCTTTAAACAACTCCACAGCACATCTTCTTTATTCCCAGTGTAGAAATATAACTGGACATTATGGTTTATGCAGCCATCTTAAATCAGGAGGTACTTATTGTCTATTAACAGCCAACGTTAGCTTAGCCCTGCAGCTGACCACATGCAGCACTGCAGGGAAGATCCTCAACTGAAGCCAAATGCAGGCAAAGCTACCTGTGGCTAGCTGGAAGCTAATTAGACACATATGAGTTAGACAGCTTTGAGTTATCAGGAGCTACATTGCTCTGCCTGCCACCCCTTTCTGATGCACTCTGCTGCTGTCTGCCAACCCTCCATCAAACTTTACTGAATTACAAATTGTAATCCCTCACACCATTTGAGGAAAGTAATCACATTACTTCAATATGTTCCTTAGTAATGTGCTACTGGCCAACGCTGGCCTCGATGCATGTGTGATGCACAGAAGAGTTAACATGGTGCATTAGAGTTTAAAGGCCTACAGTCATCTGAATAACTTCTGAGTAGATAATATATTAATTTTATGGCCGTATTAACATTTGATATGG
Source organism: Chaetodon trifasciatus (assembly GCA_037975065.1). NCBI lineage: Eukaryota > Metazoa > Chordata > Actinopteri > Chaetodontiformes > Chaetodontidae > Chaetodon > Chaetodon trifasciatus. The sequence continues at coordinate 4,767,225 of JBBMOE010000023.1, forward strand.
TTAGCACGGCCTGCACCACATCCATCATGTCAGAGATGAATTGTGGCCGATATCTCATTCTTTATTTAAAAAGCCTTATAACACACAGTGTATCATTACATATGGTGCTTATATCTAACCAACTGTGCTCTTGCAGGGAGAATGTTTTAATGTGGAATAAATTATGGAACAAAAAGAGAGAAATAAATGTAGTCACTCCCCCTTTCTTGTGAATTTTGACATTGTCTTCTGCTGCAGGTATTGGTGGTGGGTGATGCAAAAGACAGAATATACTTTTATACTGAATAAGTCACTCCACAATATAATGACATTGAGTGTAAAACATCTGTACTTAATCCTCTGTAACACCTTACACATGCAGATTGCTTATGCACCTGCTTAGTTAATTCAGGTTTCCAACTTTGCTTCATGGGGGAATATAAAACAATTTGCACTTCCTCATCAGCAGACTAGAAGAAGCACACCTGTGAGAAAACAAGGAAATGAGGTAAGAGAAAAAAGCAGCATAATATGTTGATTTGGAGCTACATAAATTCAATATTTTCATAAAGGATCAGACCAGACTATGCATATATTATGAGAAGGAAAGTGATGAGGTAACATAAGTACAATTGACAGACTGCTGTGACGAATCTCCAGGAACGCTTTCATCTGCTATTTTAAGCTTGTAGCGCATTTCAGATGAATAAATGCAAGAGGCGAAAACTGCCCTGTTTTCATGCCATCTACATTCTGGAGTCTGTCCATTTTCCACCTAAGAGAGTTCCCTTATAGAGCGTGTTGGTAAAATTTCCTTCAGAGATTTAATGATTAATGTTCGCGCATAAACAAACACAGCGCATACAGTCTGCTCTTACACTCTGATGTGGATACATAAACACACGAGCTAACTGAACTGACAGAGCGTTCCCATGAGAGTCAATAAGCCTGCATGTTTAGTCTCTGAGCATAATTGATGAAGTGCTGTTGTACTTGTGGATCTAATAGTTTGATGTGGCGCTGGGTAATGCTACCTGTATCAAAATGCTGTTACAGTCGACTCCCTGCAGAGAAAGGCAGCTTCGCATTTCTGTCAGCGCAACAAAACACCATTTTTTGCTCTCTTTCTCGCTGCCTGGAAATAACAAGAGGAATATTCCCTCGCTTGTCTCATTTTCTCAGTGTACCCCCTGCTCTTCACCGACAGGAAAATGCCAATAGGAGAATATTGAACCAGATAACAGACTATGACAGTGTTGCTTTAGTAAGGTGTCGGTGACATTACAGAGGATTGCTCCTGAAAGTGGAAAATCCAATCAGGCTGTGACTCTCCCTGGAGCTAAAGGCCCACAGACTGCAGAATGATTCATTCAAATTCTTTGATCAGACCGAGTTATCTCCCAACTCTTCTCGGATTGAAGACAAACTGAGGAGATCTGGACCATTAGGAGGGAGACAAGAAATCGTCTTTATACGGGGATTGTGCAGTGCGAACGCAGTGTAGTGCAGCACTGAATCATTGCAGTTATATGTTCGGAAAATGTACATCTGCAAATGGGTTTTATGCATCCACATAGTCATTTGTACACAATACGGTAATGTCTGTGTGCTTATAATAATAATATTCCTGCTATAATGTGTGCAGCATGTGGGTCTGTATCTTTTTGTGAGAGGCATGGAAACCATCAGGGCGGAAGTTAAAATATTGATAAAGAATAATATAACTATTTTATCATAAGCAGTAAAGAAATCATTAAAATTTCAGGGCCTTTGCAAAGTTAGTGAAATTGAAGTGAATATTTAATTCTTTCATTTCGTCACAGGCTGATAATATGCAGCAAACTGGGCACCAGTGACTGGAGAGCCTTTGGACATGGCTGATACTGGAGAATCAAAAATACATTAGATAGGAGGGAAATATTTCACAGAACTGCAGGGGTGACTTCCTGGGATGTTATTATCATCATCATTCATTTAGTCCCATCCTGAAATTGCCTTTGGCCACTGAGACATGCAGTCCAATCTTCAACCTTTTAAACTCTCTGGCATGTTTATAACCCTTGGTGTTTTTTCAGTGTGTGAATGGCCGGGGCTCGGGCATCAAGGCAGGTCATTAAAGGCTCATGAACGCACGACCAAGGCTTCTGGGTTCATGGTAAGACACAAAACAAATTGCATATACATTTCTTCTCTTCGCAGATGCTGATGTTGTGACCCACAAGTCAAGGGGAGGGCAAAGCTTCTGCAGTGACATCTGGGCATTATGCTTGGCCATATGTTATTCTGTTCCTTTAATCAGGTTCTTTCTAAAAATAACACATTTAAATGCTCAGCATAGCGTGCTTTTGGGACTCTGTTGATGGCTACTTAATAAAATGTATTTATTAAAATGAGGAGCACGGATAGAGGTCTGTAAGCTCACTTCTCTCCACCTCCAGATTTTGCTCAAACTTGCTCAAACTTGCAGATTTCACTCAACTCCCTCTGGAGCCTCCGAAGGCTTTACGCAACTTTTTTCACACATGTAGTCATGCTCCCCAAGACCTGTAAACAGACTTTGATGTTTGAAATCGGTGAGATTCCCCTATAAGATTTCAGCCCTGGTTTATTTGGTGACCTTCTGGTGGCAGTGGTTCAGCACAGCACTCATTGTGCAGCTGCTTTGTCAGAAATAAGACAGAAGAGCGGCTGGAGTCTCTGTTCAGAGTGCAGCCAAACAAGCTGAATTTGTTTAAGAAGTTGATCAATAATTACCTTTTCCTCCCATCATGCTGCTATGGAAACCAACCTTCTCTCAGAAACTGGGCACCAGTGACCGGAGAGGGAGTATTTCTGATTCTCCAGTATCAGCCATGTCCGAAGGCTCTCCAGTCACTGGTGCCCAGTTTGCTATGGTGGCATGATGAGGGGAAAAAAGGTAATAATTGACCAGCTTCTTCTGAAATTATAGACAGAGAGTAAACAGTGAGGCTGATGTCAACGAGATAAGACTACACACAGTAAAGCTGGATTACATGCGTGCAATAAATAATAAAATAATAAAACACTATTAAATAGAGAGATCATAACAAAATGTGAATACATTTAATCGCTATTGTTGAAAACCATCTATGCCTTCATTAGTATTTATCTGCAACAAATGAAAAAAAAGGCCAAAAACAATTTTTTTTCTTTTGCCTCTGGCCGTTTCTGTGTTAGCTGGTTCCTATTATGAGAAATAAAAGTAACCTATAAATGTGAAGATATCAGCTTTCCTATCAGCAATATACTGCAGTGTCCCACTAAACCACGAAACGAGCAGCAATGCTAAATCTTGATGTACACCAGTGAAGTGCTTTTTGCACAAACTGCTTATCTGTAAAACTGGATTTCCTTGTCAAGGTTTATCAAGATTACATCAGCCAAATGGTTCCTGAGCTTTATCTACAGAGTTAAACTACAACAACAAACAATTAGAGTCTCCTGTTCAACCATATTGGCGATAAGGATCTGAAATTACCACTTTCTATTTTCACTGAGACAAGAAAAATTGTTGCTGTTTGTTTGCAGTAGAAATTGCGACAATACAATTATATTGTCACCAACAACCGACAGTATGTATTTCCCACGTATTGACCCGATCCTCTGGACAAAAGGTACACACTTCCTCTTTCCCTCCAACTCATTTATTCTTACAATGGAGCTTCCAACATAAATCTCTGTCAGGCTTTAATTTTCTATTGATCACCGAAGTTGCTCAGTAGTATGTTGGTGCTGGGACCTTTCTAGCAGTGGAATGAGACAAATGAGCTGAATTGATTTTGTGAATGGGAATAAGGCATTTATCTTTGGAGGCCATGGTGCAGTATCTGCAAATTTTAGCGCCTTCCTATGCGGTCACCTTTAGCAGCTATGGTGGTCTTAAAGCTGTGTTTTCTTCAGTTTGACACACTGCTGCAATGTACAATGCAGAGGATAAAACATCACTTGGATCTTTTTGTTTGCATAATGATTCCTAATGTCTCAGGTTGCTCAGGTGTTCTGTTTCTTCACCAGCAAGTCATCCATTGCATTTGCCTGCTGTTTGGATTGGCTGCTCAGATAAGGTAGAGCCAGTTTATCAGAGCTTGTTTGCTGAAAAAAGCTGCCTGCTGCTGCTGGAAGTGGCTTTGATGAGACGCTCTGACCCGACCGTACAGTAAAAGCAAAACAATGAGCTTGAAGAGGCACAAAAAAAGCAGGTTGAGTGATATTTCTCTGTGGGTTCATCATTATGAGTGACCCCTTTCATATTACCCATCTGATTCATTGTTAAAATATATTGATTCATTAAGCTTTCAATGACCAAAGTAAGAGCTGGACGTATAATTTGTTCATTTGGGTTCCCTGGTGGACGTCGCCTCTAAGCAGCCACTCTGTTTGCTAATGCCTCAGCCGCTATGTTTATTGATGAAAGATACGTTGAAATTGCGATTTTTCCTGCCATTGCATTTAGTTCATTACGCTTCCACTACAGGGAAATGGAAATGCCCTTCAGTTGAGGCAGCAGACCACCCAATCTGGCCCCCGGTGAATTTATGACAGCTTCCTCCCTCCCCCAAAACTTCCGAGCAGTTGTGCCCTGAGGTGACAGGCACGTCACCATTATTTACTCTCATGCCGCCACCCGCAGAATCAGCAACTGGCTCAAAGGTCAGCAGGCCGTGTCTGTCTGCGCCTCAGCCACCAGACGCTCACTCTTTTCTCAGCCCGCCTGCGCCTCACGAACACCCCGGGGAAATCTGACACCCCCACAGCTGCAGCTACCAGAATCAACAAGTGCAGATTCAGTGGAGTCCCACGGCACACTCGTGGCAATGACAAATAGACCTGATTAATTAACCATTCATTCTCATGTGATCTCGGCTCTCTGGATCCCTTGATCAGATGCTTTCATCTATCCTGTGGAGAATACGGTGACATCAACTCACTTGACTTGCTAGTTAACATTAACAACTGAACCATTAGCAAACACACAAATGGGACATGTCATAGGAATATAGAGGTACTGCTTGTACAATAGCGTGCTCTCTGAAAAATACTAGACATCACTACAACACGTATACCTCCACCACACCACTACTTACAGATAGTAATAATATTGATAGATGATGTTAATTGTGATAAAAATAATATGCCTGTTGTATTCAATTTTACATAAAAAATGTATAAAATGGGTCTTTCATTAGTATAGGTTTGTATCATCTATCATTAATAGGTTGCTTGCATATATTTTGTGGTACGAACTGTGAACTGTGATGGAGGGCAGGAAGTGGTTTTCTACATGGGAAGCACTCAAAATGCTTTTATTTTGCATTGTTTACGGTCGTCCGTTATGGTTTTTCCTTCCTGCCCTCCACCTGAATTTAACTTCAATTTAACTAACTTAACACTCCAAACAACCTATTGACCACTTGCTAACCCCCGCCCCCAAGCAGCAATTGTCCAATCATATCTTAACAACCGTAACTTAGCACTGCAGGCCTGTCAAGCTTTGGATTTGTCCACATGTTGAAGTGGTGCGAGTGAGTTGATGTCTTCTGCGTCTTTCCAAAATCAAAAACACAGGAGCACAGTGAGGACTCGACACTGCGCTCTGACTGCTTTAAGGTAAGCTGCCAATGTTAGCGTGCCAGCTAACAAGCTACAGTAGGCCTAGTAACCTTGCAACACCTTCAATGCCAAGTATATTATCAACTAACTTATTTTGTGGGGTTAAAAGTTCCATTAAAAATGTCCCCCAATGACAGTAACGACGGGGGCAGGTCTTAGTGATCCGTAGTAGAAATATAGATTTTTAAAGTAAAGCCTGATGAAATCTGACTCCACACATGTAATCCTGAGACAAGGGAAGTGTTTTCCCCTGAAATAGAGTTTGTTTGCATCTGTGAGGTTTTAATTTCATCCTCCTTGGTTATGGAAATGAGAACTCATAGTGAAATTGGGTTTGAGAGATGAAAGGATAGAGGAGGGTCGATAGAAGATTACTCCTCAAACCCACAGACAAATGCTGAGCTCCTCACAAAATATGTAAAACCACACAGATTTTGTTTATACAGTGTTTGTAATGTGTCTTCAAAGTGAGGCTGACATCACATTCAAAAAACATTAAAAGATTTGAGTTAAGATGGTGAAAATGTCAGCTTTTCCCATCTAGAGGATGTTAGGTGCTTTCTAAATAAGGTTACATTCTGCTCACATCCATCATCTGCAAGCCGGGAGGGAGTGTGAAACTGTAAGACAGCTGTTCACAATATGTGTGTGATATCTTCATTTGTATATACTGTATGTGTGCGTGTGTGTGTGTGTGTGTGTGTGTGTGTGGACCAGTCTCAGGCTGGTCAGTGATATGACGCAGATGCTGAAAGCTATATGAGAGAAAATAAAGCAGTGGCCATTGGTGGTTCACATGGAAAGGGCAGTGATGTTACACCCCATTGCACTCGATTACAGCTATAACAGCGCTGCTCATGGCCTCCTACACACGTGTGTGATCACTATAATCTTGTATATCCCACAGTTCTGCTATTATCAACACAGGCATTCCAACTTTCTCCCTGATTCCAGACCTGGACTGTGCCTTGGGCCATTACTTTACAATGTCACAGACATTTAGACATCAGAAAATTAACCCCGGTGCTTTATGCCTGAGGGCAAGTAACCAGTACTGAAGAGTGAAAGTTTGTGATGGTGGTGGCAGAGGTTGATGGGCAATATGGAAAGAAATACTGATTCCAAACGTGAGCAGACAGAATCACATTCAACTGCCAAGTGCACAGAAAGGTATTAATCACAACTTCTGAACAGACACTGTCTGATTAATGGATGTTATTGGACATTTGTAGTCACAACCAAAATCCAGCTTTGCCGGCTTTTCATTGCTAGATTTTTAGATTTTTTTGGGATATCGATACTTGAAACAATGTGACCATGAACACAGATCAAAAGTAAGAAACACTGCATACCTCTGCAAAGGGTGCACCGCCACCTGAATTCATTATTGTGACAAAAGAACACGTTTCTTTTAAAACCGCATCTGGTTCGGATTAGCACACAAAATGTAGTCCGTAACCATGATGGGATACTTGCGCAAGAGCCAAACCCAATGCTGTTATAGTCGGAAATAGTGTCAACCCAGTCTGTGGCAATCAGCCCTGAGCCCATTGGTGGCCACTGGAGGCATAAAATTTTAAGAACAATGTCACAAATATGTAGTTCCACTATTTAGAAAAGCTCTGTAATTTCCTAAAACAACTGGTCACTGTATTTAGCAACTTCCTCTCTCAAACAGAACAAAATAGCAAGTTTGTGGGGGACTATTTTCAGCCGTGGATGACATCAAACTGGTAATTATTGAAGGATTAAGGAGGTTGGCATTGAATCAAAATAAACTACATTGCCCAGTTTGTAATTTAGGACCATGTCACCGAGTCAGTGCTGTGGTTCATTGATGTGATTTTAAGTTTCTGGACAACAGAGGAAGTATACTGCACAGAGGAATAAGCTGCTGTTAAGATACTATATATCAAGCTTTGGCTACACAGTCAAAGACTTGTTAGTAGGATCAATTTATTGTTAGCTCTGGTCTTTTAATGGAATTCATTGCCAGTAAGACAAATATGAAAGATTGCCATCCTTGTCATTTAGCCTCCTTCTTGGAGGTAACTGTCAGAGTCTGATTTAGAGATGAGGAGGTGATTCTTGGCAATAAAAGCTGAGGAGGCCTTGCAGCGCTAAAATATTAGTGGGATTACTTTATTAAAAAAAGGGAGTCCAGCAAACTTCTTTCATGTTGTTCAGAGTTGCTGTGCTTAAACTCTAAAGGGGGCACACACACTAAATAAACTTTTCACCCAAGGTACAAATTATCTTTAGTGCTTCCAACAGCAACGTTCACATGAAATAAGTGCCAATGTAACAGCAAGCTGTGTATAGTCCGGTTATAAATCTCCAGTGGATCGCGGTGCTGGTTGAGTCGATAGAGTCCGCTGTAAGGCACAGCATCAAAGGACGGTCCGAACATGTGAGCTGATGCAGACAGTTTACAGATGGTGCAGCTTGATGTCTAATTCAGCTGCAGAACAGGTCAGCTGCCTTGTAACAGTCAAAATTATTTGTTGCTGTTATTAATATAATTACATATACTTGTCGCCAAAAATCTGGAAAACAAATCATTTAGACCAGAAAAGTATTCGGCAAGAGTAAATATTGCTGTGAAGTTGTTCAAACAGCAACTTCTGCCAACAATTTCCTTTTGTTAAGCAGCCAGTTAGGATGAGAACGATCACGCCCGAGAAAAACTGTGAAAACTACGACTCTTCTGGAAACGTGGACCAGTGAAATAGTTGTTTACCTCTAATATATAATCTGCCTAACTCATGCACACACACACACAAACAATTCCAGGAGCTATCGTGGCAGATAGCAGCTGGCATGGCTTGTCGGCATGTGTATGCAAAAGAGAGCGAAAAACAATCGGAGGGCATTGCTGCTGACCTCTCTGCATCTGCACTTCCAATGGACCATTAAACACACAGCGTCCACATTGCACTAGTTAGTGTGAAGCATTAGACAAAAACACACAGGCGTACACTTGCATTCACCAAAGGAAATTCAAAGCATTGATTCCAAAACACTGCCTGAATCCACTCCGGAAATATTTGCGTGAGATGTTTCAGTCAGTTTTTTGAATAGCTACCCATGATGAGCTTAATTCAAACATAAATACTGTTAAATGCAAATTTTGGCTTGAGTGGGTACCAAGTACACATTGGAATGAAACCCTTCAGTATCATAAAGAAACGTGTCAGGGTGTCTATTCAGAAATAATGAGATCAGAGAAATGTGTGTGGCCGTCTTCTCATAGTTGGTAGGTTGTTTTATTATACTGAAAGCCCTCTCACATTTACATGTGTGTGTTTGTGTCGAAACCACAAAGCTTTGCTCTGTGTGGTGAGGCACACATCCTCAGAGACTCCTCTTCATCCTGCCTGTAAGCTTAGTTAGCTGCATAATCACTTGTTTGCCTCTGAAGAAGAGAAAGGAGGGTTGTTCAGATACAATGGCACTCATGGGGCAACAGCCACACACACAAATGACACTTCATTCCTTCATTTATTGTTTTCAGCATGACTCAGTTTCAGGAAGTCACTGTAACTGATGCTCGTCTCTCATAGAGATAAAGAGGATTACTGCATCCATCCATCCATCCATCCATCCATCCATCCATCCATCCATCCATCCATCTGTTGATCAGTTCATTCATCTGTCTACCAATATCTGTCTGTAGACAACTTCGTCCATCTCGTCTTCCATACATCAATTTATTTGTTACTCATCTATTCATGAATTCATTAATCTGTCCTTCTACCCATCCATCTACCCCTCGATCCATCCATCCATTCAGCTTTCCAATTACTCATCCATCCATCCATCTGTCTGTGCATCTGTGCATCCTTCCATCCATCCAATCTTCCATCCAGCCAGCCATCCATGCACATCCATCCAAATATCTATCCTTTCATCTGTCCATCCATCCATTCATATCTCTATTCACTTATCAGTCCAGGAGTCCATTTGCTTGTCTTTCCTTCTGTTTATGTATCCATACATCCATCCTCCCCAGGGGCACCTGGCCTATCCTTGTGCACTGGGTAAAAAGCAGTGAAACCCAGGTTGCTACAGAGATTATTTTCAGCAATTATTTATGCTCACTCTGGCAATCTGATCTCAAAACGCGATAACACGTCAGGGTAAATGGATCAGAGTTATGTTCAGTTGTATGTGAAAGAATGGCTGTTGTGAGCTAGCATACAATACAATGTAATGAGGCAGGAAGAAGCAGATGTCTCTGTCCTCTATTCACAGCACTCTGATACACAAGGGGGAGACTGTCATGTACTATAGATGTTATCTGCAAATGTCGCATCTATAGTCCGGCATGTTTTACAGGTCTGTTTACATTTCCCTCTCCTATGATTCATTGCTCATTTTAGAGAGGTTTTGGTGAAGAGATTGACACAAAGAGCTGTGACATCCTCTCAAATGCTTCACACTCAAACAGGCATGAGACACCAAACAAACACCACATGCAAATACATTTACACAGGCTGTTTGTGAACAAATATGCATACAGTGTATTTGTACATAGGTAGAGAGCAGTTAGCTAAGCTTGGTTTCATGTAACTGATCAAACCAATATGACATGTGGCGTTCCCCAAGGCTCATTCCTTGGGCCTCTTCTTTATATATCATTATGCCACATTATGAAAAGGCCTGTCACCATGCAGCTACATCCTCCTTCTTTCCATTCTTTTGATGTGCCAACAGTTCCTTGAGTTAAATAAAGACAAAACCGAGATAAGATGTCCTATATTATATCCTGGCCTGACTTTGAAAAAGTTTTTATTTCCAGTAAGATGAACAACTGTAACAATCTTTTCTCAGGTCTCCCAAAAGAAACTCTCAGGCAGCTTCAGCTCATTCAGAAAGCTGTAGCGAGGATCCTAACAAAGACGAAGAAAAGTGAACACATCACACCTGCTGTCAAGTGTCTGCACTGGCTTCCCGTCTCTAAATCTCTCAGTGGTTTGGGATTAAACACATCCTTGACTGTCTAGTCCATCTAGACCAGTTTCCAGGGTGTAAAGTAAAAATGGAGAAGCATGTTCCACAAAGCTGGAACAAACTTCTAAAACATATGAGGAGAAATCATAGGTTTTATTACCTTTAACAACATTTATGTTCTTCACTTGATTGAATCTTAAGAATTACATCTGTTTTGATCTTTTAATGTCTTTTAAAATGTTCTTTAAGCTGCAATCATGATCAATCTTGTTCACAGTCAAACTGAAAGGAGATGGTTACCTTGTTGAGAAGTTGGAGGTGTGCAGCCTGTTGCCTGCAGCTCTTCATTTAACAGCTCACTGTCAAAAAATGTGTTGTTTTGTTTTGTACCCACATTTTTGATGATCGATAGCGGTCAATGCAAAGCTCACTGACACTTTGCATTTCCTGTGACTACTTCAGAATAAAGGTCAACTCCAATGTGTTACCTCATTCAGGTAACACTATGAATTGCCTGTACGAAATGTTCTTTATAAGTAAACTTGCCTCACCTTGCCTCTCCATGCCTGAGTGTATTTTATGAGATGGAGATAACGTTACTCATTTGTTTATTTTCTTCACCTGCTGTTTCCTGTGCAGGGTCATGGAGGGGCTGGAACGTATCAGAACATGCAAGGAGCAGAAAGTGGGAACATGAGGAGAACACACAAACATTAGTGATATACAGCATGTATTCATGATAGACATGAAGATTTTGGAGGTTAGATGTTGCCTTGTTCTCACCTGCGCCTTCTGTTATTTTCATATTCTTCTATTCTTGATCTGTGTTTTGTTATTTAAAGTAAAGTAAATGAACATGTAACCTCACTTTGTTCACCACCTTAATTAAATCTCACACATATCAATATTTAGCACAGATTCTATCCCACCGATGCTTCCTTGGTGCATATGTGCCTCTCAGGTATAACAAAGTGCTTAATTTAATCCTGACAATTTAACTTCCACAAAATCTTTAATTAATTAGAGCTGTCTTACACTTAAAGCATAGCACTGCTAAGATATACTCATGTGTCTTTAAGATTTCTTAAAAAGTACAGTGTGCCTTCTGCGCATAAGGGCTACATCATATATTTGTATGTTTGGCTTCACAGAGGCATCGCAATAGAATCTGTATGGTTGTAATAAAGTATGGTCTCTATGGTCGCAAGCTTGCATCCAACACTATACCAGTATATATATATGTGAGTGTGTGTGTGTGTGTGCGTGTGTGTGTAGAATGAGTGAAGAATCTATTTCCTTGCTGTTCCTCACTTGTAGGGACAGATTTGTGGTTAGCAACATCTGAGCAGAGTCCCAGAGCAGCGGGACTGCCGCAGATAGACAGGGAAATAGGAAAACACACTCATAAACTCAATGCAAACAGTATGGGGATTTTTTGACATAAACACCAGCACATCCTGCAGAGGATGTTCTGTTATGTCTCTATAAAGTGCTCACACATTCCTCTTCTTTTAAAAGAAAAACAACAGTGTGAGGTAATAATTCAGTAGCGCTCTGATCACATCTCGAAGCTACAATAGACGGCCACAAAGGGCAGATCACACGGCGCACACTGAGTTCATTCACTGTTGGAAATAGACTGCCAGTCCTCCACCATACTCTGAATCGGCTTGTGCTCTGAACAAAGGCTCGTTTCTCCTCGAATAATGAAGTCTCCATTGGCTGGGAAGGTGTGTGTGTGTTCCCGTGTGCGTGTGCACCCAGCTGCTGACTTAAGTGGGGGGGGGTTTAGTGTAAACACATTTCCATGGTCAGAAAGGTGTCAATCCCTCTCTTTTCTTGCCTCACCTTCACAGTTCATTTACTCCTTGCACAGGAATCAAATAACAGTACAAGCCATTCCAAAAGAAAAGCATCAGAGTTTCCTCTCTTCGCTGATAAGAATCGGGCCACACCTTTTGGACAGGAACGTTTGGAGACGGTGAGGCAATTACTCACTGAGCTGATTCTCTTTTGTCAACCATACGATTGAGTTTTTGCTCTTTGACGTGTCACTCAAATAGCATCCAAACTGCCATAAATTGCACACGTTTGGGCACCACAGTTATTCTGAATGATACCTTTAAGTCTGCATGTAGAATCATAACAAGTTACTCCATCACAAACCAGGAAGTGTGTTTATGCTGAATGATATCTGACGCTACTGACTAAACTACAAAGCTGAAGTTCAGTGCCAGCTGATAGTGTTTTGGTGTTGTATGTCAAGTTTTAGTATGGTCCCATATTTGGTGGCACGGTGGACCACTGTCGCCTCACAGCTAGAAGGTCCCGGGTTCGATTCCCACCTGGGGCACTGTGGGCGCTGGAGGCGTGTCTTCCACCGTGCCTTTGGTGTCTGCTGCTCAAGGAAATCAATCAATCAGTCAAACTTTATTTGTATAGTACTTTTCATACACAATGAAATGCAACATAAAGTGCTTTAAAAGAGTTAAAAACAATATAAATAAAAACAGAACAACATTCCCTCCCAACCTTCGTATGTACTAACACACACCCCGAACTACATGCATACACACACACACACACACACACACACACACACACACACACACACACACTCTCATCACAAATAGTAGGAAGAGTAACGAGACATGGCAGGACACTGAGGATTGAGGATAATGCCACCTTTGGGGCCGTCCACACTGAGAGGAGTCATCATGGACTGTGAGCACAGGGGGCGCTTGCCACCCAGGCCCCCCCGACCCTGACAGACCAGCGGACCCCCACACCAAGGTAAGGGGAAAAGGGCCTTTCTGTGTGGAGTGTTCACCTGGGGTATCCTCCATAAAAAACCCCACTAAAAACATGCAAGAAGATCACCACCTGACCAGTGGTGACAGGAAGGAACTGAGTCCCTGGGCGCCGCCGCCGGCTGGCAGCCCACCGCTCCTGGTCTGCCACGGAGGAAGGACTACCAGGATGGGTCAAATGCGGAGGAATTCATTTCACATAAGCATGGCGTGTGCATATAATGCATGTGGTTGTGTGGAGTGATTAATAAAGTACGTCTCTTCTTCTCTCTTCTCTTCTATTTTCCAAAGGCTCTGTTGTCATTTGTCCCTTGACTTTTATTATCAAAGTTGGAGCACTTAGTCCACTTTTGAGGGTGAAGAGGGGCCAGAAGGACGCGTTAATACAAAGTAAAACGGTATGAGAGTCTAAGGACGCGCAGTGAAAGTTCCAGGTGTCATATTGTGTGTTTGTTTAACACCTGGCTGATGAGGATGATAACAAGCACAAGGTTTGCTTCACTAGTCTGAAGTAATGCTGTAAGTGCAAATGACAGGATTGTGTCAGTAATATCGTTGAGCAGTGTTGTTTTGGAATGTAAACAGCTCATGCACTGCAGGATTACTTTATTGACAGTTAGGTGCATCATAAATTAGATGAAAAGTGCTCAGTGAATAAATTCAGAAGTTCACCCATGAAACCGGAATATGATCCTCCATTTATACACTTTGAGTGAATGGAGTGAGGTTCATTTTAACATGAGAAACATTTAGAGCCACATTGTTCATAAGGCCTCACCTGGGGCACATCAGCCCTGATGTGCTTCAATTAATCCCTTAACTGTGATGTTTAGTGCTACTCCATCGCTGTGATAATGTTCACCTATTCTATGCATATGTACTGCATCCATCACTGAAACAGGTGTTTATTATGAACTACTTGAAATGACTGTATTATGTGTGTCTTAAAACCCTTTGCCTGCATTGAGAGAATTGTTATTTATGCACCTCATTGATAGCAGCCACAGGCTAATGAAGATGGTTGCCATTATAATTTACTCTGATCTCATCTCTGAACTCAGCTGCTGTGTGGACATCACAGAGCGAGACACTCCGTTTTTATCCACCCTGAGCGCTGCACACAGCACACCCCGTCTGTCACACTGAGCACACAGATTTATCCCCGACAAATATATCGGGTACTGGAATGATGGACTCTGACTTAGTCATGACTTGTAGCCTGCCTCCTCCTCTCGTTGGCCACCAATTGGCCTATCTGTCAATCAACCGGAGTGATGATTTTCATGTGCCTCGGATTATGTATCGTTTATCATCTCAGCTCATCCAACCCCTGCAGCTGTCTATCATTTACCACAATCATTGCACTCTCCCCCTAAGAAGTTTGCCTGTCTCCTTCTCTATTTCGACTCCCTCTTGGATAATTTTTCCCTGTCATAGGCAAACTATAAAGTCTACCCTTCCACTTTCTCCTTCCCTCATCTCCCCTCCCTTGCTCCCTGTCCTGGATTTAAACCTAATGAGTCCTTTACATTTCCCCTCTTCCTCCAATAACATCCTAACTGGCACATCAAATGGGCAGCTTAATAACTGCCTTCACTGGAAGCCATTGGTTCCCCAACACAGTTTCATACGTCCTGATGGAGGACAAATTCAAACAGGCAAAACATTCATCAAAATGCCATTATTCACCATGGGTTGTGTTCTGTTGATAAATCTCAAATCTCAGAGGTACTGCAGAAAGTCTTTTGAAATCCTACACCTGCATAACAAAGGAAATTTCTAAGCTTTATTGCTTTATAGAGTCAAACCATACAAATGCAAAGCTGAATTCATCCTGATGTCAGTTGCACAAATTTCCATATAATGAAGTGGAAAAAAATGAACTTCCATGGTTCACTGCAGACAGATCAGCATCCGCCTATTTTGTCTCTACTTCCATAGGCCATGCTCTATGGGGAGAGTTCCTTTTCAGTTGGTTGAGTCCTTGACCCATGTCAGACATGAGTTGACCATTAATGGGATAGTGTTGCCCGTGTCCAGCAACCCGTGAGGACGATCCACCTTGAGATCAGGGTCCCAGCAGCGTGTGATGCAGGTCACTCAATGAAAAAAGCATTGATGTAAAACCAGCGATTAACTGGCTGATTTACGCAGTCCATGTACTTGCTAACAAATGAGGTGAGCCTTAGGAAGTAGACCAAAGTAATTTTGTGTGAAAACACAACTTATCATTAAACTGACTACTCTATAATGTCTAATGGTGACCATTTGTCACGGTTGACCTGTGAGCCACTGCACATCGCTGCTGAAAGGGGGGAAACCTATGGGAATCACTTCATATCATCTTCAGAAAATGCTGCTTTAATCTCCACTGCACCTCGTCAAGCTACAGTGTTTGATTTGCAATGTGGTTTAGTATGTAACCACTTTCATTTCTGTGTGCATGAGAAATTAATCAAAGGTGCACAAGGTACGTGCTATAAAATTATTATTCTACTCACTAGCCTTGTTAAAGCCAGCTCTCCATTACTCGGGCTGCACTGTCGAACCAGCAATGCAGGCTACAGGAGATTCATTTTATAATATCATCATAAATTCACAACTACATTTTTCAGCTACATTGTTCAGTTAAAGGCGACAAACCTGGATTTAGTTGATTTAGGTGCACAAAACTCTAAATTACTATATAATAAAAAGTGGATCCTCTTTCATGGTCCTTAGCAGTCTGATCGGTGTGAACTATTATCCACTAAAGGCTGAGGACTCGGTGTGTTACATCAAAAATCTTCTGGTTTGACTGTCGTGTTACTGGCAGCTCAAACAGTTGTTGACACAGGCATTGATAAAGGCTGGTTCTGGTGGACAGAAAAGGCAGGCTAATTAAAAATAATGAGCTGAATGGCTTTGCCACCATTGCAGCCTTATAAGCTACTAATAGCCTACATCAAGAGTAAAACTTAACTCAAACTTAAAGATACACTAATTAATATTCTAATTTTAACAACAATGTAATGTGAAAGGGGTTATTAGTAACAACCACACAGAGAGTTATCACTAACTCTGCACCTCGGCTCAGCTCTGTGGAGCATTTTAAAGCATTTCTTTAGCACTGTTTTGGTTTGATGGCCAACAACTTTCCTGTTTAGATTGACTCGCTTCAGAGTTGTTTTCAGCAGCAGCAGGTAGCTCTAAAAACTGTCCCGTACCAAACGGCAAATTGACAAAGTTAGCGACTAGCTGGTGAACATAGTGGAGAAGTTAGCAGCTAAAGAGAAAGAAGATGCTAAAAAAGAGAGCAAAAGAAAGCTGAATGGAAACGTTGCTCCGTAACTGCTTGCTAACATGTTCACCATATTGAATTTAGAGGGTGTTAATATGTCACAGTTGTCTTTACAGCGTGTTGCACTGCCCCCAAGTGGCCAAAAAGTTTATGCACTTTTAAGAATGACTGCCATGAGCACAATCTTTCCCACTTTACCTGAACGACATCCCATCTGATGTAGTCTTAACATGGGCAGTGGTGGAATATAACTAATTACATTTACTCAAGTACTGTACTCAGGTACAATTTTGAAGTACTTGCTCATTACTTGAGTATTTCAATTTTCTGGTAAAGTAATTAAAATTACCCCCATCTTTACCAGCTGCAACATGATGAACACATTAATGCATCAATAATCATAATCCAGTAACACAATACATATTCTGAAATCATCTGCACTTTTACTTTTGGTACTTTCAGTAAATTTTAATGCTCATACTTTTGTACTAAGCCACTGAACACAAGATATGAGATTGATGAGTCTGATGTACAACAATGACACGCGGGTCAGCCTTGTAGGGAAACATGGAAAATGTATGAGGCAAGAGGGAAAGCATGCTCTTGTTTTCTTTACTTTACTGTATTCTCTCTATTTTGCCCTCAGAAGAAATTTAAACTTTTGGGTTTTTCATCTCTTCCTATCTCTCTCTGCCTCCCTGGCCTGTCATGGGTAATAAATGTATGACCTAATGGGCTGCTGTGGTAAAACTTGAAAACTGAACCACCGCACAGCATCTCTGGCATCAGCCCAGTCTCAGAGAAAATTTCCTCACTGCCAGCCACTGACTACTTGAATCAAGAGGAGACCGAGCAGGCTGATATGAGGGGGCACAGAGAGCCTCTTATGAGTGATCTTCGTATCTCAGCCCTGATGGAAAAAAGTGAGTGCGTGGGTGTGAGCACATGCAAATGGTTTGGGGAGGGGCAGACAGGCAGATGAACAGTCAGATTGAATTGATTTGTGAAACGTTCCTGATGACAGTGAAGCTAAGATGTAGTGAGGCATTAAGGCCAGTGCGAAATGTTTCTAATCACTTTAACAGGTAAAAAAGTCTCATCCAGTCAATTCTGTGTTACAGTATCCTCATACAAAGCACACACATGCCTGATTGAGTGGTTGTCATCTCAAGGAATATGTAGTGGAAAACATGGTTCCTGCAGATGTTCCGAACATCAGTTTAATTAGAGACCTAAATCTTAGTTGTTCTTCCTTCACTATTTTTCCAGTTTTCCTTAATAATGTAGAAGAACAGCTGGGCAGAATATGGACTAATGCATTTGAACTGAAGGAGCTGCAAGGACCGCAGTAGATAATGAGTCTTCAGTAAAGTGGTATTGTCATTACTCCTGATTCATTTAAGACTCATTACAGATGGATAAATCACTGTGTGAAGAACAGCGCAACCCTGCTCCCCTCACTTCATTCCTCCTCCGGGAGTCCGTCCTTAAGTGCAAGTTCCACGTTATGTCTTGTACAGCAGGTTAGGCCCAGTGTCACCAAACAACAGATCAGCGGATTTGACCTCAGCAAAGAATGAAATGCACATTGCTGTCAACCTTTTTGCTGTACCTCAAGCAGTTACGTGCATACTGGATGATTGTGCATGTCACCAATAATCAGTGCCATCATGATTTTATATATATATAATAAACTTGCAGCTGAGGTTAATGGATGATTAGGATTGTCTCATGTCAAAGTTCTTAATGTGGAAGCTCAGACATCCCACCAACTAATAAAAACAACTACATTCATGAGTTAAAGGCATTTTTTTGTAGTTGGCAAAGTGTTTTGGTTTCTGAGCAAGCTAAAATTTGTCCAATAGACCACTGCTGTTAACGTAGCACACATAACAGTGACGTCACTCAGCAAGCTAATGTGGAAGACAATGAGCATCAATAAAACTAATAAAATGACAATAACAATATAGAAGATACTCAGCTCGCTTCTTCTTCTGTGAAACGAAAGATCATGCAAGAACTTCAAAAAAACAATGCGAAACTCAGCCTGAAAAGTCTGCACAGATCTTGTCAACATTAGTCACTGCACAACCCACAAGCCGCTAAGTTACCAGCATCACCTTTTGCATGGCTGGAAGAATAAATGGAGCTCTTGTGACTATAACACTGCATATAAGGCTGTGCAATGTTAACGTTTGACTCTTCAATTATTGGAAGCCTCACGCTCATCAGTAGATCTATATCACGATCATTACCCACAAAAACTTCTGCAGTTTTAATCGGAAACTGCAGCTTAGTCCACAGTAACTGCAGCTGAATGAAACTCAGATGCATATGGACCTCAGATCAATAAAATCAATTCCAATTTCATCGCACAGCGCGCAGCAAAAAACTGCAAGGTCAGTTTTAAGAATGTCTATGTAAATAAAAAGAAAATAGATTGAAGAGTAATAATAAAGTTTCATAGATAAGAGTTGAAACTTTAAAGAGTTACCGAGTGGGATTATTTGCAGTGTCAGACTTTGTGGTGCAAGTACCCTTGACCGCAGTGAGATAAGGCATTATCTGACTCCTTTGTTCACTGTAACTCCCGTCTTTGCTCTTCTTTCTCATTTATTTCCCTCAGTCTGTTCAGGTTTTGGTATTCTCTACCTCCATTTCCTTCCCTATTTTTCACTCCGGCATCCAGCTCATAAAAAAACTGGCTACCTGGTCAGAAAGCAGACTCCGTCCTGACTCCCTCACAGATAGCTGGTTGTTTCCTGCCCAGGATTTTATTGGTTTTACTGTTGGTCAAAAGCATTTTTTTTTCACATCTGGAACACATGACACGATCAAGTGTCCCCCCCACCAAGTAAAACTGCCTTTCTTTGCTGCAATGCTCCTCTAAAGGTTTTACTTGGCCACCTCAATGTTAACACTGCAAAACCAAAATTCATCCTTTAACATCATCCTTTCCAGTTTCCATGTATTATACTGATTGTGTAATGCACTCATGTCTGAAAGACACAATGGAGCTTGCTGTCTTCATGGTATTACAAAAACACTGGACTGCTCACAGTGTAGATTGAAGGTGACTGGTGGACACACTGTGGCCATATTTAGCTGAATACAGATCCTTAAAAGGCGAAACTTAAAGCACATCAGCATCAAGGAACAATTGCTTAGTCATGATATGAATCTAGTTTTGAGAGCAAGAAAAACAAATCAACAATGCTGCAGAAATACTTGAGATAACTACCAGCAAATGTGTCTTAAAAGCTGCCCTGTGGAGTTTTCCTCTTCTTTCTTATTAACATTCAGTGTTACTCACCAAGATGGATTGTGCCTTCCCTTGAGGTCTAACAAACATGGTGAATGCATTTCCTTCCTCATAAAACATTTGCAAAGGTGTTTTTTTTCCTTTCAGTGTTTAAAATCGTACATTGTTTACATCAATCAGTGTGTTCACATGTACCTACACAATTGGGTTACAGTCGGCTTTCTCATGAAAACTGATTTCTTAAAGTTCCTCTCTGGGCATCAATTAAACCCCTAAAAACTTATTGCTGTTTTTCCCCATGAAAACATCCCTTCATGCTGTGCATTGATTTAGATGTAACTCAACACCTTTGCCTTCATGTAGCATGTGCTCTGCTCTGCAGGCTCCACCTTTAGCTCCACCCAGCACTCTGTTGCTCGTCAGCAGCTTCGACTCATCAACCGCCCAAACCTCATCAGCAGCTTAACTATCAAACAAACTGTTTCAGGTAACGTTTGCCGTTACTTTCTTCGTCAGCACCCCGGAGCCATATAAAATGTCCTGTCAGCATTTGACATGAATCCTCGTTTAACATTGGCTAACATTATGAAGCACGCAGATTTGTTTGGACATAGTCAACCAATAAACACAAGAAAAATGCTTATTGTTAGCTTGAACTGCCAGGATAGATGGATGGTGCAGTGTTGGGTTTCAGTTTAAGTTCTGAGGCATAATGGCGCTCTGGAAAACGGCTCCTGCAGGCCACAGGCTCACATTTTTAGATCCTGTGGTGATACACTAAGACTTCCCTTGAAGACAGGAGCAAGTCTCTGCCATCTTTTTGAAAACAACGATGCAAAATACTGATATGTACCTACGCCTAGCTTCTCCTCTGATAGCCCTCGTATCACTGCAGCCCCACTCTGTGAATTGAGAGGGTTCCTTCAGTAACTCCGGTTTCTGAATTCATGTTTGTGAGTGTCACCAATCCATTGCAGTTCCAAGGTGCAAATCCTCAAGCATAGCGTTGACTGATTATTTCCCTCATGATATGCCTTGCAGCATAGAAAACATCCTATGGACAGGTTAACAAGGTTAAACACTTGATTCTCATTGGAAGGTGTCTTTAAATGTCTTGGAAACAAGAAACTTGGCTATCTTCATCAGGGTAGGGGATTAGGGAAGCCTAACTTCTGCAGGAGAGCACTGATTTTCCATGTTTACGTGTAACCTGGTGTCTAATTTTACAGGAAACAAAAGACTGAGGAATAGCAAATTAACAGTGCAGCAGCTGGATGAAAGGAGAGATAATTAAAGGAGTAACTTGGATATCTAAGTGCATTTAAATGCACTGAGTGCTAGATTTCAGTCTCCTTCCTCTTGCTTTTGTTGGCGTATTGTTATGTGTCACCACATCTGCCACCAACTGGTTGAACTGCATGAAACTGGCAAGAGGACTCCGAATCATGTCACCTGTACTCAGATGCTTGTATGCAGGTGTGTTCAAGTGTGCATGTGCAATACAAACAACATGGGGAGCCATATATATATATATATAAAAAAAAAGTTAGGGGTTATGTATTCTTGTCTTAGCCCTGAGTCTGAGTAGTAATGAGTGGCATACATAGTGAGGTTTAAAAAACACTCATCAATTTGACAGTAAATGGGTAAAATAAACATGTAAATATGATAATTTTCCTCAAGGCTATTCATTAATTCTCCTTCATCATATTGTTGTAACACATACAAATTGTTTGAAAGCCAGACCAACAATAAAAATTATTTGCTAAATACCTCATAGGCGAACATGGATCTGAACAAGAAAGGCAGGGGCAGGAGAAAGCCAGGGGCAGGAGCCACCACAGATCCAATTATACTAAATATCAATTGTACTATTGACTGTTATTGTGTGTCTGTGAAGTAAATGAGAGCACAGCGCATCATTCATAAAATCAGGATGGTCTGCTCCATTCAGGTTATTTATTGTTGCATCACAAGAAACACAGGCTACTTGATGGCAAATTCCCAGGCTGCTCTTTGTTTCCAGTCCGCCCCTGCAGTGTAATTACTTGAGTCTGAATTGAAAACACAGTTTACTAGGTTAATCCACAGTACTGCAGAGGCAATGACGCTTATGTCCTGAACCCAAACTAACAATGCACTCACTTGTCAGCAAGTTGGTGTTAAGTATTTGGTGTCAAATCCACTCAAACTTAAGCTGACATCTCAGGACTCCTGATCATCACATGGGACTTCGTAGGTTCTCGAGCAGCCAATGGAAATTAGCTCCTGATAGTTGCTATTGTTGCTGTTACTTTGGTATCAGCTGGCTCGAATTCCTTCAGTCTAAAGTTTTTCTCTGTGGGAACTTAGTCGACTGATCATTCGCTTCCACAATGCCGGGCTACTGCCTCAATAGAAAGTGTGAGGACTAAAAGACAACATTAAAAGAAATATGATAACATGAACTTAATTAAATTCACAATTGTTTGGTTTGAAAGCATTTGAGGCACTGTACAAAGGAAAAAGCATGATTGATGGAAATGTGTTATTGCAAATGCAAAAGTGACACATGGATTGAAGCATCGCCCATTTAAAAAATAGGCTAGTTCAGTCACTCACTGAGATTGGGGCATAAATTAGATGCAGCTAACAAACACAAATTCGAATGTTTTGAAATGTTCTTTATATCTTTTAGAAACGGCGTATCGCACATTCCATTGTGATTCAAATACATTTAAATTCAAATACAAAGAGAAGAGATAATATTATTCAACCACTATCTGTTATCACCGGAGAACAGCCCACATCTTTGAATGTGGATACAATACGTAAGTACCGAATAACTGGCTTATTTTCTTTATATCAACTGATTGGTTCTGGTGGATTTGCCATTGTGTGTAGGCTCTGCATGTTTTAAAGAAAAGGGGAATTTAATTACATATTTGACAATACAATGTACCTGTAACTCTATAGCATGTCATAACTATTGATAATTGCAAAAGCAATAAGGCAATAAAAACTGTTTCCATGGGAAATTTAGGAAATGTCAAGTTAAGAAAACAGACTGCGTCAGTAAAAAGGTTTGGTCAATACACTCTGACTGTGGGAAATCTGAACAGCTGCCTAAATATTACTCTGTGAGCAGGGTCACTGCGCCTAGTGTTTTCACAGATTTACTCTCGTTGGACCATTGTTGAGTACCTGCAGCGGAGAGCATGAGAGGCATTTTGGCCATGTGTTTGGTGATAAGTGATTACAACAAATTACCATGATGTCGCCTTTGGGATTGCAGAAAAATAAAATTATCTTCTACACGTGAAGAATTTAAATCCAAAACAGGTAAACAGTATTTTAAAAGTCAAACTGTAATCTATACTATAAATACTCACACACTTGATATTATGGTATATTTGTTTGTTTGAATTGTATTTGGTCAAATTGTTCTTGAAGAAGAGGAAGAAGATGGAAATGTATTTCCTGAAGTGAAGTGGTGCACTGTGCATTAGAGAAATAACTAACTTAATTGGTGCAATTTCTGAGTGGGTGGGCACTAAGACTTGTTCGCAATATCTCCTCAGTTCCAATGGCCACACGTGGCTGGGGGGGTTGATATTTTTAGCCGCTGTGGAATCACATCTGTGATTTGAGCAACCCACGTGACTTTGTACGTTCGTACTAGCGTATCCGGTGCTGAGGTTACAGAACTACTTGTTACTTGTTACTCACAACTGAAGCCATGAAAGAGTAACAGCTTACGCTAGCTTGAATCGTCTATAAGGCAGAATGACTCAGCATGTATTGATATAACATGAACAAAACATAACATACTGTGGGAATTAATACTAATGATATCCAGATAGGCTAACTAGCTTCCAGAGTCTAAATGTGCACCTACGTAACCCATGAAAGAGTGAGAGCTAACGCTAGCTTGAATCGTGTATAATGTAGAATGACTTAGAATGTGTTGATATAACATGAATGAAATGTAACAGATAGTAGGAATCAATGCTAAAGATAGCCAGGTAGGCTAACTAGCTTCCAGAGTCCTTTTGAGGACCCATGAACCCATGAAAAAGTAACAGCTAATACTAGCTTGAATTTTATGTAATGCAGAATGACTCAGCATGTATTGATATAACATGAATGAAATGTAATAGACAGTAGGAATCAATGCTAATGACAGCAAGCTAGGCTAGTTAGCTTCCAGAGACCAAGTGTGTAGGTTAGTTAGCCAAGCTTGCTAGCATCAGTTTGTAATGTTTTCTACAATGGATCCTTCAATGTTATGATTCAGTAAAGGGACATAAATCTTAAGCTGCTAACTGCATATAGCCAACAGTAACTACTCCTAACTACTCCTACTACTAATAAAAATTTATTATATCAACATTCATGGACTATGACCTGCACCAGTCAGTCGCACACCTTTGACAGTGAACTTCTTTGTATTGCCAGGTCTCACGTGTCAGTCAGCCACTACTCCTGGCATGCTGACATAAATACCAGGTCCAAAATACTTCTATCCAAACAATAGCTGCTTATCTTAACATTAGAACCAGTGTACAGCTGCGTTCAAAGAAGCTTTTCTATCTCTTTCTGAGTGCTATAGTTGTCGGTCAGGACTGGAAGGTTTCTCTTACTCACTATAAGCTCAGTCCTTATCAGGTTTCCTGCTTGGTGCTGAGAGTTGACCTTCAGACATTATCTTCCCCCGCTCTCCTCTCATCAAAGGGAGAAGCGATAAGAACTGACTGTGTAGTGATAGAAACCTTCCATGGCGAGTCCTCTTCGTGTGCTCCTCCTCCCTCACCTCCTCTGTTAAGGGGACTCCCCCAGCATGAGATTTACTGCATCGGTGGTCATCATGGGAGTAGGGGGAGTGGGGCCATCATTCATGGTGGCACATCAAAAATGAGACGCGACCTTGAGGTCAAACACACAAGAGACATACAAGGATGAGCTAATGTCAAAACATTTCAAGTTAAACTTGTCTTTGTTCATTTTTTTTTTTTTTTGAGTAAAACTCAGAAAATCAAAGAAGTGAAAATGCACTCTGCAACACCCAGTAGGGCTGTTAACTGCTTTTGCTTTAGCAACCTCACCTCAGAAGTTCTCTTGGCACCTTGTCAAGCAAAAATCTCTCTTGATACAAAGAGGGTGACAAACAATAATATGCGAGGGCATCTGTGAATTTCTGTGTGATGCCACAGCCTTCACACACCCTCCTGATTGCAGCTCTTGGCGTTGGTACTGTATGTTCTGTTAGACTGGGATGCAATTAATGTGACCTACAAAGGCAGGATTTGTTTGTGCTCATTGGCTGGCCCACCTGCAGCTGCTTTTGGCAGAAGACTATTCTGAGAGTGGCAGTCAGGGGAGATGGCTCCTTCTCCATGTGTTAATTAACCTGGAGGTGACTGTACAAAGGGGGCGTTTTTTGGCTCTGTTCTGCTGTGGAGGGGTTACCAGAATCCAACGAGCTGTACAAAATAAATGTGTTCTCATGTCAACTTCTGCAAGGAAAACAGTTTGAAAAGGCACTTTCTCAGCCTGTCAGTCGAGGGCCCTTTCGAATAAGAGACATGATCCGAATACTAACAAGAGACTCTTCAAATATCAGTTTCATGTGTACAAAAATGCACTAAAAGCAAAAATCTCAAAATGCATGGCATGCATCTTAACTGAGCTGATAACAGTTCTGATAAGAGGCCTTACATAACCAGGGCCAAATTTCTCAATCACAAATTTCCTTCAGATTAACATGTTCGTAACTGATGGCAATAACTAGCTAAATACAATAACAGTCTTTATCAAGACTCATTCATTTCTCTGTGCATTTGAAGAGAACATGAAAACACAAAGATAACTGGAGCTGCTGTCTGTGGGAAAAAGGGTTGATACTCGTATTGTAAACTTAAAGGCACTGGAGGCCAGTGGAGGGAATTAACAGGTTTTGAGCATGAAGGTTCTGTCTTGACCTCAGAATAGAAGTGAGAAAATAATCTTAAATCAAGAGTCGCTTACTAGGTTACAGATATTATTTTCAATGCCAAAAGTCATATTATTTGTCACTTTTCCTGCTACAGCAAGAATAAGTACGGTAATTCCAGCAAGAAAGAGGTGTTTTAATGGCACACAAAGTTGGTTAAAACAGAGAAAATTCATGTAGCATTTGTAAATTAACTTGCCACCCTAGTCTTTTTACAATAATTTGTCCAATAAACCTCAATAATGTTTGTTTCTGGGAGAAAATATATGCATTCAGCCCCCTAACTGTTCATGATCTGACGATATAATGAGACAGAAAAGCTTGTCAAGGTCCCTGTTTAACATCAGTTTCACATTTCATGCACTGGATGCCGGCACTACATGCATTCCCCCAATAGTTTATTATAATTTTAAAAACATACTGGGATCGCTACAGAAGTACAACCTTCCTCTCATGCTAAGTCTAATGTTTTTGTTCTCCATCAGAAATACTAATGCGCACCAAGTACATAATAATAAAGTAAATCATTCACAATGTAAATTCTGAAAGCAGAATTCATTTCTCAGCATATAATTGATTAAATAAGTAAATTTATTGTATTTTCAACGCCTTGTTACCCTGGAAGCATATTATTCTACCCTGCTTTATTAATTAGGTAGCCACTCATATAAAAATGTCTTTCACTGCAGATATTAAACACAATCTTTGTCCCTCGTTCCCTAACCTTTTGTTATCTAACCCTCTACCTACATACTGTATTGATGAGCTATTTATTAGCACCCCAAATATACAAAATAGTGACACTACAATTTACGGGTAACGATGTAATGCATTCTGTAATTACAATTACAATTACAATAAGTCATTTGGCAGACGCCTTTATCCAAAGCGTACAAACATACAAAGCAAAGTAATAATATTAATAAGTTGAGATGCGCAGAAATGTGCTTTTAAATCTGTTCACATAATCCAAAATGTGTTTTTTGATAAACATACTGGAGACTAAAAGCTGCTCACCATCTCGGTGTAAGCACCAACGTGGTAGGTTTTGCCTTCAGTGTCATGCAAAGGTTAATTTCCCACCAAGACCTGTCTGTTATGACCCCGCAGAGCAGTGATGGTGAGTGGGAGCACTGCCGAGGAGGTGAGAGTGGGCCGCTGTGAGTGACAGCAACACTGATTTATACCCATGTGGGTCATTTTTGGAGAAATGTGTCCTGTACTTAACACAGATGACTCACATCCACTTCCAATTTGTTTTCCTGCTCGACACCAAGAGAGCCCTTCATAGAGATACGGTACATCTTCATAACAATACCGCAGAACTGACAGTATCAGGATTTAATGTTCCTTCTGGATAGAAAAATGTCTCAGTAAGATTTTTAACCAAGTGGCTTGGCAAGTAGTTTTATTTTGTAATTCTGCTTTTTGGTTACTTCCTGTTGAGTTGTACCATGTTCAGCGAGCCTGACTCACATTGGGTGTGAGTTCATAGAACAGTGAAAGATTGCTGGGATAACGTGCTAATTTTCAGTGATAAAAAGTTGCCAGAGTTTAACGCGTTGAAGTGCTACTTTGCTCCAGTAGTTCCTTAAAAAAGGATCATGATTTATTAAAGCTTTCTTAACAGCTGCAGCATACAGATCCACAGCGTCAGTAAGAAAAACACAAATTAATGTTTGCTTTGTTGATAGCAAGGTTGGAAATTCTGCATTGTTGTGCAGCAAATTGAGAGAGTAGCACAGTGTGAAGTGAGATAATTAATGCATTAGTGATGGGCTTTTGCATGCTTTGAATACCATAAAGGGGTGTCTCAAATTTAAGCAGATGTATTGGTTGTTTTGCTGGAACAATTACCTCCTAAAAGGCTTCTCCAAACACGACGTGCAATATTCATCATATTCTTCAGGCTAACAGCCCTTTGAGACTGCTGGTTCTGTGTCCATGCACAGAGATACAACAAATTGCAGAACAAGGACATCATTAATGGAACAGTGTCCAGGCTTCCTTAGGCCTTAAAGAATCCATAGAGTGCTACTTCCCTCATTGGTTTCAATGTGCTATAACTCATTTGCTCTTGCTGCTTCCATAAGAGAGGATAAAGAGCAAAGGAAACTCGCTGTGTGTGATAAATAAAGTTACTGAAAAGTAAGTTAGCTTGATGCCGAGTCACCCCCTGCTTTTCACAGTAGGTTTCCACAGGATTCCTGTGGCTTTCAGGTGTGTGAGTTCTGCCGCTGTGCTTACTCACATAAATTCCTACTTTCCACAATCACACAGTGCAGCATACTTCAGCGTGAAGCCATATAGATTCAGTAATCAGCACCCAAGAGATCAACACAAAGCATCTAGATTCCAGCCTCCTCCCTTTTCGTCTGCTTATTATCTGTGTATTTACTGTTTGCGCAACATGAAAGCACCACCAGCAATCTTTCCTGAAACTGAAAGGAGAGTGGGTATGTAACTGAGAGAAGGCTCGAGAGGGAAAATGCCAGCAAAGGTAGGCATATATAAATATATTAATGTTTAATGTGAGTTCAAATCACTCACATTCAGTGAAAATACTTGTGTGGATGAAGAAAAAAACTTGAAGTAACAATACAACAATGTAAAAACACTGATTGAGTAAGTATTAAGATCTTGCATTGAATGCTGTTTAAACCGGCAATACCTGATTTTTCGGCCACTTGTGGGGCAGCAAAACAAGCTATTAACACAACGCTGACATATTATCACCTTTTAAGTTGATATGGTGAACATGTCCGCAATCTGTGAGCAAACATGAGCATTAATTTTGAGTCATGTCTCTGGTGGCCTGATGAATGAAAATCCAATATTCATCCTTTTTTTCCTCTTGTTTTGGTCTCCACCATCTCCTAAAGAAGCCTCTGGCTTTTTAGCAGCTAAATGCTGAACTGCATTCACCAGCGAGTTGCCAGCTTAGCCTGTTGTTTGCTGGTGCTGGCAGGTTGTGCACAGCAGGTTTATCGAAGCTTTTTTTTGAGTCAAAACTATGTTTAAATTCAATACTTTACTGTTAAAACTTTACTAAAACTTGAAAGAAAAACTGTTTGTGAACATGTATGTGAAAGAACAGTGAGAAAATCTCATATTTTTTGCCGCTTTTAAAGAAAAGGTTTAAACACATGAACTAACGTGAGCTGACCAAGATTATATTGCACTTCCTTGTGTTTCACACATTATAAAGTAAGTCCCATGATGTTAACCTTCAGTGTGGAGTGCTTTTTTCCCACTTCCTGTTCACACAAAATGCCAATTTTCATGTACGAGCATGTTCTTTCTCTACATCATTTGATTGATTTTGGCCTTGGAAGTGCATATAATTGTATGCAATAACATGCCTAAAGGTCAGTGTGATTCTTGAAATAACATGGCGTTGGAGAAAATTAGATGAGAACAGGTAATTGCACTGCGAAGACCGGCGTGTCTTCTGTTCAGGGAACAAATGTATTTAATGGAAAATATTCAGAGGGAAGAAAAGAAGCTCGCCTTTGCTTTGTTAACAAACTGCTGCTTGTATGTCTATTTTCTGGGTCGGCTATATTTAAGCTGCAGCCAATATGTTGCACACTTGAATAAAAAGTCAGTGTGAGTTGTGTTTTTCTTCCTTTACTTTCATTCTGTAAATATACAGATGAAACAGTGCATTACATCTCGACACATCTCTGTCCAACTCAGCAGGAAGTGCTGTTATTTACAATTGGCTTTAAATGAATGAATGACTGAATTTCCCCCAAATGCAAAATACAAAAAAATAAAATAAAATACAATACAATAACACAATTACACAAAGTGTATCTGGCGCCCTGCTTCCAAATCACTCTATTTTCCAATGGGTACAAGTGAATAAAACACAGCAAATATTCTATGTTTGGGTTCCTACACATTACAGCCGGAGTTAGCATAGCAACGGCGTCTACACCGAAAATTAGCTTAGCGGCTAACTTTACACACAACAGCTTTAGTTACACTTCAAATACTCAGTGGGAATAAACGGCCAACTTTCCCCACTTTTGCCATAACTCCCTGCATATTTCTGTTCACTTATTACCCAGTTTGCTTACCTGTAAATATACAGATGAAACAGTGCATTACATCCCGACACATCTCTGTCCAACTCAGCAGGAAGTGCTGTTATTTACAATTGGCAGAGGTGCTCACTATAGGGGATACTCCCTCTTGGTGCGAAAAGAGGCAACAACACCTACTCTCCTATACACTGTTTTAAATGCAGGAACTCAGAGCACAATCGCTATTTTATACACAACCAGGAATATGTATTTTGGCAGGCAGGACATTTTAGCTTTTTAACACTTTATGTTTTACATTGCTATAATGAAATTAAATTACAATTAAATGATATGGGGGGTGGCTTTTTACATTAACCTTTGTATTTAACTTCTTATTCTATGAACTCATCTCCACAAATATATGATTTTCATCATCCAAAATTAAGAGCACAGCGTCCACAGAGTAGATTAAAGTATGATTTCACCCACGGAGAATAAATGCATCAGCGGTAAACAAATATGGATCGCAGGCCAGTTTGTTGGGGATGAATGATGAGAGCGAGGCCATCTCACCAGCATCCCTCACCTCTGCTGAATGCAGATAGTTCAGCAGAACCCCTT
Organism: Chaetodon trifasciatus; assembly: GCA_037975065.1. Classification (NCBI taxonomy): domain Eukaryota; kingdom Metazoa; phylum Chordata; class Actinopteri; order Chaetodontiformes; family Chaetodontidae; genus Chaetodon; species Chaetodon trifasciatus. The sequence continues at coordinate 4,797,763 of JBBMOE010000023.1, forward strand.
GACAGTTTATCAGGAAGACATGTTCAGGTCACAAAGCGCCCAGAAGGTCCCGCCTCTCCCTCCCAACCCGCAGACCATTAGATCAGTATCATGGATCACCGCTTAAAGAACTGTCACCCTGCACAGATCCGGCTCTGTACTTCTGATGCCCTGTGCTGGATATTATTTGAGTTTCATTTCATGATTGCATGCAACGGTTCCTCTATTAATATTCTGCGGAGCAAAGTGAATCTCTTTTTACAATTATTGTCGAGTGGGAGTTTCTCATGGTCACAAATACCAATTGAGCAGTCCTTGACAACAGAAATAGTTGAATTGCTTTTCTGCCATGCTTTTGCCGGAGATTTTTAGCCACGTTAGCAGCATGGCTCAATGGACGGCAATGTTGGTCCGTCGGTCAGCTGGATCTCAGTTTTGCTCCAGATTGAAATGTCACATTCACGCTCCCCAGAGGACGAACCATAATGACTGAAGGGATGCCTTGACTTTTCCTCTCACGCCACCACGAGGGTGAAATTTGTGGTGTTGAGTGAAATGTCTCGATTGACTGACTATTGGATCGGTTGCGATGAATTGTTGCTCACACATTCATGCTCCTCTCGAAATGATTCGTAATAACTTTGGTGATCTTGACTTTTCATGTGGTGCCACCATCAGGTCAAATTTTTATTTGTCCAATACTTTGATTATGACCAACACCCAGAATGAATGGCATTACCCATCAGTATCAGCTGTAATATGTGTTTAGTGCTAATTAGCAAATGCTAGCATGCTAATACTCTAAACTAAGATGAAACTAAAAGAGTCTTTACCTTGTTGCCCATGGGGTACTTGTCGTTAGCAAGTGGAACCACCTGACCCAGGATCTGGTCAGATATTTTATTGATTACTTACTATAGGTACTAATCATTTCATAAGATTTAATTAAAAAAACATCATTAATAGTATTTCATCCATCTGTGTAGACACAGATTTCTTTGATATTCATCTATTGAGAATGAGTAAAAACATCTCACCACAAGCTTCATACATCACATGATGAAGCTTAAGGATCATTCTTGATCTTGGAAACAGCTGTTGACAAAACAATCTCATCACAAGGTCTTAACCTGTAGATTTTTAAAATTTCCACTCTTTCTGAAGACTTGCAGGATTTCTTGTTCATGCTTAAAAAAGCTGAGGTTCTCAGTTCATTCATGACCTTTGCAAAAAAAAGTTTCATTATTTGTCCTATTAGTGTTTCCTGCCGTTCAGTCAAAGGGAGCAGTTGCCATGAAAATGACTGTCCTCCAATCAGTTGCTGCTGCACGGCTGCTGCACTCAAGGGGGTGATTCACCTGCCACAAGTGGGCTGCTTGTTAACCAACAATCTTGACATCATCCAGTTACTGTTTAGATGCTCCCCTAGAAGCACTTTGAACAGATGATTATGACTGAAAGTCCTCCTGCTTTATTTATCATATAGACAAAATGTCCTGTTCTAGTGCATGTCTTCCATGCATGCAAAGGGCCTTGAATTGCCTCTGTGTTTGGAAGCATTTTCAAATGATCTTGATGTGTGAGGCCAAGTGTGTTTTTCAATGCCAAAGTTCTACCTCACTGTCCCGTTTCTTATTAGCATTAGCATTGCAGTTGCAATTCAGTGTGGAATTATAGACTGAAGGACATGAAGACGGTTTACATTAAAGCTGATGTTGCAGTTCACATAATCAGGTTCAATAAAAGCCTTTCAAGAACTGTTTTCTGTCTGTTCTTCTGTCTTTGCTGCATGAAGCTCATTTATGTATGTCAAATTACTGAACAGGTGAATGGCCAAAGAAATCCATTTGAATGGTTCAATATATTTGAGGCCACACGGTTGAAAATGTACATACATACAAAGGTTTTTTTTCCTGTAAAACCTCCTGCTGGTATTTCTTTTGTTTAAGCTCTCAGTCATGGCTGAGGGTGAAGAGAAAAGCGCAGCATCCATCCGTGGAACAGACCCAGAGCCTCACAGTGGAGGAAGTGTGATGAACAACAATGCCGCCTTTCTCCCTCCAAGCACCAGAGACAGTTTGGCTCTATGTCCATTTGGCTTCTGCTGTGGCCATCCATCCAGTCCTTAGTACAGAGCCCTCATCTAAGAAGTGTATTATGGTCAAATATAGAGCCACTTGAGAATGAATTCAGCATTCTGCCAAGACATGCAGTGTAATAAAAGTCCATTAAATGACAAAGTTAGAAGCTTTCGGTGTGTAGGATTTAGTGACATCCAGGTCAGGTTGTCCCTTCTTTGCTAACGGTAGAAACATAGTGCAACATGGAGGACTCCATGAAAGTGTACACGTTCCCTCTGTAGATATAAAGGGTTGATTCTAGTGAAAAAACAATGATTTTTATGCCTCGTCCACTCGTACATGGGTTATTTTGACAATAGGACGTTATATGACGATGCCAAATCAGCGGGCGGTGATATGACTGCATGTATGTGTTTAAGCATGTAAAGACGTGAACTTTGTCTTCACAAGCAAAAAACTCAGTTTTTCTTTCACCGTCTTCACATCCGTACTTCAAATCTGATTATTTTTATGCTGGAAGGAGTTTTCTAAAAGGTCCATTTCCAGTGATGGACCGAAAACTTCATTGGTGTGTGGGTGGTATGTTTATTCATGAAAAAATAATTCAAAATATTCCGTTTCTTTTCTGCTAAATAAATCCCAATAAGCAGCAGGATATCCGTTTATTTCTCCATATGCTCTATATCTTTTATTTTTCCATACACACCCACACATTTCTTCATATGCGCCCTCACAACCGAGCGCAACATTTCACTCCAGAAACGTTGACGCCTTCATGACATTGGCTACAAAAGACAGGATAAATACATGATAATGCTTTCACCACGGCTAAAGTAAATCTTTCATTTCAAATAGAACATATCATTTCAACACTTTAACGCTAGCTTTTCATGTATTTACAATACGTTACAGAAGCCAGCTGACGAGGTGCTGAGCGTCGATTCTGCGCTGAGCGCTTGCTGTTTTTTTCAGATTGCAGAGAGTTGAAAAAATGTTCCACTTTGAGTAAAAGGAGGCAAAGAGAAACTCATCCACCAGCCTTGTCACATGTGCTTTAGAAACCTGGTGATATAGTGGTTGCTTGTGAGGCTAAATGATCAAAAACTGAAGCAGCTGAACTAACCGCAAACACGCTAGCCAGCTGGGATCATTTCAGTCCCAGTCAGTCTAAATATCACTCAGAGATAGCGTGATTTAGAAAGCTAGTTAGCTCGGTCACTCTGGGTAATAAATTCACATAGTTTATTCAAGAGATGTATATGTGTAAAACATACTCCTGTCTCTCGTCTTGGAGCAGTTTATACTCCGACAAAGGTTAAATAAATGATTCAACGCAGTTCGTAAACTATGATAGCTTCCTCCATTAAGGACTCAGTTCGCTCAAAGGTTAGAACATCCATGACAGCGTCCTTTTGGTGGATGGGACGACTTTTGGTGTCAAAGTTGACCTCGATGAAAGCACAGATTTCCATCACCCAAACAAACCACTGAGGGCACTGAAATGAGCTGATTTAGTCACCAAATTCTGCCAATGTACATTCATAAACTATCCATCGTTTCATTTATATGAAATCATTTCAGAAGAGATTTTTTTTTTCCCCTGAGCACAATCTCATGGGTTTTCTGGCACGACGATGATGCACGTTGAAGTTCCAGATGTTGGCGTGTAAATTCTACAACAGAAAGGCAACCTCCTCATCAGGGAGTCAATCACGAATTTACCTGCATTTAAAGTGTTTTATCATTCAATTAATAAATTTGTTAAATCAGTCAAATAAAGTCAGATTCAACAAGTCATCTTCCATCAAAGTTGGTTTTTACGATCGTTACTCAATGTCACCACTTTTATTAGGTTCGCCGAAAAGTTCTTATGGATTATTAAGTCTGTGACGTCCTGTCGGATCAATTAGGAGCCATTTCATGTTCTCTAATTAACACCACATCATCCTTTGAGGACAAAAGGTAAGAAGTGGAGGTTGTTTACGGGGTAATAAAGCCTATCAATGCCATCATTGCCTGCCCACACCAAGGTGAAAACGCCTTGCTTTACTGGAGGTCGTAAAACTCAACAGGATTCGAGAAAAAGACGTCGACAGACTGCCAGGTTGCTCTCTTATTAAAGGACAGACCATCATAAAGAAAATGCCACCATGCCACGGCTTCAGGCCTCAAATAGAACATAAATAAATAATTTTTAATCACTCAGAAATAACTTTAATAATTTATTCTAAAGTAATCAAATAAATTTCATTGTGCCTTTAAAGAATACTTCCAAATGTCATTGACTACATGTTCACATGCACAAAATATTTAGTTTTTTGCCCTTATTCTGAAAAAGACAATATTCCTTTTACATGGAAAATTAAAACGAATATTCCACTAATATCACCATTTACATACGTCCGTCCATATTAATGAATGCAGCCATACTTTTCATTGGTGTAAAACGTATGCATAAAAAAAAAAAAAAAATACTGAAGTCTTTCATAATGTTTAATAGTAGGCGTGTTTCTCCTTCAGAGCAGAAATGTGGGCTTTCCTTTTGTGTGTTGAAATATTGTGAATGTGCTGAATATGGGCATGTCCCACATGTCTTAATTGGAAAATGCTCCATTTGGAAACAGGCCTAATTCAGAAAACCCAACCAGAATATACTGTTTCCACAACCCACATAAAATTGGGAAAATTCTTATTCATAGCAATGGAGGAATATTAGTGTGTGTGTGTGTGTAAAAACAGTGACTGACATTTCTCAATGTTTACATGATATAGAGCAGAATGAAAGTAATTACCTGTCAAATCGAAAGAGTCGTGATAAATACAGAAGATTGATGTAAAGTTTTAATGAGGTTCTTCCTGCAGAGTTAAACCATAATTTCCCTGCAAACTGGCTGCAGGACAGTCTAAATGTAGGGTAATAGGAACTTTGCCTTAAGCAATGAAAACACCTCACCAGCAGCCCATCAAATGTCCTCGACATCTTGACAACCTGGACCCTGATGGGGGGTGGTTACACTGTCAAATAAAAGAAACTGTCACCAAAGATCCTGCTGCATCATCCTCAGCTGCATTATCAGTGATTCATTTTGTCTTCTTCCTCTTTTGTTTGACCTGGATTATGTTATGTCTGCAGGCGCAAAGCAGATCACATCAGCAGTCAGAGATCTGAAACGGTAACAGGACTCAGGAACAAACAGCTTTTTGTGCTTAAACGTATCTGAGGTGAGCATGACCGATTCCCACGAGGACACATAGATGTCATCAATGGGGAAACAAACACTGGCATGTATGTTGAATTAAATACGGTTGAAAATCTTTAATATACCACTGTAGCAGCACAGACTACAGCCTGCATCCTCTGATCAGTTATAAAGCCTCAGAATTCATCCTAAAATGAAAAGATTGATTTTTTAATTGTTAATCTTTAAATAACTGCAAATCTGGATGTTTCGGATGACCTTAGAGATGATCTACGCAGCACTAGATTGGAGGGAAGGGGGGGTTCATGGAACGAAGAAATTAATTGAAAGTAAACATGTTTAAAATGCTAAAAACGTAGCCTTACAAGCTGTAGGCTACGAGCCAGATGGATGACAGCTGCGATGCTGCAAACAGTTTCAGAGAGACAAGTAAACCAAATCCAATCGTTTCTAAATGTGAAATGTTAACTTGAAGGTTCTGTCGTACTCAGTGGGAAACCATAACGTGCTCCCCACCTCCTGCCAATGGAAGCAAATGTTTTCAAAGTCCAGGACATTTAAATTTTGTCTGTGCAGAATGTACAGATTGCATTTTATGTTTAAATTACAAGTGTGCTGGGTTAAAGGGAAGATGTTGGCAGCTACTCTCAGGAGAGCTCCAAACACTGCTTCAGAAAAAGGACGGCTCATAACTTCAGGGAGTCCCTGTCCTTGAGTGTGTTGACATCTGAAGGATTTATTCAGGGGATGAATATGCTGCTCAAAACATCCATCTCTAAATGTGACACGTTGGTATAAAGAGGTGAGTGTATTTCACAGGGGACGTCTGTGGCACTGAGACCTGAATGGAGTTATTAAAGGTCAGTGTTTGGCTCATGCTACACGAGTAGCAGCTTGCAAAAACAACCTGTGCAGAGACCAGTGCTGTCTACACTGGACTGGAAGGAAAGCACTGAAGCACCAGTCACTTGTTTAAGCTTGTGCTTGTTTCATTTTTTTGTCTTCTTCTTTGTCCAACATTAACACTCCACATCCATATCTACACGGCACTGCTTGAGCTAAATGCTAATAAGATAAGATAAGACTTTACTTTATTAATCACAACAACATCACATGCACATGTCATGCTTCAGTGAAATTATTTCTTCCGCATTCAACCCATCCTGGTAAGTCCTTCCTCCGTGGCAGACCAGGAGCGGTGGGCTGCCAGCCGACGGCGGCGCCCGGGGACCCAGTTCCTTCCTGTCACCACTGGTCAGGTGGTGATCTTCTTGCATGTTTTTGTGGAGGATGCTCCAGGTGAACACGGGGAGAACATGCAAACTCCACACAGAAAGGCCCCTTTCCTCGAGGTGAAGGGCAGCAGGCACCGAAGGCACGGTGGAGGACACGCCCTCAGCGCCCACAGCGCCCCCAAGTGGGAATCGAACCCGGGACCTTCTAGCTGTGAGGCGACAGTGTTAGCATGGCAACATACTCACATGGACAACCTTAACATGTAGATTTTTTAGCAAGTATGTGTAAAATCATCTTACTTTAACGTGCTAGCATGCTTCCATGTGTCTTCATGAGAGGATGACGACTAAAAAAAATAATTTTGCTGAATGATGAAGTGAGAGTCAGAGAAATTTAGCTTTAGCTTCATCCATTTTTATTCTTTAAATGCTCGTACATTACGTAAAAACTCTGATAACAACTTTTAGAGCAGCTTTTGGGCAATTTTCAGGGCAATCAATCAAGAGCTTTTGAGATATTTCACTCTGAAACTGAAGTGTCGTCCTGCTGTGGCAGTAGATCAAAAAAAAGTGAAGAGCTGTGCAGCAAACCTTGATGTCTTGTGATGAACGCAGGTCAAATAATTTCAGCTAAGAGACGTCCAAACTCAACTTTAGCTGCTGCTAATAATGCTGTTTGATCAATGCTTTTGAGAAATGATTACACTGTTTAGCAAATATTATTTTAGTGTGATTTGTGTATAAAGTAGCTGCAAAATAAACAAAATCAAACCTGCAAACTAGGCATCAGCAAAGCATTTTAGTGACTGGAGCTCTTTTGTCACTTCTCGAGCACACATGCACACACACACACACACACACAGACACACACACTCATATTTGGTCCATTTGGCACATGCTTCTTTCCTGTGTGGGGAAAATGAAGTTGAAAGGGAATTTGCCAGCTGAGAGCTGGCAAACTATGCAGAGGAGGAGGCTGAATAGCACGGCCGTACACCACACCACAGCCCGCAGCGCTAAAGCACAGAAAAGAGGCTGCAGCCATCTACATACTCCATCTGTGCAGGAGACAAATGAAGTGCAGTTTTATAGCTTATCCTGCTGAGCCGGAACATAAGAATGTGCTGGAGGTTTTTAGAGAACCAATTGGTAGGAAAAATGTTGAGGGAAATGCTGACTTGTACGGAACTAAAAAAAAATACCAAACAAACTTTGCTGAACAAAATGGAGATTGCTGGCTGTTTAAAAGGCTATGATTTTATGATGGGAGGAGGGTAAATCACTTCTATCACTGAGATATTGTTGAAAGCACCTTTTTGTCTCATGCATACATTGCAGGCAACACAGACACTGATGGTCAGTGTTTTCTCTAATAGACCATGTGAAGCAGGAGGTGTAAACGAAGCCGCATTAAGCAGCTGATGATCTATTGAACGTCATCCGTGTGTGTTTCTCACCACATTTACATACTCAGATCCTCTTTTTTCCTGCTCACAGCCGCATTTCTTTAACATGTTGCCAAATGCACCAGCTAAGATGTTAAACGCTACTGAGGTGAAATGCTGGCATCTCCTCACTGGTTACCTGTTCAGCATTGATTTTAAGATGATAGTGCTCAACCTTAAAACATGATTACATGGCCCTGAGCTATATTTTTAATTCTCTTTGAGCCAGGGTGCAGCCTCAGATCCTCTGGGTGCTTTAAACTAAAGGTGTTAAAAGGCTTTGAAAGAAGTTGCCCAATCACCATAGGGTGGCAGCACAAATATCATATGTTTAACCACATAAAGCCTTCTTGTATGTAACGTCTTTCATCCTATCCTTTCTATTCTCTTCCATTATTAATACAAAACAAGTGATGTAACAGCACAGAGAAAGTTGGTTTGATCAAACAGCCTCAGAAGCTCAAAGCTCCTGTTAGCAGCAAAGGCACGGTCCACCCACACAGGTGCGTTCACTTGCTCACCTGATTAGAGCTTCCTCAGGACTGTGACTGTGGCTGATTGACACTGAGATTGCTCCTTTGCTATTTAGTTGTATTAGTGCACGAGCTGTTTCCCAATTCCCTGTTACACACTCCTACAAAGCAGTGAGTACGCTGTGTTTTATTCTATTTCTGGCCTCTTTTGATCAGTGAACCTGTCAACGAAAGTAATAAGATACAAAAAAAATAAAATTGGAGGTTGTGGTGGTGAAGCAGCTGCAGAAAGATCTAGAAAAACAACAACTATATATGTATCTTTGCAATGTTTAATTAGTAATGTCATGCCGAAGTCACAGTCTGATTGACTCCTGTTGTCAGAAATACAAAACTGTAAAGTACATATATTTTTTGCGTACTGCAGAAGCGAGATACTATGTCAATATGAGTACTGTATATACGATGAGCAGCCTGTGCAGTATGAAGGTCAGACTCAGCTCGGTTGGTTCACGTCATCTCCAGCGTGAACCTGAGCTGAAGTCTAATCAGCCTGAATGAACACACCTTTGCGAGTCCGTGCAGACGCTTCAAACAGAGATACTCCAGCCAGAATGAAGCTTTTGATTTCTTTCCCTGTTGGCTTGTGAGGCGGTTGTGAAGAAGCGTGTTGCTTGCCTCTTCACACACAACTGGGGGTGTGATCAGTTTGGAGGATATTGATTCCGACTGCGAAGAGTTTTCGATGCATTAAAAAGATTAAAACATGTATGGAAACTTATCGAACCTCTTCGCTCCATCAGTATGTCACAAACTGCCATATTTTCTGCCAGATCTGGTTAAAAACGTCCTCATGCACAACCTTATTAGGCTCACATTGGTCAATTTATTTACAATAAATTGACAGATCAACCAAGTAAGAGAAATCTACTGGTCCAGTATTAATCTACTTGAAAGAGACAAATAAATCCTCATAAACGTGCTCTGAATGGCTCGTCTTTTCAAAAGTTACACAAAAGCTCGAAGCTGAATATTTTACAGAACAAAACGAGTTACTTAAGATTTGCAACAGAATCCAAGAGCAGCTGTAATTGCCTTCCTTTCACAGGCAAAATGTTAATTCTCATTAGTATGTGCTCTCTCTAAACAAATACCTCAGCAGTGTGATTTTAAAATGGTCTGAATGCACATTAAAGCTCATTAGAGATGTTTTTCACTTTCTGTTCAGGCTGTTTTAATCAAGCATACAGCGCACTACCATACAAACATGATTAAATTATCATTCATTCTGCTCTGCTCGGTTGTGTGTTTTCTGTATGCATTTGAAAATAGACCGTTTCAAAAATACTAAAAAGGTGATATTTCTGGATGCAGCTGCATGATTCACACCTTTTTTCTTTGAATCATAAATTCTGAAGACATCAGGCTTGTTAAAAATCAGAGCTCATAATTCTGCGATGGAACTTAATCATGACAAACTCTCGGAATCGCCCGTGTAATGTTGTGTGTTTGTGTGTGCTGGTGTGTGTCCGCGCTTCCTATTGGCACGATAACGGCGGGCGAGTGCTGAGAGTAAATCTTTGTGGAGGTGCTTGGCTCACCTTCTCGGTGCTAACTGCACACCTGCAGAGCATAGATTAGACCTGAATTATCTGAGGAGCGAGCTTCTGCTGCAGCCTCTCCTTCCTTAATCTTGGCTTTCATCTGAGGCTTGTTATTGCTGTTTTCCTGCTACTGAAGGAACTACTTCAGGACTCGGTGTCTCTCAGAACACCTTGGATGCGGATAGCATGTTAACAGCCGTGCAAACTTTTGTGTTGCAACACCAGCAGCTGCATTGCAGGAAGCTGACATGTATGAGTACAACGTGCGTGCCACCCAGCTCCGTTTTCCAGTTATTAGTTCTGACAGTTTCCTCAGGAAGTCCACAGATGGCATACATTCTGGGTTATAAGGTGGATTCAAGGATGTGGAGGGATCAACCACACACAAACTAGTACAAAAACACAAGAAAACGCGATGAGGCTCGATGCACACGCTCTCGAGTAAAACGTGGCCAGGTGGTGATTATCAAACTTCCAGCTGGTGTTTGACCAGCAGTGTTGCTCCTGCTCCTCTGCTCCCTCACCCGTTCCCACCTGATTGTGACGGATTGAACCATTTACCTCCACTTTTCCCAATTTATAGACAAGCTTACTTCTGCCGTGCATTGTGATGCACTGCTCTGATTGATTGCAGCGGAGCAGACACACAATGTGTCGTTCAATCATTGACAGTGACAGTAAAATTGAATTACTATTTAAGACATAGCAAGTGGTTACAAGCAAACTGTGGATAAAACTACAGAAAAACACATGCTGTTGCATTACTATTAATACCATCACTGAAAAAGCTTGGAAACTTTCAGACGTTTCAAATCCTTTCTGTTCTGTTTGAGGTGCACACATGCTTCCACAGTGGATCACATTTCCACCATTTAGTGTGCATCCTTGCTTGAAGTGATTGTCATTGTGAAGTTTAGATGACCGTAAGGTGGATATACTGTATATAAGGTTGGCTAATGTGGCTTTAAACTGTTAGTACCTGTAATCTACTTGATCCCTTGCCATCAAGCTAATTAGCCGTTGGAGATAAAGATACAAAATGGATACCGCTGACACACCTTGTTTTGGAACACCGCCACGGTTGAGGTCAACTGACAACAGGTAATTGGGCCCACAGGAAGACTGAGGACTCGTGCCAGGTGTTGTTAAAAGCAGCTCTGCTAGTTCAAAGTTCAGGCCTGCTGTTTGCAACCGTCAGGCAGGTTTGAAATCAAACAAATAGGCACATAGTCACAGTCATAGTCATAGTCAGCAGTCAAGCGGGACAGTGAGACTCAGGAAAGAGACTTCAGCAGACAGGCAGGAAACAGAAATGGCCGGTGAGGTACAGAAGAAACCATTGATTATCAGAGACAACTGCTTTGAGCACACGTATACGGGTATTTTTTAAAGCTGACATTTCCCCCCTCTTTTAAAACTCCTTTCCATTCGAGCAGAATTAGCCTAAAAATGCACATCCAAGCGTACCCAAGGTAAATTGATAGCTGTTCTTGAGCTGTTTGGAGTAAATGCATGGTTTTGGTCTCTTTTTAAAGGTAACACTCTGAAGTGTTAGAGTCACTGTAAGTGCTACAGGCATTGAGTAACAACACACTGAATTTTAAGCTGTTTATTTCCACCTGAAAATCTGGAAATTGTTTTGCAAATGAATGCCTGCAGATGTCTGTGGTTTGGACCTTTTAGCTGGAAAACACAAAGGAACCATAGCATGAAGTCTTACCGAGCCCCATTTCAAATGTGCTAACAATGTCACAGAAAATGAATAATTTACACATGTTTTCTTAGCATATGTTTAGGCCCTCTCCAAAAAACGCCATCTGGAGGCTCAAAAGGACTCTTATCAACCGTGGTTACATACCAAGGATTGAACAGCTGTTACTCTGGAACGCTTCAAGAGACAGTCATAGTTTTGGGCTCTAATGAAGACTGACACTCAGAGGCATCTTATCCCACATCCAGATTTATTATCAGTTGTACTGACACAGAGTACCAGAAGCATAAACGCATAATTGTGCATTTTTTTCATTTTTAAAACTAAACTGTGTGAACATAAAGAGTCAAAACAGGTGTTCTGGTGGAAAAGCAGTTTATTTAAAACATAAAACAAAATATTTACGTTTCATTTACATACTTTATGGAGCGCGGCCTAGCTATTGCTAACTAAACAAACTAACCAGTCGTCCGCCATTGCTGTTGTTTGAGATGCATGCTCAGTGCATGAAGCCAGAATGTACGAGTTGAAATCATTTTAATGTGGACACACATGAAACTGGAGCTTTGAAAAATAAATACTCTGAGATTTTAAAAAACCTACTTTAGTGACCTGAAACACTGTTTGGGTGCAAACACAAGGTAAAACAGAGGAAAGTGTGTAAATAACTGTATGCGTGTGGTTAAGGCTTAAGTGTGAGCAGTTCACTCTATCCTGTGTGCTGGAGCTAATGTGTAATTGAGATCAGCTGGGCAGGCAGAGGATTAGGGCAGCTGGTGATCAAGACCCATTGCAGAGACAGCTAGTGGACAGGTGAGGAACTGCAGATGAGCCTCTTTCACTGTATCTTCACTTGTCCCAGCAGGGAATGCACAGGTGTTGCTTTCTTTTCAAGTGTCCCAGTCAGTCAACTGGACTTTTCCTGGCGACAAGCCACACCGTCTGCCATGAGAAGGGTCTGCTGGTGTTTTTTCCTCCAGGTTTCTGATGCCTCTGGAAGCTGTTGATGGCAGGGTCGGCTCTGGACAACAGGGAGCCCGAGGCGAGATTTGGTTTTTAAAGGGCCCTCCTTAGTTTGCCTGGAGCTGAGAACTATGAAATTAATACATACATATAAAGTCTAACTATAAGGAGAGAAACATTTTTAGGATTTCAACATGAAAACCTGTTGATGTTGTACCTCCTTAATGTGCCAAGAACATTTCTGCAAACTATGAAGTGGGCATAATCTTTGCATGACTTTAATACACAAAACACACACTTGTGGTTATCGTGCCTTCACTCAGCAGTTTAAGAATTATGCCCTCAGACCTTAAATCAGAGGTCTCATCAACATCCTCAAGGCACAAAATCTTTCTAAACTGAATGAAAAATGAGAGCAACACTCATACAGTCGTACAATTCAAAATCAAAAAAGACAAGAAAGCTCTTGATCAATGGCACCAAACACTTGAGCACGGAGGGGCAGATGAACAGTGAAGGAATAAACAATAACACCCTTTGAAATGGGACGATATTTCACAGCGAGCAGAGATGCATGAAAATAAAATGCTAATGTAGCTCAACGACAACATGAAAGAAAGCAACACTCATTTACACACAGATGCCATCTGTAATTCCTCTAATAAGATGATTTACCAATTGCCCTGAATGAACAAATAGAACATTTTCCAGTGCGGAGGAAAGAGGTTTCTAGCGTCCTTTAAGTAGAAGCACCAGGTTGACAGGAGGCATTTAATTATCCATAATGCGCTCTCGACTACCCATGACAATATCCTGCAGACACTAAAATAGAATATATGAGAAACCTGTGGCCAAATGTGACTAACAATAAAAACAGATCCCGGTTTGATAACAGGCCAGCTGGACCTGGAAGCAGACCAGAAGGAACAGTCAGAATCAATACTTATCTGAATAAAACGCTTATCGTACCAACAGTGTGCACACAGGACTACATACGTTTTAAAATGTTCAACACTGGTAAAAACATTTAATGCATTTACATCACGAGCAGGATCTTTCATCAAGGTCAGAAGAACAAAGTTTACAGGAAACAACACAGAATATCGGTTGGTTAAACTATTCCAGCTGCAGATGTGGAGAAAATATGGAAAAGAGATGAAGAGAGACATAAATGAAGGGGTAGAGATGAATCATTATGTACGATTAGTTGATCATTTTATTTTCAATGCCCCCAGTAGCACTAAATAAGTCTTTGGGAAAGATGATCCATTGTGCTGTGTCCAGTTTGCTTTAAAGCTGCTGTTAAAGGCTTCCACTGTCAATGTTAAGATACCAAATATCTCTTTTTTAAAGTGATGCTTAAGTGTTTATTCCTCCAGATGAAATTCAATAATTGTGATTTAGGTACTTTAAAGTTTTCAGTTGGTATACTGAAAGAAAGTGATGCATGTTCAGGCCTTGAAATGCTTCAGCCTTTGAAAGAATTCTTCCTCGTGATAATAAATGTATATCAAACCTGGTTTTGTAATGCCTAAATATGAGACAGCATCTTTTCCTCTGCCATGTGTGAGACAAATTAGACTTTAAGTGGGATGAGGACAGATTTCGGGCATTCACCTCCAAACACGATACAACAGACAAGCGTTCAGGCTCTGCGATGCTTTGACAACGTCGTCTTTGTGCCTTAAAAACAGCAAGGTGTCCTCTGCCAGCTGACATCTGAAACACTCTTCTATGCTAATCTGTGAGTGCAGCCACTACATATGTCCGGATATATTTCCAAAACTTTCAGCTTTATGTCAGAATACAGCTGGCTAACGCTGCATCATCTCAGCTGCACATCACGGACACGTACAGATGTCGAACGCTTCAATTGAAAGGACATGGCAGCTTGAAAAACTACGTATGTTTCACTAGAAAGTGAGAATATAAATATGGGTTAAGACTAATTACAAGAGGGGGGGAATGTCAAAGATAAAACCAAGACAGGGTCCATTCACAGGGACTCTGATTGGATGGCAAGTTAAGAGGGGAAAGCTTTAATCTCCTTATTTTCCTGAAGGTGATTTTGTTTGCAGCCAGCCTTTTAAAATGTTACAAAAATGTACAAACTGTGAGAGAGAATCAGATTTTAGGTATATTTCGATGCATTCTCCGTTTCTTTACTGACCTATTCCAAAAAGGTGAAACTGTTTTATTTATCTGCATGAGGATGACTTAACACAACAAAAGCAATTTAAAATGCGATGACTTATTTCAAAGAAATTAAGCCAATGACAATTAAACAATTAAGTCAATTAAGCTAATTAAGTCAAAAGATTACTATTTGTTTAGTCTGTCTGTGGCTGTCTGCATCCCCGTGGCCTGATTATCAGACCGAATTGCTTTTTTGTTTTGACTCCTTTATTCAGTCTCATACTGTGTTCCTTTAGCTCTTGATTGCAAGAGCTTATTTCGCCCCTGACAATCATGAGCGAGTGATGCATCTAGTCCACTGACATAACGTCAAGTGCAGAGTTCTTTACGTTAGTTGACCTACAACAAGCGGGACAGCTGTGCCCATCACATCAATGCTTTTGGCCATTTTTGTTTCACCGTTTTTGTAGCTATGACACAGAGAGATGACGCCGCTGTACTTAATCCCATCTAAAAAAAAGGTTACTGGCATCATTTCAGGGGTATATACATCCACACATGCTGCGTGTCGTGCGGCATGAAATGCTGCACGGATGTGGAGCAGCAGATTTACAGCACTGCATTCCATAATAGATGGCGCATTTTATGTCACACCATCTGTTTAAGACGCGAGGCGTTGCTGAAGCGTGTTGCCCTACATGTCAATGACTTTCAGGAAGGAGAAAGCATCTTCTTAAACCGTGTGACAGGGTCATTAGACGGGAAGCTCCGGGTCAAAGGTTTGGCTTTCGACAAAACAACAACAATGTTCCCCACGGGCTAGTTTATCTAAATCAGCTTAGTTTCCTTTTGCTTAGGTACTGTTGACTCGTGTTCTGATATTCTAACCATCAATCCCTTCGAATCTCCACATGAGGCCGCGTGAAGAGGCAGAGGTTGGTTTGAATAAGACGGTACCACTCTGAACACCCTCCCAATGCTCAATGGAGCATTTCGAGACACAGCGGGGAGTCGCTGGCCATAATATGGGGATTTCAGTTGGCAGTCAGGTGTGAAGTGTCTGACAGACAGAGAGGTCATCTGAAACTGCAGGGAACCAATATAACTGCCTGCTATTCTGCTAAACGCAGAGGGGAGACAGCTGCAACAAACGCCGGGAAAAGCCAGGGTGAGTGGAGAAGAGAGGAAGTCGCCGTTCCTCAAGGTGTAACATTAACAAATGTATGTTTTTTTTTTTTGCTGTCGAAGCGCATTAATGGAGGAATCTACTATTTTATATCATACAGGGTATAAACAACAGAAAAGAGGGGAGAGAAACATGTCTGACTGTATGTATTACATGTATTTAGCAGTCTATTCAGGACAGCTTGTCATGATTTAAACTGCTGTTGTAATGACCACATTCATCAAACCTCCTTCATCCATCACCAGCACATCGCTCACACGCACAGGACTGACAGCACCTTTGCAGCATCTCATGATTTACTGCATCTGTTAATTGCAGTTTTTACCCAGAACAGTTTTCAGTAATACGTCCATATATTCCAGGTTCAGGAAAAGATCATAGTTCAGATTAAAATATGTGACGTAACTTACGTCTAATGTCTGTTAAGTCCTGTGTTTGTTAGCTTGACCCATCCATCAACCCCAACCTCCACTCCATGCAGTCTTTCTCGCTCTTTATACTACGTCACCTGATATGTCGCACGGTGTTCAGACACATCTGTAAGTTAACGGGAAGGATTGGCTGATCACCTGCGCACAGAACTTTCAATCTGAACGCGTGAAGTCATGTTATTTGCACGCAGATTGCAGAGGCCGGGCTGGATGAGCAGGTCTGACCAGCGAGTTAACTGAAAACACCTGTTCGCTACGTGGGGCCTTTAATCTATTTAAGAAGGTGACCACATGTCAGCTCTGTAGGATGAAAGTAACTAGCAGCTACTTCAGTTAAAAAAATGGCAGAGATTTCTCTCTGACATGTAGTGGAGTAGAAGTACAGCATAAAGTAGGATAAATTGCATATAATTAAGTATAAGTACCTCAAAATGTACTTATTTCCCACCACTGACATGTTCGGTATATATGATATCTGCTCAGGTTTCTTCATCCGTGGATTCTGAATCCAGATTCATGACTTTTACATTCAGCGTGTAATTCATAGGGCATTTTCTTTATACTACAGAAACCAATGCATTTTGAATGGGAGCTTTTTAGATGTGCTCGGCCACTTCTGATAATGGACGGTTATTCTGCCATGTCCGCGACCAACCTGTTCAGCGGCCATTTAGTGGGAGAATATTGTAATAGCGAGAGTCATTTATCAGCCCTGATGGCTCCTCAGACAGCGAGTGTGATTTCAAGACCCCACTGACACAAACAGCTCTCACAGCCTTTTCTCCAGCGGAACACATCCACAGAGGATGCTCAGCCTCTGTTCTTTGCACCTCTTTTCTCTCTCGAACACACCACGGCCCTGTATTCTCCTCCTAATTAGAAGGCAGAAAGGATCAGATGGATGATGACAAATGAATCTCCAAACGGCTGTCACTGGAAACAGAGCACCCTTAGTGGAGCTTCCCCACTGTAACCATGCAACTGTTAACAAGCTTCAAAAGGGTTTCTTCTTCCAGCCACCTCGTTCATCCAAAGCTGTTTGCACGCGATAAGGCAGGGAGAGGAGCACGATCGGGCTTTTTGCTTGGAAGGAGCGTGAAAGTTGCAGATGTTTTTCACGTGTACGTTCATGGAGGAATATTTGAGGTTGTAAATAAGAGGGGAATAGAAACTGGAGCAGCTCTCGCCTTCACCCATCTGAGCTGAGTTTTAATCGATGCAAACAAAACATACGTGTTTCCAAGCATGAACGCACTCAGGGCCCTTACCAGGCTCCACCGGGCATCACTCAACACACTTTTGTGTAGATAGATAGAAGTATGTGTCTTTTAAAACTTACTGGTCAGCGTGGAGAGCTTTTGTGGAGACACGCCACCATGGTCTCACCTCTCCTGCCATTTGTATTAATCCATTATCTAATGATAGTCATAATAGGGATAATCACAGACATACATATTGAACATGTTCATCACTGTTGTCGTCAATGCTGCACTGCATTGCATTTAAAAATCCCATAAAAGCAGTTTAAATATGCACACGAATGCTACATATATGACATCATGCTAATAGGCTGAGGCTAAAGCTGTACAGTTCCCAGGCAGAAAGTCAGAATCCGTACGAGTTAATTATCCATGTGGAAGATATGGAAATCAAGGAGCGTTGTTTGAGTCCCAGCGCAGAGCTAATTAGTGCTTTTAACATAAGTACAATAGGGAAAAATGGCAGTTATGTAATTGTTTTTTCACTCTAGCCTCATCCAGTTTAGCATTTTACAGCATGCATTCCTGGACAAAAGCTTAGATTTATGCTGCACTGTTTGCATTTTCGACAATATGTTTCACTTTTAACGAAAGAGGGTGAGGACGAACCTGTGTGTTTCTATGGTGGGATTCAGCTGAGATTGCTGGAGTCTAAACTCGTCCAGATCCAATAGAAAGCAGGACAGAGCTGCTAACATGACTCAAAACTCTGATATCATTAGAATTGAGAACCGGCTCCCACACACTACATATTAGATATCCTACGATGAATAGTATGTTCTTTATTCATGTTTTTCTTTCACCTGTAACCTCTCGAAATGTACTTTTCAAAGTAATGCTGGGTTATATAAATAATGTAGTTAGCTAGCTGAACATGCAGCTTGGAGCAGATAAACACATCACTGAACTCTTTACACTTTGGATCTTGTGTTAGGTTTTGGGGAGGCTAAAAAAAAAACCTCCCCTTGCAGTTTGGCATGTGCAGAAATCCAATCCTGCTTTGTCTACTTATGGAAAGCGATTATTCAACAATAGCTGCTTTGGGAAGGGGGTTTAGCAAACAGTAAATTATACAGAGATTTCTTTTCACTGCACCGTTATTCTCCCAAAAACTCATTTTTACGTGGCGCCAAGAGACAAAAGACTTTTTTGTTTTGTTTTATTCCTCTACATTGAGGATGGAGATTCCAAAACCGGTAAGAAACACAAACAAAAGCAGATGTTTTAAAAAAGAATTGGATGCTCAACCTTGGAGTCCTTTTATATCGGTTGATTGTGAATTCCTTTCTTTACACTGATGCATGTGAGCGGTGGCAAAAGTCCAACTCACCCATCTGCACAGTAGATAAGAATGACAATCAGAAATTTTGGACTGCCTCAACAGTCTATATTTATCTACTAATTTGATCTACTGATGATATAACATGCTTTGAAAATACAGAAGAAAACAAGATTTGGCCCAAACACTCAGGCTGCTCCCATACTGTTTTAGCTCTAATCCGATTTTCATATTTCTGCCTGTGACCATGTTGAGGATCAAACTCTCAGAGCTCAGCCTCCACGCTGACAGGCCTGTGGTGGAAACCATGATCTCTGCAGGACTGAACACAGTCCCACTCCTCTGAGGAGGAGCTCCAACAAAATCTGACCTTTTCTGTCTTCCTCTGATGGATAAGACCCAGGCAGTCGCCTAAATTGTGCCGGAATGATTGTATCAGGAATAGCAAGCAGTGACATCATACAGTGCCTATACAAGCCCAATTGAAAGCATTTGGATAAAACTGTATAAAACATAAATGAAAAAATGTGCTAATCCTTTATGACATTCACTGGCAGCAGTATCAGTATCATGATTGGGTATGACACAGTTTAAGTGTCCCAACTTTTTAGGAATGCACATTAATGTCACAAAATGATAAAAGTAATTAACTGCAGCACGAGAAAACTCTTTTCCACATTCAAAAAAACTTTAACTTGCTCATATTAAGAGCGCCGGTGTGCAAGCACTCTGTGGAGAAAATACATATGTGCCGTTGTGCTTACAGGTGAATCATGTAGCACTTTCCCCGTCAGCTGACAGACAATAATTAACTGCAACCTCAGCGAGCACATTTCTCATCGCATTGTGACAGTTTTCCAAAGTTGCTGTGATTAATTACTCAGGCTGCAGCTGAACTTTGACTGCATCCACACACTACTGCAGAGTTCATGCACTCAGTAGTAAACACTGTACGTTGCAACCACAAAACTGCAGCCTGCACGTCGGCTAATTTAATATTTAATGCTATCGATACACCTAATGTCGGCAGAGCGCAGAGATAAGCTGAAAACACGTACAGTGGGTTGGCTGAACAGACCTCCACCTGACTGCCGCACACAAGGAAACTCGTTCAGCGGCTGAGAGGACTTTCCTGATTATGATTAGCTATTATCTTTACCTGTGAATAGATTAACCCAAACCAGAGCCTAATAAATCCTCTTTGGATCTCCCAATTTGTGGATTTGCTCATGAAGAACAGCAGACACATGCCTCAGAGGCATCAGCTGATGGGGCTTATGGGAGGTAATCAGGGCTGAGCCCAGCACTGAGCTCCCAATCCATTTGTTTAGTCAGATTTGCAGCTGTCTCTTTCTCATTTCTGACAAACTGAATATAAACAACGATCAAACAAGAAAACCGCTATCTGCTATCTGGAAGGAAACTAGTCTCCCTACATTCTGCAAAGATGAGTCACACAACAGACTGAATTAAACCTGGACACAAGCATTTCCTTAGTCAGAAGTGTGATATTTCACCCTCAAACACAGCTGCCAGAAGGGGTTCGCTAAGGTCACAACATAAGCCAGAATGGTGGCTGTAAATATGAGTTGCATTAAAAGTGTTTTGCTTGTCCAAAAGCTGAGGAGTAAAATCAGTGTTAGGGATGTGATTTAAAGGGGAAACAAAGAGCCTAAGAGGATTGACTCCGCAGACACGGAGCTGCAAACGATGATAAATGCACACAGCTGAAGATAATAGTGAGAACTGACTTCTTATTTGGTAAAGTTGGTATCAAAGGATGGCAGCGATGATCGTGTTTAATATAAAATCCAATCTCGCTGCCGTGAGGGGGGCAGGTGCCACAGAAACATTATGTGAAACTAGACTCGAGAACAAACACTCTCTGCCATGTTTACTTTACTTTGAATAGAAGACAACAGACAGATGGTTGAAAAATGTAATTCAGGCTCCCATAAAAGCATTATCGACTTTTCATTTTCCCAGCCTCGTTGGAAAGCCACTCCATCATGCTGCCACTTCTGGTGACGTTAGCCTGTTGACAATGACCGCCTTTTCCCCGCAGGGCTGCTTAAATCACTTTGTCCACCTTGAGTCTCGACCGTAGAGGAGCCTGAACCTCGAGCGGTTTGCCAACATCTCCTGTCAGCCTGATGGGGATAATAAACGACTTCAGACGCAGAGGTAATGCTCAGCGTTCGTCGCGTGAAGAAGCTGTGGATAAACATCTGCATCGGTCGTTTCAGCAAACGCCTCGAAACAGCGGCTGTAGGAATTAAGCCACAGAATCCTCACAGGGTGGGGCCAACACAACTTTGGACTTCCTGTTAATTATGTACGACAGTCGACATCTCTTTCAACTATGTCCACACTCGTTCCCTCATCTCTACCAAGTAGTTCTCATTTCAGTTATCGTCTCCTAACCTTAACATCAAAATAAACCCAGAGCAAGATGTTTTTGTGCTCTTAACCAAGCACTTATTTTAATCCAAACTGTGACAGAGACGTTTTGGGCAAAACCTAATCAAGCTCATAAAACAGGACTAATTATTTTTTTGTTGATGTTTTTTCTACCACGTCAAAGTCAAATCTAATTCATTCATCTTGCCATTTATATCCACAAACACGCTCAAAAGAAGATTTAAATATCTCCTCCAGACATATTGAAGACATGATCTTTTCATTGGATATTAATTTGTGTCAGATAAAATGCAATTACGTCTTTAAAAATGTTTAAACTACGTCTGCTCCTCATCCCTCATTAAGAAAACTGCATATTGGACCATGAAGCTGAGCTCGCTGTGATTTCACAGGCTTAAATTTCCACGCTGCATTTTGTTAAACTCAGATTTAAAACTCGAGCACAGATTGTGTCAAAAATCTGCACGCTGAAGTGAAGAAACACACACTTCTGAGCGGAGGGGGGCTTTAAAATGTTTTTGTTTTCTGTTTAATTAGATAATTAAAATCCATTTTCCTAATTCCCTGTGTTGAGGATTTAATAGTGACTGTCATATCACGCTAAGCTGTTTCAATTGGCGAGTCAACTTAAATGTCCAAAACAATTACAGAATCGCTGAAGAACCATTAGCTCTGTTATGACAACTCTGCCTCTATTAAAGAAATACAAAAGGCCTTTATATTTTACCCAGAATGTATATTTAATGAAACGGCTAATTGGAAACAATCACTTTGAGTGTTTTTTTCTTCCATCTCTCTGTTGAAGCTTTGACTTGGCTTGACAAGGCGCGCTGAACAGAATATTTGATCGGGGCGCAGAAGAAAAGAGTACAAGGAAACAGCAAATTACCTGTAAAATTTGATCAAATATGCGCTGACAAGTCACGCTCTGGGGATCAAAACTAATTGGCAGTTTAGTCCCTCTTATGAAGTGACAATAAACACCTGATTGAAGCCTACGTGTCTTTGAACCACGATTACCAGCTGACGATTTGTTGTCCTCATTTAAGAGCGTGTCAGTGACAAAATATGAGGCTGCTTCTCAGAAAACCAAAACGTGAATAAAAATGACGGACGGGCTTTGAGTGAGAAGAAACAAAGCAAAAACTTTTCTGTGGAGTTTGTCCAAAGAAAAGACTGCTGATAATAAGAGTACTAATACGAAACTGCTGGAGGAAAGAGACAAATTAAGCGCTCAGTGAAACCCTGCTGGTTTCTGAGTCACTCTGTCTGATTGGATGGGGTCCAGACAAGGCGGTGGTCTCTGATCACTACTAATAGGCCTTCTAAAGCCTGATTAATGTATCGACAGGCTTGTGGAGTAATTGATTGTGTTCAATAGGAATGTAGTCATCAGCAATCTACAAAAAGATCGGCAACTGTGATTCATTAGCACCTCACCGTAAAAAAACACAGTCATCAGAATACAGATCATTTGAAGAGAGACGTACTCATCCAATGACACGTCTGCAGCATTTGAATTGGGTTTATAGACACAGATCGTGACGAAGGTCTTCATTATGAACTCTGCCGCTACAGTTCGTGAAATGGGTTTTCAGCCAGGTTGTGCTTAGATTATCTGTGATGGATTAGTGCGAGCTTCACCCCGGCTTGCTTGATCGTGTCTTCTCCGCCTCTGGTCAAAGAGAAATGAGATGAAAGCTAACGCATATGGCCGCCTGCTTTAAAATGATAACCCCTTAGATGAAACCCCGCCCTTGCTGCTAATTATGATCTGCGTTTTTTTAGCAAAGGCCATTCAGTGTATTTACATGCTGTAATTTCATCTTTGTATTGAAGCTTTTTATTTTTAGTGGCCATTCCTACACTGGATTCATGCTGCCATTAAAAGCACGAGTGATTCCCACAGTTATGTGATCCCATTGACATCAGCTTCACTGCCTAATGTACACTTTATTTACACGGTGCTGCTAATACCAGCTGGACCTTTCTGCTGCTGCTGCTGCTTCACAGCATTTACCTGCTGAGACACATTGTGCTTTTCATGTGAAGCAGTCGCAGGAAACGTAACACACATGCATTTGTCACTGAGGTTCGAGCACTGACCTTGATGGTCATCTGAGCTGCAAAGGGAGTGTTTGCTGGTATTAAAGTACACTTGGAGTTCCCACCGGTATCCACAGGTTCAATCAACCAGGACTGAAATCTCCATCCTGCTCCTTTTGTTCAAAGCTTTTATGCAAGAGAAAAAAAAAAGGGAAAACTTTCTGTAAAAATATTCTCATGTGAATGTGCCTAGACTTGATATTTTCACCACCATGTCAATATTATTCAGGAAGAAAACTGTGATGACACAGTTTGACGGCGCTTGAAGATCTTGGCTCGCGAGCGTGCCATATGTCACTGGATCAGTAGAATACTGGACAGAGACAGAAATAACCCTTGGAAACCACTAAACCACTTGGCCAGCTCAATGAGGCCAAGATTAGTCACATAATCACAGGCTAATAATGCCAAAATCTGCAAGATTACCATTAAATCATGTTAATCTGTGCACCAGCAATGCTGCTTCGGTTGTTTTGGCTGAGAGTGATCACGGTCCATCCGTGTAAGGACGATGGGTGAAGTGTCATATTTACACACATTTGACAGCTTAATGACTTTGGAAGTCCTTGCCAAGGAGAACTTATTCACTTGCTTTAATCTAATTTGTGAAACACGTTCGGCAGAGTGACAGAATGCTGCGATAAAACCCAGATAAACATCAGCAGTTAGTGCAAATGATCAAGCAGTATTAAAGATTGACACTCCATTAAGGCTGGAAAGTTTAAAATACGACTCCACCAAAAAACTTTAATGTTCGTGCAACAATTTTCTCTCTCTGAGCTCAAAATGTAACAAAATGAGGTGTAATATTTCACCCATCAACTTTAAAGCTATCACAGTTACTTAATCTGCTCTGCAGAGACAAGAACTTAACACTGTTTATATCATTGCCAGTAACTGTATTTTTTTATTTAAGAATTGATGAATGTTTTTTTTTCTTGTGTTTAAAAGTGACATAAAAGCTGTTCCATTCACTTAAAGTAGTTCTGGGTGAGTTTTCAAAACTATTCAAAAGAGTTCATTTCCCTCTTCATCATTCCCCTGCTGTCAAATATGCATTCATATCACAGTTTCCTGGCATTTGTCTGGCCTTATCTGACTGTTGTGAGATATCAAAGTTCCCATGACAGCAGTAATTAGAGAGCTGGGAAGTTGTTAGCTTAATTTGGTAATGTCAGAATTGCGCAATAATTCTGTAATTAATCAATCAGCTCCGAGTGGATTAATGCAGCAACCTTTTCTCATTAGACGTGTTTCATTTCACATCAAAATATCCTGTGACCTCTTCACCAAGTGACCCTTCATAAGTTCCACCAGGACATAAACCTTTTTTCTGTCTGATTCAGTTCATTTTGGTCTTGGTCGCTAGTCAAAGCACCAGTGCTAATGTGTTTTCTGGGAAATGTCATACCTGAACATAAAGGAGTTGACGAGCTGAGAGACGGAGCGTGTGTGTGTGTGTGTGTGTGTGTGTGTTAGCCAGAGGATAATCATGTAAGAGAGAAAAGAGGTGAGAGAGGAAGGTGACGCTTAGCTCCTTCGTTGCTTTTATCTCAACAGTATTTTCTGATCCTGCAGGGTGAGCATCTTTGCTACTCAAGAGCAGATGATCTAAACTTTTTACTCGCTTGTGATGAAACCTGATTTCACAATTAGTTACTTTAAAACTGCAAACCGTAACGTGAGAGTGTTTTGATTCATAGCACAAATGTGTCACGATGCCGGCGGAAGAGGTTGCTCATTCAGACGGGTGCATGTGTTAAACCCTGCTGTGTACTATTTTGATTGATAATTAAAGGTGTGAGCATTTGGCACATTTAACTCCACAAGCTTCCAGATTATGAATGGTGACGCTTAAGAAAGGCGTTAAAAGTACACTGGTGTATGAAGGTGCAGCACCAGCAGGGGGTGATAATTACAGGAGCAAAGGATGAATGTAGTATAAAGACAGAAGTCTGCACATGGAGGAGGTCAGAGTGGACGGATGGGTCAACGCCGGACTTTATTTTATCTGTAAGTCGCACTTATTTTAACCAAATCATGATCTTTTCCTAAATCGATTTTTATGTGTGTCAAGAGACACAAATGCACATGTGCAGAAGGAAAAACGTCTCTGCTGCATGAGCAGCTTTTACAGGAATGAATAGGTGCTCTTCCAGATCCCAGCCCCCTCTGCAGAGGCACCCAGACCAACCAGTACGAGTCTCCACTGTAGCAACAAGAACATAATCTCGTAGAAGCTTCAGGCTGCCAGACCATAAACCAAGTGCCGCATTTTGACTTGTCCTATAGCAAGAGGTGAGTGTGATGAATGAATGATGGCTGTGCTCCAGTTAGATGTGCCAGTGAGCCATAGAGCACAATGCTGGAGTCCTGGAACGAGCACACCTGAATGCAATGTAGACATAATCAATGTAATTAGTAACACATGTGATTGACAGGTCAAAATGCCCACTTTGAGAAAGGTCTGTGGTGTCTGCTCGAGCCCCGAGCCAATCGAGGCACCAGTGCTGGGGACCAGGGTTTGGGGGAGTGCCTTTTCTGGCACCACTCATACAACGCTGCAGTCTTAAATTTTGTTTTTACACCATTTGGACTGAAGACGGGGTCTCTGTTGCGGCTGTCCTCCCAAGAAAAATGACAGTATCAGCCCTTTCAGCAAGTGCCTGCAAATGACATAGTTTATGGCCGAGTGACAAAGCCCTCTGGCAGATGTAATTATGATGGGAGAGAGGGAGGAAGTCAGGTGGTGTTATTATCGAGTCCATGAGGGGAGGAGGTCAGGGAGGAACAACAAATCCATCCGACACCGTTCGTTTCCTGTCTCAAAGCAACGAACAAGAAAAAAATTTTATAAAAAAGACAAGATAAAACAAGACTTTATTGATAGAAGGATCAAAAATAAAAAGAATACAGGATAAAAAATGAAAAATCAACTCTGTATTATGTGCAGATTATAAAAATGAGTGATTGGTTTTGTCTTTTTTATGTGAAAAATGTTTTATCTGGATGACCCGAAACCAATTTTACTAATCACTACAAAGTGAAATAGGTGCATGTGAACAGAACGTGGCTCAGCGTCAGGGTTCAGGATCTACAAGTCCTTCATATTATCAATAAACTTAAGTAAATGCGCTGGTGTGTGACCCCCAAAGAGCTGGTAACTCGGGAAGAATAAGATGTAAAACTGGAGGAACTACTTACAAAAGACGTTTCTTTACTCATCATGGTTAGAGTGACCCTTACAGCGGCCTCAGAAAGTTGATCATGTATTCAAATATGAATAAACTGATAAATAATAACACATTCCCTCAGAGAGTGAACTCATTTTGATGCTGAGTGAATCTGACGTTATGTGTGAGGTGGTAACAGCATCACAAGAATAAGAAAGGTGTATTTCCAGGGGTCTGAGAGACGCTTCAAAAGCTTCATTTGCACTTGAATGACCAGCAAAGAAATCTCGCCCTGAGTGGAAAACTCATTTAACACATGTTCCAGGGCAAAGAGCATGGCTTCAAAATGTCGAAATCAGTCAGAGCCTGTAAAACATGTCTGAAAGAATTAAACAGAGGCTGAATTGACAGCTTAAAAGGAGACATATTTGAATGGTTAACGAACTACAAAGCCTTCGGCTGCAGGGGTATTAAAGAAGACTTTCCTCTTCTTTAACTGCTAGAGAAATCCCATGAATCAGTTGGAGACAGGTAATTTTGACATTTGGTCACCTGCACTATCAAGGCATAA
Source organism: Chaetodon trifasciatus (assembly GCA_037975065.1). Lineage (NCBI taxonomy): Eukaryota > Metazoa > Chordata > Actinopteri > Chaetodontiformes > Chaetodontidae > Chaetodon > Chaetodon trifasciatus. The sequence goes on from JBBMOE010000023.1 coordinate 4,825,016, forward strand.
AACGCGTGATTGCCATTAAGAGTGATTGATTTGACTGAAATGAGTGATTAGTGTTATTAGAAGCCTAACAGCCGTTGCAAATTCACCACACGTGAAAATACTTGGAGGCACTGAAAAAGTCTGAGGCTTTAATCTCATTTTCTCAAAAAGCTGAAGGCGCGGGGCCATGGTTATGATTAATTAAGAGGTTTTGACTTACAGGCACCATATGGCTTCTGCCAGCGAACTGTAACTTTACTGTGACACCAGGCCTTTTAATAAATGAATGAAATCCTTAATTATGACACTTCGGTCTCCATAATTAACAAGATCCTGGCTGTTTTTTTCTAGATGTTTCATAAAATAAATGCTTTAACCGAGACAAACTCTAATATTTGAATAAAACCAGCGAGGTGTTGTATCAGTCTGCACCTTTTCTTTCACAGTTTATGTAAAAAGGAGGATTGTGTGTTTAAAGCAGATCGTCCTGAGCTTGCGAGTGTTTTCATTAAAGTTAACTGCTCGCTAACATAATTGTCTCAATGATCAGTTGTGTGGAATGTGGCGCAGTGGTGATTAAGACGGGACATTTACTCAGTTTCTATTTTCAGTTCATTCAAACTCAACATCATTGCTGTTTTCTGTTGGTCTCCTTCATTTATCCAGATGGATCCCTTGTGATTGCAAGTTGTCCGGGCATTCATCGGGATCGGCTGCTTTCCCTGACAAATACTGTTTCAGATTGGCTCCAATGTGCAAAAGACTAACAAAGAAAATGATTGGAATTGCTTTGTTTGTGTTGTGGTGTATTGTAGGCATAACACTGTCCTCTCATTTTTTTTTTTTTTTTTTCATTTCTACAGCTTTAGTTCCTGGTTTTAGTTGCAGTGAGCCATAACAAGCTTGATCTGCCATATGGTGTGAGGTATAAAAACAATTAGAAGTTCTATCTCTCAGCTTTCTTCATTACGGGGCTACTCTCGAGCTCCTTTGTCTGTCGCACACAAACACACTCTCGCACATAATGACACAGTGTCGCTCTATCTGCATTGTAGTGTGAGTCATTCATTTTTTTTTTCATCTGCTCCACACTAATTAAATTCCATGCCATGAGTCAGGGAGGTGAGGCTTTGATGGTTTGCCTTTTTTACATACACAAACTGTCTCCATTAAGCCGAGCAGCTTTCTCCCAGGGAAGCTTTGGGGATCCGATTTTTTAAGAAATATGTTTAGAAAGTATTTGGACTGGACAAACTTGAGCATCTGTGTTTCTCCGCCTGCAGAGAGACTCCACAGTGGATCATCCATCACTCCTTAGTGGACACGTCAGCATGAAGAGCTGCCAGAACGCTCGCCACCACGCACGGCCTTTGTGTTTTGAGTGTATTGTGGGTGTATTTACAGTCTACTGTGGGTGTTTTGTTCTGCACGTGTAGGATCCAGACTCACTGGGGAAAGCTGCTTACACGTCCCTGTTCTCACTGTCGGAGCTCAGGGGTCCAGCTCCTGCAGCATCCCTGATTCAAGCAACATGCCTGATCTCTCTGCTGAAGTTATTACTGTGACTAATTTATGGACCAGTCTCCAGATAGGAACTGTTTGTGGATAAAACACAGACATCTGGCATAGTTCATCTTTAACTGTGTGTCCACTCCATATATCATAATAAAGATGCAGATGTGAAAGGAGATTTCATGTGTAACGGAATGAATGTTTATGACAACAATATGAAGTCAGTCACAAGGTGCTTTAGAAAATCGGTGTATTAAATCAATGTCAGGCTGTTTTTTCTGCTCAAAGCGATCAGTCACCAGGATCCGTTTGGCCAAGCAAAGATCCTGAAGATACTGCTTTTTGTGCACCTTCTGCAATAGAAACAAGCATTCAAGCATACATGACAGACAAATTCTATCTCTCTCCATCATTGCAGCCCTTCTAGCAGCTCTGTAGGGGTTTGACTGAGGCACATTGCTGCTTTGAGATAACATGGGCACAATGACAATGCTAACATAAGCCTACTGATGGTGTTGACCATGCTCACCATCTTAGGTTAGCATGTCAGCATGCTAAAATTTGGTATTTAGCTCAAAACACAAAGTACAGCTGAGGCTGATGGGAATCATTAGTTTTATTTATTTATTTATTTCAGTTTTATTTGTATAGCGCCAAATCACAACAAAAGTTGTCTCAGGACACTTTACATATAGAGCTGGTACAGGCCATAAACGAACGTACTGACCTGCTGGTGGCACTAGAAGGAAAGTTAACGGACCTCTAGAGTTATTACTTTTCATCCTAAGGCGGACATAAATACCTGAACAACTGCTGGATGGACTGCTATGAAATTTGGCAGGGACATTTCACCAATAACCACAAATGTGAGCTTCATGGTGGCCCCATAGGAAAAGTCAGGGGATTACCAAAGTCAGTAGGATTTGTCCTCTGGGAACCATCGCACCAAATTTCATCCTCTCAATCCATCCAATTGTCATTCAGACTTTTCATTAGAAATTAAAAAATGAGAGAAGGCAAGAGGACTCGTCTTCTGGGGACCAAGGATGCTGAATTTTCCTAGCTATCTAACTGTCCCTAATTAGTGGCTGACATGTTTTGGTATACAATCGTTGTCATATGCTTTTTGACAGTTGGTCTTAATTTCTGAATTGGATTGCGTCTTTGTGCCTCAATAACTTGAATTTGACTTTATTTAAAGACGATTTAAAGACGTATTCAGCACACAGGGTCCATTTCTCTGTCTTTGGGGTTGCAGAACGTTCAAGTTGTACCTTTAAGTTTGTGCTGACACAGAAGAAGTCATTTAGTTCTTTATGTTACTGATAACTTGTGATGGAAGGAATGATCAGACTCGGGTTCTTCAACACCGTTATTGAATGAAAGCCTCAGGGGCCATTCATGAAGCTCAAGATTGAATGTTCACAGCTGAGCACTGAACACTGTGAGTGTAAGCTTTAGAGTACTATGATAGGATTCTTCTCCAATCCATCATGGCACAGAGGACAGTCCCATGAACTGAATGTGCTAATTGTGCTAACAGTGTGCCCTAATACAGTGAGAAATAATAGAATCATTTGGGACAGACAGTAGAATATAGATCAGTCTTGTAAGTCTCCATTTTCATTACTGAGAATCAAGTCAATGGAAGCAAACTAAACAGCAGCGCGTGTCAATAGGGAGGCTGATTCCTCCATCTTCATCTGGACTATTACTGGGTTCCATTAGGAAGTAAATGCCACATTGATCCCTGACAAAGTCCTCGAATAACAGAATGCAAATCAGTGTAGAGAGGGAGGAAATTCTGTGATTACAGGACACAGACAGAGCTGCATAAGTCTCCCTCTCCCTGGGAACAGACATCCGTTTCCTACTCCACTCAACTGAGTAAAAACTACTTCAAACACAACGGCGGAGGAGCTGATCTTTGTGCTTAACGACGTCACGATTCTCAGACGGGTGTCGAGGCTGTGGGTGCTTGAACAAACTAGCTTTTACTTCTATGACCACATCTGAAGGCAAAAGTGTTTTTAGCTGTAACAGCCTCACTGAAAGGCGGCATGAAATCTGCCTTCATGGAGGGAGATGAGATGATTGTTCAACCGGGGATAATGGTGCGGACTTTTGAAGGCATTCATAATGTTGCCCTAGGTTGTATGCACAAAAAGTGACTGAAGTAGTTATGTGAGAATGAGGAAGACAGCCACTGTTTCATTGTGTAAAGAGGGGGTGATCAGTTTTGGAAAAGGTTTGAGAGGACGGGGTTTCAAATGCTCTTCAACCATCCGAGAAGCACTATGGCAGCAGAATGCTGACTCCTAAATGAGCAACCAGGACTTGAAAAAGAAAAATAATGAGAAGAAATTAATCTTCCAGCAGCACAAACACAGAATACGTACAGATAAATAGAGACGCTTGAAGAAATTGAAGTGTATGACATTGGAAAAGAAACCATACAAGAGCAATTAGAGAGAGTCAAAGTACAAACAACAGCAGTGCACATACATTAGCCACAAGTGTTTTGCAGAAATAGAGCAATGCAAGCAAAGTGCCACAGTGGAGGAGTGGTAGCAGCAAAGTCAGCGAAGTATAATGTATGTAAGAGTACACTAGAATATCCTAGAATATCATTATGTAATTATACTTGGAGTTGTTAATATTGGAATTGAGATATAATGTTGTACATAAGGCAGTAGACATACTATAACATATATATATATACACACACACACACCCGCACTGCTGTAGTACAGTCTGAGTGCCTGAAGTGCTCCATTTTGCTCTTCTCTGCGGGACGATGAACCAGGGGCTGTATGAGCTGCCCATCTGCCACAACTCGTCATGGAGAGGGTGGAAGAGGTTATCCAGGATGGCTTTGATCTCGTCCTTCATCCCTCTCTCCGCCACTGGCTGTCCAGCTCCAGCCTGACCACAGCGCTGGCCTTCCTTGCCAGCTGTGAAGCCAGCACACCACCACCAGGAACTGAGCACTGGCTATTATTGGCTGGTAGCGTGTGCAGCAGAGTCTCCTCAGGAAGAACAGTCTGCTCTGTCCCTTTCTGAAGATGGCGTCTGTGTTAGTTTTTTATTGATTTGGACTCTGTGGTACCCTCAGGTAACTAATGCACAGAGACAAATCGCTTGGCAGAGTTTCGGCACTATTATCAGGAGAAAATAACCCAAATGGGGCTGAGCATGAATATTAGATACTCATTGCTGAACATTCCCACAGGCCTCGGGCTCATGAGAGGCAAGTAACACAAAGACTCATACGAGAGGAGCAGAATACGTATAGAGGTTTTGCTGAGTCAGTGATGAGGTTTGACAAATTGGTAGTGGTCATTTTTAGGGGCAATCAGAGGGAATATGACAGGATGACAGAACAATATGTCAAGAATACAAGAAGTGTGTCCATGACAGTCTCTGTGCTGTTCGACAGGAACGCGTTTGTATCCATGTGGATAATGTAAAAAGCATCTTGAAGCGTGAATCATCCAGGATAAACCACTCTGCTACTTTAGCTTTTGGTTGACATAACTCCACTTACTCATCAACCAAAACATCAACATCAGGATTCAGACGCCAAAGACGAACACAGAGAAATCACAGACATCTGTGTTATAAGGTAACCTCCTGCCTGCACTTCAGTACTGAATTATTATTCTCAGGGGATGCATGTGAAGATAACAAATAAAGTAGGGAGGTTTAATAGAAAAGAGCATTTCGTAGCTGGGGAACTGCGTATTATTCTATGGTGTGAATAAGGTTGGGCTTTGAGTTGTGATGACTTGGAAAGGATGTGACAGTGTTTAGCCATTGCTACAGGTTTTACAGTTAATAGTGTGGAGCGGTTTGAGCATTCCATAAGGTGTCTTATTATTTCTTAATTAGGAAACAGAAAGAAGTACTGTAAGGGTATTAATTGTATAAATAATGAACCTTGCATAAATCTGCTCCTGTGTGATGACTGTAATCAGCACAGTACACATAGAGCTGTTAGATACTCACTTAACTGAGTTCAAAGTTACTCCTCAGTAGATTAACTTTCTGTTACGTGTACACATTTCCAAAATCCATTGACAAACTGTCTCTTATATAAACACACATCTCCCCTCCCCCTCCCTTGTGGCTTTAAGATGTCACAAAATCTTAATCTGCAGATTTATCACTGTTAGTAAGTGCGCCGCCGGTTTGCAGCGGTCTGTGTGCTATGGGAAAAAAACAAACAGAAAAACACTGACACATCAAATATACAAGGAGCGAATCAAGTGGAGTAATTGCAATCACATGCTTCTCATGCACCCTGAGGATACTGCTGTGTCTGACAAATTCCATATAGTGGAAAAGATCATAGTTCCAAGATTAATATTTATGCTGACACTAGTAAACACACACACATATGACGGCATTGTCAGATGGATGCCAGTGCTGCTGTCTAACAAACTGAGAAAAAGATCCAAGTGTGTTTACAGTGAATGATTGAATGAAAGCATCAGTTACTCAACCAGCTGGTAATTTAGTGAAATCAGCATTTATTCCCTTTGATTAAGCAGTTACTCTAAATAGAAATAATTGTTACTGTGTGGCTTTCTTTCTACAGCAACTCACTTTTGATGCCTTTTTTAGCCATGTCAGCTTGATAAGGAGGACCCAGGCCCCCACATAATACCAAGCCCCCCCATGTGTAGAGTACAGCCTGATTGAAAAAACCTCGATCCGCCCCTGCATCCACGCCCTTATTGTACGTGATTCAATTTCTACAGCTTTCTCAGGCATCTTTATTTTTTCCTTCTGGCTTCTAACAAAAAAAAACAGTATCATCACATGTGGTGACTATTAGCTGCTGCCCCCAAAATTAATCTTTGATTCGTGACGTTATATTGGTGGCTTTAGGAAAAACACATGACATGCACTTTCACTTGTTGGCTTGAGAGAGAAAATACACTTTCTTTCTAATCTACACTCTTCATTATCCTGTGAAGCACTTTGTACTTACACCCCTATATAACAACTATGCACAAATATTATATCACGCTGTATATTATGAAGAAGTTGCTATCTGCCACAATCTAATTAGAGATTCTTTGCAGGCAGAGTGTAGCTGCCGCTCTGATGTGCAAACAAGACTATTCAGACTGTCTGTTGATTTGTTTGAGCTTTGAGTTTTGATGAGTAACTTTGATTCACATCATGTGCAATAACGTCAGTGGTACAGCTAATGCGATAATGATGAATGCACTTCACAATTCATTGCACGGTCGGTGAGGTGCTGGCGTATTTTTGCAATAGAGGTTTAGAGGGATACAGCCAGGAAACACACAAACACACACATACACACACACACACACACACACACACACACAAAAAGAATGTTATTACCGGCTGATCAGGCAACAAGACCTCCTGATTAAAATGGAACAGTCCTGATTTCCAGCTGAGTTTTTTGATTCTCATAAAATACAACTTTTAAAGTGATTGCTGTGAAATTTGTCAAGTATGGTGGCGCCGCTGCTTTCTCCCTCTCACGGTCTCTTTGCATGACTCTCTGGAGTTGAAAGGCAGCTTTTGAGATGTTTTACAGGACTCAATAATTTACTGTGAAGAGATATTTTGAATCAAAGTAGCAATTTAATCAGCCTGTCCTCCAAGAAAAAGAATCAAAAACAGTTAAAAATGTGTTGTTCTAATATAAAGAGGGACAATGTCTCTTTTTTATCCCAAAGTCTTGGTGTTGATTTTCTGATGCATGAATGAAATGGTTGTTTAATCAATAACTAGGTGAGCTAACAGAATGGTCTAATTTGAGAGTTGTATGTCAAAGTATATACTAATATACAAAAATCTTAATAGTGTTAATATCACTATTACAAAGTGTTTTTTAGGTGAAATTTTTAGTTAAAGCACGCTCACTTTAAAAAGCATTAAGTCTTCAAGTGAGATTTCATGTCATTTATTTAGTCTTCAAGCCCCATTTCTGCCAATATATGAGTTGTCCCTGGTTGAAATTAAATATATACTGTACATATGCATTACTAAAAACAGATTTTCTGGAGTTGATATTTTGTAGTGTTCATTCCGCTTGTAGTTTTACTGCTTCTTTTCAAAAAGCATGTGTGGACTGAGGCTCACATTTTACTGTATATTAAATCAGATCATATTCCACTCAGTATAATAATCGGTGGCTGGTCCATTACTCCTAATTATATCAGTCATCACCCATAGATCTGAAATGGCATGTTACACCCTGCTGGGAGCATTTATGGGCCTTCATTCATCAGAGACAAATTGAAATTCAAAGCACATGAAGCGCAAACTCAAATCACACCTCCTGCATCTCTTTTGAAAATGTCTTTTGTGCTGCAGTGTCTGTCCTTCTCACTCAGTGTTGACAGTATCCGTCTGCACTGAAGGAACTAATCAGAACACCTCACAATCTGCTGAAATATATCAACCTGCTATAAACCTGCTATACAAGTTTGACATGGTTGTTATCATATTGGCGTGCCTGACATGTGGCTGAGATGTTCCTTTTTTATCCTCTACTTCCCTCAAGGGTAATTTTCCTCCTCCTTGACAATTTAATTCATACCCCTCACATGATGTCTCAGAATAATAAAGTTTTACAGCAATAATTTCATGAGACTGTCAAAGCCTGTAGCACACATTTCTATAAGTCATATTGCCTCCCTTTCTGCACATTGCTAGAGGACAATAGGCCCATGTAGCTTACACCGGTGAGGTGATGGAAAACTGTCACAATGTAAATGACTAACGGAACGATGGCAAATCATTTTTCATGAGGAATCTATAGCAGGTTCATCAATATGTATTGTTTTTTGTATGGTAAATAATATTTCCTGGTGTGTTTCTCACCTTGTGTTTGTACTTGCAGTTCATAATATGACTACAATCTACAATCTGTTTGTAAATATAGGAAATGTGAATAAAACATTTTAGGCCTATATAGGCCTATATAAGACTGACTGAGCTAACCTGCCATTGCATAAAAAAGTGGGGCTGTTCTTGACACAATAATGACTCAGTTACCCCCCCAACGTGGCACAGTGAAATGAATTTGCATGCTTTTGGGAAATATGTGAGCATAGAAGTTTGTTGTATGGAGTACTTGCAATGTTAGTAGGTAAATTTCTGTAGCTGGGGAGTTAATGGTTAACATGTTAGCCTGCCAGGAACATGCAAGCAAAGTCACAAACACTAATTTCTCTGCACTGGGCTGTTTACTCCCTTCTGGCATTTCATTGTACATCATTTAATCCAAGTTATTGAAGGTATCAAGCTTGATAACTGTCAGTTAGCTAAGGGTAAGAACTAGCTAACTGTCAGTTAGTAACAGTCAAGGTAATAAAAACGTTATTGAAGGTATCAAGCTTGATAACTGTCAGTTAGCTAAGGGTAAGAACTTGCTAACTGTCAGTTAGCAACAGTCAAGGTAATTAAAAAGTTATTGAAGGTATCAAGCTTGATAACTGTCAGTTAGCTAAGGGTAAGAACTTGCAACTTTCAGTTAGCAACAGTCATGGTAATTAAAGAGTTAGTGAAGGAAAGCAAGTTGATAACTGTCAGAACTTGCTAACAATCAGTTAGCAAAAAGTCATGGTAGTTAAAGAGTTACTGAAGGAAAGCAAGCTGATAACTGTCAGTTAGCTAACTGTCAGAACTTGCTAACCATCAGTTAGCAAAAAAATTGTGCTACTTGGTAACTGTCAGTTGGAAAGCTTGTGAACTTCATTGCTTATAGGACAAAAGGTGCACAATTTATTCAAAAACATACATTTGTACGGTCGACCCCTGTCTTGCATCTGTCTGCAAACTTTTCCTCATTTTCAGTGTGTTTGAATTAAATTGGATGGTGCAACACCAATAAGCCAATAAGCTAGCTCCTATATTTTGGGCTCTCTGGCTTTTTCTTACCTCAATGGTCAATAAGGTCATGATGACATGCTGTTGGTCAACAGTGTAAATTGTGAATTCTTCAAACAATGTGTGTATTTACTTTGTACAAGCGAGCCAGTGATCATGGCGATACCATGGAAATGGACAATTTCAATGGAAATTTTATTTTAAATGCCAGTGTTACCAGGCTTGACTTAATGTGGATTATTATGTAACATTCAATAAGTCCAACTTTCATATTAACTAAGGTTACAGCTGATGTTTCAACTGCGTACTGTATCAATACATAACCACAATATAGAGGTGATAGTGCGGTATGTTTTTGGAAAAAACTAAATAATATCTCATTTATTTTGCACAATGTAAACACACAAAGGTAAAGTATGCTGGATTTAGCCCTCTGTACAAGGTACCTGTATAGTACTGGGATTTATCATCCTGTTTGTTTCAAACCCACCTATTCAGACTTTCTTCTGTGTCTAAGTCAGTTTAAATGTATGTGCTAAGTGATACAGGTGACTTTGAGGTCTCAACACTCTGCTCAAGAATCATTTCTCTCCTCGATGTCATCCAGCTAAACTCTGCCTACACACACATACCTGTACACCATGTACTATCTTTCCTAGTATCCATGTTATTGTTGTCCTTGCTTGCTGGCTCGCTTCTCAGTGTATTTGTTCTGCTGCTATTTTTATATTCTTTACTCAGTGAATTTAATTGGCTCAGGTATTTGTCTTGGCTTTTTCAGAAACATATACCGCATATAACCGAGATACAGAAGCGGTTTACTCCAAATCTTTTCACAGTCCATTTCCACATGTCACCACATAATAACAATGACAATTATGGAAAGTAACCTTACAGTAATTCATAAAGTAAAAACAGACATTGTGCAACTGCTAACATCATTAGACAGACCTCAAATGCCTGTAAAGCTACATTACAGATTCAACATAACCTCCTTAGCCGATCTGCAAAAGAAACTGTATCATATTCAAATCCTGAATCCTACATCTGCATAAAAACAGTCCTATGTTGTAGCCTTTATTTTAGGCATCCGGACTTTTGTGGTTTAGCTATGTGCTATATGTTTGTAGTCATGATGCTGAACGACAATGATCCTCAATAAAAGGGAATTTGGTGCTCATTTGCTACATGTTAAGGAGTTAATATAGATCAAATAACAGAAAATGCATCTTTTGTTCAGGAACTATGCTGATTAACTACGTAGCATTTCATCAACATTTAATGGATCTGGCTAATATGGCTACTTCCCCAGACATCCTAATGTTAGGACACTGGGTTCCTGAATGTCCTGAATGTCTGAATGGCAAAAGCAATAACCTTTTCTAGTAGCTGTTTTCATTTCAGGTTCAGTATGAGATGCTCTGAAAACGAGTGGTATTGTGCTGCCCTCTGTTCAGCCGCTGGAAACACACATCTCTGCCACATTCCTGTCACAGATGGATTTGGAAAATTCTAATTTAGAAAGTGGGTTGTACACACACACACACACACACACACACACACACACACACACGCACGCACACACGCACACATACACACACACACACTCACACACACACATCCATGTAGGTTTAAGTGCATGCATGCCTGTGTGTAGTGACTTCCACTATTGCCTGGTTTCAGGTTACCAGGCCTCCCTCTCTCGGCTCTCCTGTATTTCAGTCTGTCTTTTTCTTTGCCGGCTCCAGGAGTCTGGCTGTCTGCTCTCTAAATAGAGTTGACCTCAGCGCAAACTTGATGCTGCTACTGTCTTTAACTCTGCATGAGAGGCCTTGCATGTGTAAGACGCGCGTGTGCGTTTGTGTGAGAGCTTGTGTTTGTGTGCTTGTGAGTGAGTGTCCAATGTTATTTGTTTAATTTTATGTATTGTAATCTATTCTAGCCTGAACGAGCATCAGATATATATACTGTAGACATAACTCACTGCCTTGTATAATGGGATCTGGTGTTATGCAAATATATCCAATTGTACTAAAACTGTATTGTTACTTAACTGCTGAGGTTTTCCAATGATGCAGCAAAATGTAAACTTTGTTGTCCTTACCACAATACAATTGTGCATCCAGACATACATAATATTCACATAAAGTGACTCTGGATAAGCCTCCAAACCACTGACACCAACAGACAACATGCACATACATCATATTTAGCATGTTTTGCTGTTCTGTCCACACCTCAGGAAACTAGAACAGAGTGAAAGCAAAAGATCAGAGATAATTCAGTTACTGTCACAATAATGTGAGCAACCTGTAATTGTCCTGGAGAGTTTTGTCTCTGAAGAGTGAGATATTGCACTTTTCTTGCCAAGGAAAGTGGCGGATCAAGACTACAACATTGAGTAAACTGTATTTTCATGAGTCACTCAGAAGTCATTATCTGCCAAGTCATTTGACTTGGCATGCAGGAACAACTCCCAAAAGGGAAGCATGTGATAATTTAGCACTAATACACATTATTACACACAATCTTAGGTCATAATTCATTGCTACTGACAGCAGTAACAGCAGTTATGGGAGGTTTTGTCCGAGTTACAGGTCTGGAATAAAAAAAGGTTTAACCAAGGTTTAACCACGCTGAAAAGGTCACTGTGCATGCAAAGTTTTGGATTGACTGAAGGTCATGAGGAGAAGTTTGTTTTGTAAATATAAGATTGCTTTTGATGGTACATTGGACGACCTTTTCTGAGTTCACAGTTTCATATTTTGTTAATTTGGCCTTTAAATCAACCTTTTTGTCCTCAACGGTTTGGTCACAATCAGTGACCACAGCAAATACTGTATATATTTTTGGAAAATTTCACGTCATATATGATGGAGTCCAGCCTGTTTTCAGCATGGGATGTAGCTTGATCTGTGAAGGTTGTCCTCACTCCTCCAGGTCTAATCAGGTCTAATACAGCCGACATTTGTAGGGCAAATGAAAGGAGAAAGCGAGCGCACCATCCTAAGCTGATGTGGGTTCAAGGAAAAGGGTTAATTAAGTTTAATTCAGAGGTGTTATTCTCTCACTACCTCTGGAGGCGCTTATTCAGCAAAACAAAGAAGAGAGGTGATTTTAAAACAGCCCTTGAAGGTGGTGCTGAGGTCGGACAATGGATCACCTTCTTTCAGTTCATATTACGTGGTGTTTAGAAGACAGAGACACACTTAGAGCAGACATGGATGAGATGTCAAGTGGAATCTATTTTTGATGGATGGTGCGTCAATCAGGAAGTCAGACACAGGAAATCTGATAAATTTTCAAAATAAAACACTCTGTTCAAGTTCAAGTTAAAAAAGCTTGGCAGCAAAACGCTCTGCTTCTGAAACGCGACTGGAGACGTGTGGACGGAGCAAATATGCGTCTCCGCGAATATGCATGTCCACTTATACGTGTCACGAATACGGGCCTGCTGGAAATCTCGGGTTATACTACCCTTTTCTATTTGAGAAGGTGTCTAATTGTTACATCTTGCAAAACTGTCAAAACAAAACCTGTATTATCTGTCATACACCTCACCATACTTGAAACGGCACATGGACAACTCTGGCATCCTGACCCGTGAAAGAGGGCTGCAGAGGGCCAACAGCTGGTGCGATAGAGAGGTCACGCAGAGAGATCAGCCTCCCGTTGCTTCAGGAGTTCATAATTAACACATTTCCACCTGGTACATTCTCCATCCTTTCTACCGTCAGACCATGAGGCTTTGAAAGCTCCACAGAGCTTTGGCAGATCAAAGCTTTGGAAACAGGCTCCCTCAGACTGAAAGACATTAACCCAATTACCTTTTAAATATTCACTCTACACATGTTACCAATTAGAACAGAGTGGAGTTGCTCCAGGTGAATGAAGTAAGAAAATAAAGAGGGAAGGAGCTTAAAATGCTCTATTTAAGTTGATGCACTGATTAATATAAATTTATTATATAATCCATGGCATTTTTTTAAATTAATGTTCCCATTCATGCACTAAATTTTAATGACTAGTTGGACTTTTTGGGAAATAGGCTTCACTGCTCTCTTGCTGCCAGTTAGATGAGAAGACTGATATCTCTTTCATGCCTGTTGAATACTACATAGAGCTACAGCTAGCTGCTCATTAGCTTAGCTTAGCATACATAAAACCACAACTTTAACAAACAAGGTGTAACACGTAACAGTTTTAGAAGTTTTGATTACCTTTGGAGAGATCGGGACAAGGTGGTTCCCCCCCACTTCAGTCCTTCCGCTAAGCTAAGCTAAGCTAAGCTAATTGTCTGCTGGCTAGCTTCATGTTTAATGAATAGACATGCGAGTAGGAAAAAAGATGGCTGCATGCTCTATGTATATAAATCCTAAAAATATAATGAGTGCTATTGGAAAACAGGGTAAAAAGAGTATTTTAAACGAGAAGGTAATCCAGAAATGAAACAAAGAAGTCCAAAATGTCAAACTAGTCCTTTAAATTGTTTTATCAATGTGTGTGTATTAACAAGGATGACAGATTGGTCTATACGTGTTGTAAAAAAGCTTCAGGAGATGGTTTATTTTTCACAGATCTGAAACAATCTTCTGCTTTCTTAGGCATCCTGTCATCCAAGAATAAATTGTTTTTCATTTCATTTTCTGTCCAAAAAACACAAACCGCAAATGACAATGTGTGTGTGGGTGTAAAAATGTGAACAATAACAGTGCAGTGAATGGAAAATGTAACAAGGAGCAGCAACAGACAACAGGAGAGGGAGGCGTTTTGGGTAAATATATAAGTTGTGCCGCTGTTGCGTGTTGACATTCTGTCTGTGATCACGGATGATTAGCAGGACTCTGTCCCTCAGGAGCTACTGTAAGCCCACATAAAGCCCTTCACTCTCACTCCTCCCTCCTGCATTGAGCCCCTCTGGGCCAGGAGAAATCACTCACAGTGTGTGAGAGATGTGCCAGCGTGCGATCCGTGTGTGAGAAATGGATTTTGAATATTTGGATCAGAAGAGGCTTCTGGGTGGAGTAATGCCTGATAACACTGTCACTAAGGTAATCACCCGTGACAAATTTTTCCTCAGTAGAGAAGGGGGCAGCCACAGATGCTGAAGAAAAGTTTTTTCTTGCTGATTCTGGGAAGCCTGTCAAACCAGTAGTTACCAGTGGTGAGTTTGGCTCCTGTGAGTTGCAGACCATACAGACAGACTGTCTCTGGAACCTTCTGGTGCCAGTTGGTCAATGTCAAAGCAAGAAAACCCTGCAAGAGTTTAGAGGCTTGCTTTTGTTCTCCTTTAGCTGCCTTTTTTATGGCATTTACTATTCTGATTTTTGATTTATTTCTCTCAAAATGCATGCTTCTTGACTATATCTGAAAGTGAGTTAGCTTAATTTAATGTAATAACAAGACTTAAAGTCCACTGCCATGGTTTGTAAGGCTGTACTTCCTTAGATTGCACAGATTGAAAAGCCCTTTGAGGCAAATTTATGATTTGTGACACTGAGCTATATACAGACATGACTTCTCTGGCACATGGGTGCTTTGAGTTAAACATCAGCATGATAACACAATGACAGAGGTAATCCGCAGATCACCTTCTTAGTTTACTGCCTTAGTAGGCTAACATTTGCTTATTAGCACTAAGCACATCTGAGGCTGATTGTAGAGTTATCACTTATTTTGGTTATCAACCAAATGATTGCACAGTTTATTTTCTGGGAAGCATGAACATCTGAACCAAATCGTATGGCAATCCATCCAATAGTTGTAGAGACTTCATGATTAAAAACCAGAACCCCATGGTGGCGCTGGAGGGGAAGCCAGGGGATCTCTGAAGTCATCAGGATTCATTGTCTGTGAACGAGCAGTGTCCTTATTCTGGCATTTTCTTTGCTGTCTTTCTATTAATTTCTCAAAATACACATGCATTTTGAATTAATTTCCCTGTAGGGCAGAATAGTATTATTGTAATTAATTAAATTATCTTAATTTAATAATAACGGAATCACTATAAGCAGCACTGCAGCAGAGCACAGAGCTGCAGTCTCTATGTGAATTTGTGCATCAGGTAAATGGTGGAGGTGACCACAGTCATCCCTGGAGTTTACTAGAATATAATAAACTTTTATGTAGTTTGTTTGTTTATTTAGTTTATAATTCCTGGAAATGAGTTATGTAAATCTTCTTAAATAAAGATTAAATAAGTAAATAAAAATTGACAAAAAATGAATGTTGATAAAAAAAAGAGGAAAGGATTAATTTGAGATAAAGATCTTTGATTTACATAAGGGTCAATTAACAAAGCAAATGTCATCAGCAATTTGGCATTTATCCATGTTTACGAGAGGTTTTTAGTCACAGCTGTCAGTAAATGAAAACTTTCTTTAATGAAAAGAGAAGAGATCTAGTACAATTTACCGGAAATGCAGCTTTAATAATGCTTTCCATGTGGAGCTAATGCACTTAGCAACAAAGTTAGCCTTCAAAATGGTTTTGAAAGGAATTACTAAAAATAAATATACATCTCCAGCCTTCAGTGGGCTTGGTTCAGACTTTGACTGAAGCATTGTATTAGTATGATTGTTACAATTACACTTTTGTCCATTTTTCCTTCCCTATATTCATGCTGTGCAAATAAGATGCACAGCTTCTCTAACAACAGGTTAAATGGTGAGAAATGGATGTTTGAAGGGTGTGCTTGTAGAATAATCACAGATCTTAATGTGGAAAAAAAAACACTTACCGTGGTTATACTGCATATTTTCCATAGAGAGGGAAAGAAAAGCAACACCGGAAGGATTGAAGTGTCTCATCTTGTATTTGTACTTTGACCAAGGAGACCTTTTTCTGACTTTTACTTGCTTCTCAACCCTCAGTGAAGAAGTTATTTCTTTCATTTGTCAACCCAGACTCATCCATTAATTGGAAGAGTAACATCAGCTGGTGGTTTATTTCACACCACATTTCTTAACTGGAGTATTTTGGGTATAATCTTTCTTTGTTTGCTCCATTTATTTCTCTCCATATTTACACATTTGCTTTTACCGGCGCCGCCCTCTGACACTGAGCCTCGGAGGCACAACTTGTGGATTAATTGAAAAGTTAAAGAGGAGAAGCTGCGAGCCAAGGAATCTATCAAGTGTGGGTTTGATGGAGAGTGGAGCTGTCTATCTCAGTGTGGTTTAAATGCTGGATGGCAACATAAAAGTGCTTCTTTGATTATATTGGCTACACTAGATAACAGCTTTCTCACATATCCTCCACTTTCAAAACTTTCAGCCTCTTTCAAATTTGCTGTCTGTCAAAAACACACACTAATGTGGTGAAGACAGATGCATAATCAGCCCTGTGGAACAAACGGACACTCTTGACTAAAAAAGAACCAGTTTAACAAACATTGCAAACATATTGGAGTTTTGGAGTTTGACTCGGAGGCAACACGCTGCAGCAACCTACGTGTATTGATTCCAAGCAAGTTCAGCTTACTTTTGAACAGTGTTTACTTGCATTTACGGATAAACCCAAATTGAAGCAAATGGCTGCCACATGCCTAATTTTTCTGGCTTTGCACACTGGTGAGGTACAGCTGGCTGCTAAAATCCTCACTTGAACAGCCCTTTTACAGTCATAGCTTCGCAACATTAACAGGCATCAGGCCTGTCAAAGATTTGTCCACATGCTGAAGCTGTAGAAAGAGCACGATCAGTATCCACAGATGCACTCAGGTAGTGGCTTTTTTGACGGCTTTTCAAAGTTCCAGGTCACATAAGAAAAAGCCTTGTTTAGATGGAAAAGTATAATGTCAGCAGATCTTTTTTAAAAGTGTTCTTTGGACATTTTAAGCCTTTGAAATAGAGAAATACTCAGACCAGAGACAATGTAGTTCATGACTAGAGTCTTAATCCCGAAGGAGCAACGTTATTTAAAAAGAAGAACAGCATCCAAAAACAGAGTTACAGTAACATTTTCTAACATTGCTTTCAAAACAAATCATCTAGAAACAGTAAAAAGCCAGCTCGAGGCAGAGTCTTAAAGGACCAGTGTGCAATTTAGGGGACCAACTGGCAGAAATGGTGTATGATATTCAATATTCAATTGAAGCATTGTGTTTTAGTTAGCTTAGAATAAACCCTTCTTTTAAATCTACAGAGAGAGCAGATCCTCCTCCAGCTTTACCACCATGTTTCTACAGTAGCCCAGAATGGACAAACCAAACACTGCCTCTAGGGAGCACCTGTAGTGTCTTCACATTACTTGAAGGCAACTGTAGGCTCTCCTACATGCTTGGAAAGTGAGGGGCATTGCTGCTGGTTGCAATCTGCCAGTAAGTCCTGCACACCAGACCTTTCAGCCAACCAACTCTCAGTTAGCATGAGCGAGATAGCTAGCTACAGCTGACACTATCTGCTAGCGACAATCGTCACTCAAAGTCAACAAAATCGATAATTTAGGCTAGAAATGAAGCGACCGCTGCTGTCATTGTACACATTATGTACCAACAGGCATGGCGACAGTAACTGAGGGGAGGGCTCAGCTGAGGGTCTACGAGGCCCATCTGTATGTGTTAGCCATGTCCACACTGAGCCAACAGCTGGAAAAATGTCATCTCAGGCGCTAGCAGCAAACGTCCACATCCCAGGTGAAAGTGCCTCCTAACTACCTCTTATTTGAACAACCATGTGTGATTTTTTTTTTTTTTTGGCTACCAAAAACACTTCACTTCCCGTTACACAACCAGAACTTTTATCAAGGTTACAGCAAGGTTTCTGCCATGGTTAAATATAAACTCCACTCAGAGTGGAAAATGTCAGGTCACTCAGTGCATCACAAACGACAGAAACTGTTCATAACCATCCATCACTTCAACTCCAATAACCTCACTCTCCACTCCCGTGTCAGCGTGGAGCTGCTGCAGTTCCTGTCTTTAATTCTTCAGCGGTGTGAATGCATACAGTAGATTTCTCCTAATCTTTCTCACACTTCTTGACTTGACTTGAACTTTCAGGCATTTATTCATCAGTCATCAGAGGGCTGTGAAGGAAATACTGAAAAGACAGTCCACTGAGTCTTGTGTACATGATCCTTGAAATTGCATATAATGAATTCACAAAAGAAAGTTTGATGAATAGATAACTGCTTTGCCCGCACACACACACACACACACACACACACACACATACACACACACAGAGTCAGTGAATACACTGAATAATCCATTAAAATGTGTAGTATAAAGACATCAAAACTTGATAGAACAGCTTGAGAAAAATGACTAAAATTAAGCACCCCAACAATATCTGAATTTAACAAAAATGACTATACTTACACAATAATACAAAGAATAAGGAAGCTGCTGAATTAACTGCAGTCATATTGTTAAGATCATTATATCATCACGTGGATGGATGGCAGGCCACATTTTGTCGATGGGGTGCCCCAGCATGCCAATTAATGCACCAGTTTGGAGGCCTCTGGCATAAAAAGGTTTGGCTTTGAAGCTACAACCTGGAGCTTTCTGCATGTGAAATTATAGTTGTGGCAACTGGAAATGGAGAGTGAGACAAAGCTGGTCTGCTGGTTGTAGGTATGGAGTGACAATGCCACTTCTCAGTGAGGTAATATGATCAACAGCAAAGGCCTGGCAGATGAAATTACATGCCGCTGGTGTTGTCGGCAGCATATGTGCAAAATTATTTTATCTCTGCGGCAGAATCAGGAGAGAGATTAGACATGCTTTAATTTGGAGGATTGGTCTCACGTTGCTTTGCTTCCTCTGAACTTCTCCCACAGTTGCCACCTGACACGAGCTGTGACTTGCATGAATTGAGACAGGCGATTTGTCCAAACAGCCTCGTTTCTCATCGGGGTGAAAGCGTGTTTTTTTCACATATACTGTACTCTAGCTTACCATGAAATGAAATCATTTTCGCGCTGCTGGGCATTCCATCCATCCAGTGAAGAAAATGAGCATTGATTGGTTGGAAGAGCATTCATTTGCATTCAGACTGCTCCATGATTTCCAGTTCTTACCCATCAATCACTCACTTCATCCCTGAAACGCAAAACCAGCTGATGTGATGAAATAAATGAACTTCTTCTTTTGCCCCCAATCATCACATTCAGTCAGAGCATATTTATTTTTGTCTATTTCTTATCATCTGTATGAGAAATAATTGCCCTCTCTCGCTCTATTTCCCTTGCTGTGTGGTGCTGCTGACCATTAGACTAGGTAATATTGGCCATTTACATATACTTTAAGCCTTAAAGCAAGTCTGACTGTTGGACTATGAATCATTCAGATGATGCCCCTAGTTAAAAAAGGGGGATATCATCATCTAACGTGTCTTAAAGGCATCATAAAGGCATCATATCAGACACAATGCTTTGACCTTCATTTCACCCCCATTTTTTGTTGTAATTGTTTCTTAAAGGAAGTTTTGCTCATCAGTGTTAGGTTATTATGCATTTGGCTCAGAGGGGCTCCCCAGCAGAAGTCACCTTAATGCTTATGAAAGGAATCCTGATTTCACAATTTTAATACGTAATCTGATGATAATTTATCGATTTTCCGGGATGTTGAAACAGAATAGGGCACAGCATGTTAATAAGAGAAAAACATGAGACGTTTAAAAGCAGACAAAGCATTTAAGGGCATTGTGTTTCAATTATGCAAGTGGATTTAGTAATTATGTAATTTTGTAAAAGTCTGCAGTGCATATACCAGCATATCTGGAAAAAAAACACAAAATAACAGTAAAACACATAACAGCTCGTGTTTGCCCCAGGGCCCACGAGCTGTTAATTCCCCTTTCTGCCACTCTCTCTGCAGTATGTACAGTTTCTATGCTGTTATGCTAGAATCCTGCCTGGGCCCAGATAGAAGTACATAACTGAAGCAATGAATGTCTTAAAATTACATTAAGATACATAATAAATGACCCATTTTAAGGCCCCTTATTTCAGTGGCATCATACAAAACAAATCAAATAACTAAATTTGTATAAACCAGCTGACACACAGTGAGCCTACAGGTAACTCTGGACTCAGAAGAGACAAAAAGTGTGATTTAAATGCCTCATACTCACATCCTGATATCTGCAGACGGACTTGCAGCATTGCACCGGTTTTAAGGTGAAACAGGCGCCTGTGATTCGACTTCCCAGTCAGATCAATGTAATGAAATACAATAAAAAAAGACCACTTATCCTTACTTTTTGTCATAAATCAACAGAATCCTAACAGGCAGCTCTGTCAAACACACACAGCTTGAGAATTTCAAAACAAGAAATAATCCAAAGCACTTTTAATGTAAATAGATTTCCATATTGCTGCTCTCTATCCCAGACTAATACATAGCATACATCAGTGACTAAACCTATTATGGTTTTGCATTTGCTATTCTAAACACCTGCAATATGAGCACCACCTATCAGATCCTTGTCATTTTGATAACACGGCGACTCGATGATTTAATCTGCAGTGAAGCAGAGCACAGGAGCTGTCAAAGCTGGCACTGACAGCGCCTCATATGGAATATCCGAAATATTACTCATCACACTCTGCTTGTTTAATGATGTTGTACGTTCTTTGTGGTGGAAATGTAAAGAAGACAAGGCCTGTTTTTCTTATGATGAAACAAAACAGCGTGTTAGCAGTGACCTGTTCCCTTCCACAGTACTTCTGCACTCAGTTAAGTCTGCTTCTCGCTACTGCAGGTGTATTAACTCAAGGTCACTTACTTCAGCCCCTCTGTGTCAACTCGTTTATCCATTTCAAGCCTGCTGTTACACCTCTATTGGTGTACAGAATCCCATCAGGCAAACTGGCGCCTACCACCCTTTCTAATTTTGTTCAATTTGAACTGGTATTTGCTGGGATGCCCTGTAAAATGTGTTCAATTTAAGGATATTATACTTTTATTAGAGATGGTAGGAGCGTGCAGAATTGAGAAATGGAGGGATACTGGTGGCCTAGAGGGACCTTTAGCCTGGTGATTTTATTTCTGAGAACACTTTCATTTATCGTGATCTTTCGCTCTTGCAAAGCTGTAATATCACTCAGCTGTCCACCTCGAGCATTGCAGTATTCCAAAAATAACACTAATTTATAAGAATTCCTGAAATATGCTACTCAAATAATCTTTCCAATCAAAATTGTATGTAACTTAACTAGAAAACACTCATTCAGTTAAGCACACTGAAACAGAGAAGAACAAAGTCCCGCTCTATTATTCTCAACCTTTTTGAGATCCTCTGGTAAAAGACGGCCTTGTTCCCTTTTTTGCCAAGAGTTAGACATCAGAGTGACATTGATCTTCTTCTTTGGCTGTTAAATATGAAGCTACGACCAGGAGAGGTTAGCTCAGCAGCAACTGTACAGATTAAACAAGCAACATGTAAGTCATCAGTGAGCTTTAGAGGTGCTGGTGGATGGATTCTGTTGCCATTGGACAGAGTCAGCCTAGCTGTTTTGCTCTGTTTTTATGCTAAACTAAGCTAACTGTCTCTGGACTGTAGCCTCATATTTGGTGTACAGACATGGAAGCAGTATTCATCTTCTCATCAAAATCTCTGCAAGAAGACAAATATAGCAGCAACAGTTTTACAAACTGTTCCTGAGTCCATGTTGGTTCATCCTTTATCCAATCATGTGTTCACAAAGTGGTGAACCTCGCTCCATCCTCGCTCGTGAACGACTGAGCCTTTCCAGGATGCCCCTTTCATACCCAATCACGATACTATCACCTGTTACCAATGAACCTGTTTACCTGTGGAATGTTCCAAACAGGTGTTTTTGGAGCGTTCCACATTTTTCCCAATCTTTAGTTGCTCCTGTTCCAACTTGTTTGAAATGTGTTGCTGGATCAGATTCAGAATAAGCAGATATTTGCAAAAATCTATCAAGCTGATGAGGTCAAACATTAAAAATATTGTCTTTGTACTCTTTTCAGTTGAGTATATGTGAAAGAAGATTGGCAAATTATCACGTTCTGTTGTATATTTTGCACTTTTTTGGAATGATTTAGGCTACACTACAGCAGAGGCTCATTAGTTTTAACGATGTTTGTGGTATTTACAGAGAAACAACAGTCAGGAGTTATCGTGACTAAATGTATGATGGTAAGATCGATCAAACTTCTGCTCAGCCACACTCAGTAATGCTTATATGAAGCCCAGCATCAGGCCAATCAGAATTATCAAAGGATAATGAAGTTCTAATGGGAGAACAGGAGGGAAGGACACTGTGTACAAGCTAACACTCCCATAACCTTGAGAGGGTCACCTGTGAGGACTGTGATGGAAGTGGTCAAATCAGACCTATTTTGGCTTGAACAGCATCAGACTGAGCATATGGACAGACAGCAATGAAGACGGTTATGTTGCAGGAAGAGTTTGAGAAGTTTCTCTCAGTACTTTCTTCCATTGTGGCAGCCATCTTTAAAGTCTGCAGGGGGTGAGTGTTTTATGCTTGAAGGATGGATTCTGGGTGGAGTACCACTTTAAGCTTGTTTGTGCACACCATGTGTATGATTCACTGGGTTTGTGTAACTACCAAGGCAATTAAAAAGTGATAAAAAAAAAAAAAAAAAGGCTTGGCTGGCCGGCAGAGATAAGCTTGCACACTACTGTTATCATGCAGCCATTTATCACTTTTTTTACTTTGACTTCTCTGCTTGTTACCAGTGTGCCTTCGCAGATTCAGTGCTGAAAGATCTGAAAGTGACCGTTTGAAGATCTGAATTCTATTGCTACTTTCAGTATGGGGAAGTGTGCATCATTAAAATCTAACTATTTACATTCTCTTCATATCCACAAACACTTATGCTCCTTAATGCAAGTGATTGTGTTAACAGACACATGGGAAGACAACAAGGCACCAAGCAAAATAATGTCTAAACATCAAGAAAATAAACTCGATAAAGTATAAAAATATAAACATGGAATATGGAAAAAGCAGAGTCTTACAACTTCTCCAAAGCCACTCTGACATTTGCTCTTCACTTTTCTTTCTCATTATTCTCCTCCTCTACAGTCTCTGTCTGCTTTCCTGTTGTTCCCTACAGTCTTGGTCAGAGTTTGTGGCTAATTACAGCACACAATAATCTGAAGAAGACAGACAAGATTTTCATTTCTTGTCCTGAAGCGACCTGAAATATGATCCAATATGTTTGCTTTACAAGTTAGAACTCATACACACAAACAAACAAATTATTACATGGGCTCATTTTGCAGCTCAACAATGGCACCAAAAATATCTGCATTCTGAAAATCTCTTGTGAACAAAAATGTGTGGCGATTACTTCGCATTTTGTCACATTTCCTCGTAACGATCAACAGAAGTCATTAAGGTCATTCCGAACATTTGAGTAAATCCCAACAGAACAATATCAAGTGAGATAAACAGATAAAAAAATGAACATTGAGTAAATGTATTACTAAATGTCTGATTAGCTCAAGCCCACATTCACACCACAAAGTGGTAACAAAACTGCACAGCGCAAACATTGTGGTGCCGTCATCCTGTGTAATAATGCTGCCAGTTAGGAAAGCTGAATGACAATATCACGCTGTTCTGGCTGTTAATGTCAGCATGTTAATGAGGCGTTACAGGAGCAGCCATGTGCGCAAGCACAATGGATTATAAATTGACAGCTCAGTTTTATTAGAGCAATTTGGCTATTGGACATTAAATCTACCAACAAATGAACTGTAATTAAAAAGTTCTAACTCTGTGCTCCACTTCCTGTTTGGATTCAACCACATTTTTGAGGATAACTGTGAGAAATTAAGAAACTTTCCAAGTTTAACTTCACTTAACAATTACACGCCATTGTTTTAATATACAGTTTTTTGCAGATGATGCCATCCTCTATGTTCAACCTTGATTCCAAAAAACTTCGGTTGCTGTGTAAAACATCAATAAAAACAGAATGCAGTCATTTGCAAATGGATTGTGTTTACTGATGTCCCTTTCATACCTAATCATGATACTATCACCTGTTACCAATCAACCTGTTTACCTGTGGAATGTTCCAAACAGGTGTTTTTGAAGTATTCCACCACTTTCCCAGTCTTTCATTGCTCCTGTCCCGACTTGTTTGAAACGTGGTGCTGCGTCAAATTCAGAATAATCTGTTTCATTTGTTTTACAGTTTCTCACCTTTTTTGGAATGAGGGTTGTAGTCACTGTACTGTTCATGTATTGCAAACCTTACTTCATGCCTTAATGTTACTGTACCACATTAAGGCATGGGTAGGTAGGTTTAGAAATAGGTATTATTGAGCAGATTGCTTTTAAACCGTGATCCATGTGAGGTGGATAATTTACAGACCTCACTGTGAACAGCTTTTATTGAAGCTACTCTCTATCGACAGTCTCTGTGAAACCTTCTCACGGCACGTACTGTGAATCAAACAGAATAACAGAAACACTGTTTTTGGAAACAGAGGTGGAGATGAAGTTTTTAAAATGTAGTTTTCCATCGCTCTGAGACACAAACAAAGTCCTATTCACCTCCACTGAATTGAGGTGCTGACAGAAATCTCAGAGACACATATCTCAAAACGTTAGCAAATTACACCAAAATATATGTGTGGCTACATACTGCTGGAGAGGTTGTTGTAGTTTGACTGAGCCCCCTTAACCCCCCTGTGGTTCTGAGTGTGGTCAAAGGTGAAACAGGAGAAAAACTCTGCTTTTCTGCCTGCTGTAAAGTTAAAGTTTTTGAAGCTCTATGGAGGAGACTTTCATTCAGCAGGTCCACATTTTGAACTTGATATACTCTCCTGCTGACGCTTTCATGCTATTTCACTAATAACGTAATTATCCAAGATTTATAGTCATGTGCCAACAAAGACAAGGAAGATGAAGACTGTGAGGAAGCAAACAATGCATTTAGGTGAGAAAAACTGAATGTAAAGACGTTGTTTACAAAAAAGAAAAACCCCAGGGTACATTTACATTACTATATTTGGCTTCAGACATCTTTTTACTGTTTATGAAAGTCCATAACCATGGTCCCCACAGCCTGTCACACGCAGTGACAGCAGATTGTTCATGCCTTTGTGCATGCATTATGGAGCAGCACTCCATTGTACAATTGTGACAATTAGACAGGAAATTAGCAATCGGAGACAGCTGGACACAAAGACTGCAAGTGGTGAAAGAAAGAAATAAATAAGGTAAGATTGAAGTCCATTTGACACCAACACTGAGGAGCGCTGCAGGACTCTGGGATGGTTGTCGGTGAAGGATACAAACATGTTTGTTTTGATCAACTATTTTCATGAAAAAGAGAAACCAATATTCTTTTGTGCAACTTTCCCAGTGAAGAATAGGCTTTCAGTAATCTTATTAAACACCCTAAGGCAGGTGTTCTCAGCTACATTTGTACAAGGGCCAGAAAGTTTCTAAGCACACACTGTGGGTGCACACAAAAATACATTTAGGCCAAATTAGCCTATTACTCTTTTTATATTAACATATATATTTTCACTATCTTACAGAATTAATGTTAGTTTAATGAGCCTATATCAGTGTGAACAGACTCCTAAAAATGTTGAAAATCCATAATGATGACTCGTTAATTCAAAAATGCTCTCAGACCTCCACCAAGGAGGCAGGCAGTCAGTGCTGAATAGAAAACCCACAGTTCGGTAACCAATGAATGAGTCCTTATCTCAAGAAATCACTCCTTCAGTTCAGGATCCCAGGAAGCAAACAAAAAGGCATGCAATACAACAGTTGTGTTGTGTGAGGCAGACAAACAGTGATTCTCCAACAACCCTCCAGCGTCCAGCTACTGTGCTGCTGTCGGCTCCAAGGAATGACCGGCCTGGGAGTGGGGCACTTTGATGGTGGGTCCACAGAGTAGAGAGGATTCTGCAGAGTGGGTGTACTATGAGCTACAGACTTTTTGCCAGGAGGTTGGTAAGCTAATCGATGGCCGCCATCCACTGGTGAGTAACGTTAGATGCGTGCATCTTCTGAATTCATTACTATTCTGTAGGTAGTTGATGTGTTATGGGCCAGATTGACTTGACCTGACCCAATCGTTTAGGTCAGCACATCAGCTTATTTACAGGCAGTTTTAAGAAGTATGTAAAAGTTTTTCTGAGGAAAATTAAAGCTTGGGTGATGGTACAATGTTTTGTATTGTATAATGTTGTGGGTATGTAGGTTTAATCATAATTTATTGAACTTTTAATTCTTTTTATGTGCAGTAAAGGCTAATAGCCCACACGGATAACACATAAAGCTAAAATCAAATAGTTGCACCTTGAGCTTTGTTTATCTTGACCAATCTGGCTTAATCAAGACAGCTTAATTAATAAAATGATAATCACTCATTTGTTTAAAGATAAGTGTGAGGAAACTGAAGATTATTCTTTTATGGGTGCTGTGTTCATCACACCATTCTGTTAATATCAAATCAAATTAGACATATAGACGTTTGACAAAATGAGAGACTTGAGCTTTTTACCCTTGAACAAAACACTTTCACTCTCAATTTGTCACATTTTCTCTGACAGCTGCAATCCAACAAATTCAATTCAAATTGTGTTGTCATTTGTGAGTAAAGCTCCAGCCATGATTGATTTCACCACATGTAAACAGTAGTGCTTTAAACAAGCCTTGAGGTTTCCTGCAGCCCACAAGGCTTATTCTGTGCGTTATAAGCTACAACTAATCATCCTTCAGGGCATTATTGTCTGTATAATATTCACTTGTTTATCTCTCCCCAAAGATCTGGATGAAATATTTTCTCCCAGTAAAAATGCTCATTGTTATTCAGTGAATGCACTGAGGCTTTGATGCATTCAGCAGAGGCTCCGTAGATAAGAATTCAGTTCCATTGCAACCTCAGTTAATAGGTTTGAAGGGAAAGGAATGACATTTTAAAGAACATAAACAAATAAAAAAAAATTTGTGCTCCTGCACCTGACAACCTTCAGAGTGTTTGTGCACAGGCGGTATGTGTATCACAGACAAAGGTCAAAACTAAAAAAAGGTTACCTCATAGTTTGTGTCACTGGGTAATAGACTCAAAATTTGCCATGTTTATGACATAAAGTAAAATATCAAGAAAGAAAGGCCATATTTCTGTGTCAACACTGTGGCGTTAACAAAACAAAGTAGGAGGTTTTGCTTGTGTAGATGGATATTGTTTGGGGATTTTATAGCATGCTTTACTGTTTTTTTGTTTACATTTCCTTGCTGCTGTATATTGTCTTGAAGGGGCAGATATATGAAACCAGCAGTCTTATAGAAGCACTTTACATTAAAGATGACCTAACTTCAGTCAACTAGACACAGAGGTGCAGCAGTGATTCTCCGCTGAATTATTTATGCTGTAATTCACATTGTTTAGTAAATATGGAAATATGTGTTGAATTGAAAATACATGTCTTACCACATCTGTTGAAATATTTAAAGCTGCACTTATCAATATTTGGATCAAATATTAAAGGGTCACAAAGTGACGAACCCACAGAGGTTCACCACCCGATGCGACACGTTCTGCAGATAATTTTTAGCGTCTTTCAGCTCTTTGTATTGACCCTACGCCTTCCTCTCACCACCCTTGTTTCCAGGTGCACCAGACAGCTGCTCCTGTTCACTACCTGTCCTGCATTTACATTGTCCCCTTATGCACAAACAAAGAAAAACCAACTGATGCAGCTTTAATAATCCCATGATTTTTGAATGCATTACTAAACGATAAGCAAACATCATAGGGCCACATAGCAAGTTGCTGCACATGCAGTGGAGGATAAAATTGCTATGTTACAATTGTTGCAGATGTTTAGAAGTTTTATTCGGGTGTCAGAGGGGATGTTTGTGGTGAGAAAACTCTACATTTCTTCTGTTAAATCAAACACTGTACCAAGGAACAGATAACACTTTGCTTAGCAATTTCAGTAATAGATTTGTATATTACAGTACTCTAATGAGAATTGCATTGGCTCAATGGCCACAGCAACACTGACTGATTATTGTAATCCCAACTCCTTACCTGGTGCAATGTGAAGCAAATATGTATCTTATTGGCAAAGTGTTATGTCATCAGCATAAAGCACAGCAGCATAAGAAGAGTACAGAGTATATGCATTTAGACTCCACCTTAAAGTTTTGCCTCTGAAATCAGGGCGTGTAAACACTTGACAGCCAGGGTCTCTCACAGTACTTTCTTCTGTCCTCTGAGACATAATGTTTGACATGATAATGCCTGAAGGATGATTCCCAGACAAAGGAAAACAAATGCAGAGAACAAATGAAAATGCGAGGGTTTCGCTGCCGACCAAAACTGTGACTATGTGACTGTAAATCATGCATTAAATTAAATTAATGAGAAGTCATAATATGGTGAACATTGATTCTGATGAAGGATGCTCACCAAGCACATATGCTGAAAACAATTCTTCCCCACTGATGCAGGTTCATCTGTGTTTTTCTCCGGCTGAGCTGCCCGATACAGCTGTAGGTGGGTCATACAAATGCTCAGTTTGCCATAATTGCAGGAGTCATTTTTGAATGACACTCAGGAAATGTCAGCTTGGTTTTTCAGCCACGTCTTTTGTAATCATGGAAGGTTTTCACGAGAGCTCAGAGTGGTTCTGGGGGTTTGGAATAAGGCTTACGATCCAAGATGTCAGCGCTGTCAATCTATATATGTTTTTTTCTCTTCAAGAATATGTGGGAGACGTACTACCCCCCTGAAGACACAATCACTTACCGGGCCATAGATTAATGTATAGCCTCTCTCTTGAAACTTTAAACCTGTGCACCGAGGATGTTAATTACCCTCAGATATGTTTGAGCATCTGACTGAGTGATCCTTGTATACTGTAAAAAAGAGACAAAGAAATATACCTAACCACTTTCTATGCTTCACTATTATGATCAGTGAATGGCCTTTTATGTTTTATTCATATTTTCTCGTTTAATTTTCAGACTTAATTGGAATTAAAATATTGTAATTCATGAAATTACACTTGCAGATTGTTTGAGCTTCTCCGATTAATTTCACTGATCCAATTAATGTAACTGATTTAACTGCAGCAAAGCAGCGCATCACTTGTCACTCAGCGAGGTATTCGTCATACTGATGATATTCCCAAATCACACCTTGATGGAAGATTTCCTGTCACTGCTGCAAACCGTTTAAAATACAGCAAACTCTGAGATTCAGAAGCTGTTAAACCTTTGTTTGGCTTCCGCTTCTAAAATGAGCTGATGTTTACATGAATGGGCTTCAACTAACTGTGTAAGTGGTCTGTTTTCGCCCGGATCTCTCATTGTTAAATTAAATTCTCTGCTTATAAGAATCAGCCATATTCTCTCTCCAAACAAAAGCTAACTGCCTTAAGATATTCTGCTCTCTCGATCTCATTGTCTCTCTCTCTCTCTCTGTCAGCCAACTCGGCTCAGTTACAATTTAGGTTAAATGAGGAGGCATGGGACACAACTTAATGAGAATTTGTTTTTGTTGCTGTGCCAGTAATTAGTTTGTTAAAGCAGAACGAAACAAGCGTGTCTCAGGAAATGTAAAATTGAATATTAATTAAATTACAAATGGAAATCATGCTTGAATGCTGAGAGCAGCCACCAGACTGCGGCTATTTATCTGTTTCTATGTTTTAAAATGGAAACCGTTTCATTTGTGGTTGCTTATAACTAAGTTATGCAAGATTTTTTTTATCTTCTTTTCTCATGTGGCTTGTTTTAATATTGGTAGTGGAGCTACACGTGTGATGCAGTTGAACCCACATCCCGGCTGTGTAGCTTATATTCATGATGTGTTGTAGAGTGTAACTCTCCCTGACCGGGATGTGTCAGATACATGGAGGCAACCAGGTAATGAGATGTAGATATCCCATGCTCCAATTTCCAACCCCTGTTTTCTCATTCCACGGCTGCCTGTCACGAGTGCAGCAATGGCACGCTGCATCAGTGAAGACTGTCCCTCAAACAGCAGGGGGTGGAAACGTGGAGTCAAAGTCCACGACAAAGAACACAGAGGGAGAAGACAAGGGCGTGAGGGTAACAAGTGCTGAGGAAACAACAGAATCAAACGAAATAAACACAGGCGTTGGAACACTGACTGGGACGAGACTGCCATCGATGCAAGGTTGGGAGCTGCAGAGCTGGAGCACCACGCAGACGTGCAGGGAAGTGTGTGTGTGGTCAAAAGTGTGTGAACTCTGCGCCGCTGCTAATGCATGTGAACAGGGTCTCAGTATTGTGTAAGCACAGAGTGACAGAGGACTGGATGAATAATTCAGTGTCCTCACTCCATGATCTCCGCTGCTCAACATGCACAGCCTGTTCACAATGCCTGTGTGTGTGTCTATGTGTCGCCTAATCGCACATATATTTGTCTTTTGTGTTTGTGAATTTACATGTTTAAGATAAGATAAAATTCTCGCCGCAGGAGGAAATTTATCTGAGAATCAGTGCTGCTTGTAAAAGAAACATCAGGGCGAGCTTTAATAGATATATATTAAAAAATATGATCCAACACCAACAACAACATCAGCGCACAAAACACAGACAGCACGTCCGCACCTTACGATTTGCTGCCTTCAAATGGGAACTACAAATGAATTTCTTTTTATTTGGTGCCTCTGAAATGCTCGCCTGAGGGAGGAGAGGGTATATATTCGAGGGTATGAGACAGGTCAAGGATTATTTTCTGAGCCAGCCTGCAGGCTGGCCACTGACTCCTCAAACTGGAGAGGTTCACGCTGCCTGACTCCTGCGTCCTACCGAGCCGTCTGCACCAGATGACATCCTCTTTCCTTTTTCCAGACGTGGACCACGCATGGATAGAAATGATGCTTATGTATTGTAACCATAGCTCTGTGATCACACGGGGAGCCCTCTAACAAGCCTCTACAGATTTAGACGCTCGCCACAAATTTACAAACTGTACCGACCCGAGGGTGGAACAGAAGCTGAGTGGTTAGCATTGTTGCCTCACAGCAAGACGATGCTGGGTTTGATTTCACCAGCCTGTTGGGGCCTATTTGAGTGGAGTTACAATCAGCCCATATGACTTACAAGTGCTTTACATATACTCTAGTTTCCCAAAGGTTACACATTAGCATGGCACAGGTGGTACTCAGATTTCAAATATGAATGCAATAACATTGTTCAAGGCTCTGTGTTTGCACATCGAATACTGAATCCTTTACAGGGGAAACTCTACCCCTTCAATGTTAATGGTGTAGAAGGTGAGAGCTCATCTACAATGTAGCTGAAGTATAGTTTTGAGCTTCTCAGCAGCAACAATTTAACTATCAAAGTTGGGAAGTCTTAAAGTGCTTGAGAAGGAACAAAAACAAGCAAAAAGCCAATAAAAGTTTGCATAAATAAAGTACTTGCCAAACCTACCATCCTTCACTGCCCTCTCTGGTTTCCTCCTGAGGCCACAAATCTCCTGAATCTCTCCTGATTTATCACAAACTTTTTTTTTTTCCTTTTCATTATCACAGCCTGTTTCTAGCCCTGCACAGTGTGCATAAGTCCTACAACTCCACAAGTCTGCTGATTCCACCCGGACAACAATGCAGCTACACCAAATGTCATTTCCTGGTGTGAACATGACACAGAAGAGAGCTGCTCGCTCCTCATCCTCCTCAGCGGGTGAGAGACAGAGAGAGAAAAGTAATGAAATACTCAAGCAAATTTCAGAAGTCCTGAAAGAGGGATTCATGTTTTTTTCTGGAAAGATTTAAAGGATTCACCGACGTGAATCACCATCGAGAGGCTGACCCGCATATGCTGAGAGTAAGATGGCTACGTTAGCAGCCAAACAGAACATCCTCCTCAGCTTCTGTGATGAAGAGAGTCAGTGACAGACATATTTACGAACACAGACTTCCATTACTCAAAGCCTCTTACAGTGGTGCTGAGTGCTTTTAATTCACTTTGGGTGTGCCTTGGACAGGTGTTTTAGTCTGAATTTACAGGAATTTGTAGGTATGGTAAGAGACCCTCCTGAAAATTAAAAGTAAAATTTCAAAGTATTTAACATCAATTGCTCTTTGAGGGTACTATTATTTTCGTTATTTAGAAGCCACCAGAATGCAGGCAGCGAAAATGTGGAGCTTACATGCTCTTAAAGGAGGAGTTAGACATTGTGGGAAATACTCTTAATCCCTCTCTTGCTGAGAGAACGATGTGAAGATCGATACCACTTTCAAGTCTGTCGGTTAAATATGAAACTCGAGCTGGTTAGCTTATCTTATCAGAAAGGTTGGAAGAAGGGTAAAACAGGCAGCCTGGCACTGTCCAAAGTTAAAGAATAAAGTTCCCCCAAAATCTTTCAGGGAGAACAGAGGCCTGACCCACAGATTTGTGGATTGGTACCAGAGGAATCACCTCCAGGTCAGCACAGGGCTGGAGGTGGACTTCAATTTGACAAGTTCCTGGATGTTCACCTGAAGAATAAACTGGAGTGGACTGACAATACAAATGCACCATAAGAAAAGTCTTTTGGAGGGCAGGGGGCCCTCCTGAGGACCTTTTTTGACAGACTGGTGAAGAAGGCCAGCTCTGTCCTGGGATGATGGCTTAGCTCTATCATCCCTGATGGAGATCATATCCCACCTCAGCACTGGGCAGCTCCATCGGCGACAAGCTGCTTCACCCGCAGTGTGTGAAGGAGAGACACTGCAGCTCCTTCCTTTCTACTGCTCAGAGTTCACGATCATCTCTGCTCCCAGTCAACCACACACACCAAAACTGACAAATAATTCATATGCAACATCAGTGTATACTAAACTGAACAATGTGAACTCAACCATTGCCTGTTTTACTTTTCATATTCTTTACTTACGTATCACATCCTTCATATTTCACTCTCCTTTGCTGCTTTAACACTGCAAATGTCCCTGCTGTGGGATTTACGAAGGATTATCTGATCTCTTATCTAAATGAGCACATTATATCTCCTTTGTTTAATCCATGCAAATCTGTATGTGTAAGATTGACAGGTTGTGGTTTTATGTGTATGCCAACTGTTTGCTGGCCGGGCGGACTAACTTCCTGAAGTCTCCGTGATATTAATCTTGTCGTCCAACTCCTTGGCAAGAAAGTGTAGAAGTGAATTTCCCCAAATGTATAATTGCTGCTTTAAAGTGTCTGTGTTGGGTTCTTGCCCAGTGCTGTACCTCTTAGCCAAAGTGGTGACACTGGCACCATGCGCAGACCCTGAACAGGCCAAGAAGCTGACGGGTTGGATGTGTGTATGGCTGGATCTACTCAGCCATCTCTTGGAGGTTTACCCTTATAAAAGGGCAGTGACCTCAAAACTCCTCATTCACCAAAGCCTCACTGACAAATCAAACTGGAAGGGGACTCATTAGACGGCTTGTCCTGTTCTCTGCATTATATAACCATTATTCTTTTTCATACAGGCTTCACCCTCTAACAAGGCTGGATAAGCACAACCCCTGCTGTGACACTGACAAGACAGCATGACGTTAAGACTTGTAATAGGTCACACCAGAGCAAAGCACCACCACAATGTTGTGGTCACAACACCACCAACACATGCTAATTGTGACCAAAGCCAGCCTCGAAGGTTAAAAGCAGAGATGGAGAAAAGGCAGAGAGAGAGACCTGGGGCACAAATCATCTATCCAGACTGCTAAACAGAAGGTGGAGGGCCATGCTAGCAACATGTGCCAGTAATGCACGACTGTTGCACAGTGGTCTCCCACACCCACAGCTGCGAAGGTGACTGAAGTGGACTGCACAGTGATCTCTCCCACCCACACGTCTCTTTCTAATGCAGACACATAGAGGAGTATTGAAAACGCAATCAGACAGAGTAGTCCACCACCCCTTGCACAGACTTGTGGGTGCAGGGAGGAGGAGGAGGAGGAGGAGAGTCAGCAAATGCAGGTCCAGACTCTGACAGCACTGCAAAATGTTTAGAATAAATTCACACAGAAGTCACGAGGCATTCATCCTCATTTTGTACTGTTCTTGTGTGGAGAAATGTTAGAAAACTAAATTTTACAACACTCCACATGACAACAACATGACCTAACAGTTGTTTTGTTTGTATTCTTGTAATTTATCTGCTTTGTTCGATGAGTGGATTAGTTTACGCCCAGCATTTCTAAGACCGTGGTGACACTGCTCACACAGGAGAGGATCAAGACAGGTGGTCCACATGAAATTTAACCACTTTAGCTGGAGGTGAAAACAAAAGTGCATCCAGAAGTATGCACCGTACGTCAAAGTTGAACCAGGAAATCAGTCTGTAAACTGTGGGAGTTGTTTATTATGGGTAATAATTTGAACCTTTTTCTTTGCCCAGCTTATTTGGAATAGATGATAAATGGATTGTATTTGTAAAGTACTTTTCTGCTCACTTTTTGCATCACAAATCTGCATTCACCCATTAGTACAATGTTTTAACACACACACATTCACTCATTATGAACATTAACCATTCACACACACACTGCTTGGGTTAGCATCAGGAGCAATTTGGGTCTCAGTATTTTGCCCAAGGATACTGTGACATGCAGACTGCTGAGGCCAATCATCGAATTTCCCTTTGAGGCTTTGATTGAATCGATGGATTAAGACTTAGAAAGTCAATGTTACAGGCTGTGCAAACACACACACACACACAGATGTTTTTGACCCTGACTAATAAGACCTCTCATCAGGTTGAAGTTGGTTGAAGCTCCACTGAGAGTTATGTGACTATAAACTAATAAAAATAACAACTGTGGAGTAAAACGGACAGAAGTGAGGCTTTTATTTCACATTACTCATCACTACATTACTCTGACAAACAGCACTCTCATTTTTCTCTCTTTTCTTCTTCGTCCTTCATGACGATGAGTCATTTTGTTTAGTAAATAAAAATCAGGGGGGAAAAAATGGTTTGACTTGTCCCACCCTGTCAGGTACAACAAAATTAAAAGCAGAGAAGAGGCAGCTGCCAATCATGGACACGCCCATGAGAAGAGGCACCCAGGTGCTGTAGGTGAAAGCACCTGTGTGGTTGGACTGTTGGTGTGGTGGGGTTCAACATGTTGTGTCACTTGCCTTCCAGAGCTGATTTATTCTAAAAACGTCTCATGCATCTGTTTGTGAAACTCCAAGTATCGTGCAGCCTAATTAACAGAAACATGTCCTGAACGCCTGGAGAAAGAGACGGAAAAATAAAAAATACAGCACAAGCTTGAAGATGAGAGGCAAATAAGGACATCATATAAGGTTTGTGAGACGATTGTGTACAGCGTTGTGTCTGTCACGTCTGCATTTATTTCGTTACACCATCTTTGTTCCACGGATACGGCTAAGCCTCTCATCTTATTCCTCTGGGTATCTCCTCTGCACTCTATTTACACTAAAACCACAGTTTGTCACAACAACATTGTTAAGAGTTTCCCTGCGTGTGTGTGTGTGGATTGATTCGGCTCTAACCTGCTCTGTCTTTTCAGCAGGCTTTTATGAAGCTATACACAATAGCTGCAACTCCACATTACAGAGTTATGGAGGGATTCATTAGCTGATTCCCCGAAGAGAAACAGTGCAAGAATGTCAGCTCCTGCCTCTATTGTAGCTCTCTCACAAAGCCACCGGAGGAGCCCACACAGTCATGTCTCTTTGTGTTTTTTTGTTTGTTTATTTGGGAATTTTTTTTGACAGGATGTCAACACTGCGCTTTTTGTTCCATGCAAGGCTCATGAAGAAGCTGTAACAAGAGATCAAAGCGATATCGCTTACAAGATCTTGTTTTTATCTTATGTTTCCTTCTCCAGATATATTATTTTAAAGAATCCCTTTGAGGCTCTTTGCATTCACAGATACACTAATGGTGGGGGGCACAAGGATATTTATTTTTTTATTTTTAATTTTTTTGCATTTGTTCCTGTTTCGTAATTTCATGGCTGCAAAGGAACTCCCATGTACCATTGTGGGTTTGGTGCAGCTGAGGTTGTGTATACGCAGGTAAGGTAGCGCCGTGCAATTGTGGTATGAAATGATGCTTTCATTTTGACTGCTCAGACCACCCTGACAGCAAATGCAAAAGGAATTTTAGTGGTTTTTGCTGGAGGAGGCACACACACACGCAGACCTTGGCAAGCTGTAGCTATAGTCTGCCACTGTCATCTGAAATATATATGTGCATGTGTATAACAAAGGGAATTTAAAAAAAAAGCGGGACCACCTTTAAACTCCATTTGGACTGCTTTACATCAAAATCTGAGCTGCTGTGTTTTAATCATTGCTGTGTGCTTGTGTCATGAGAAATGGGCCTGTTGAAGAACAATTTTTCTCTTTGGAGAAGCCGGCCAGGATTGTCCTTCAGGCCCATTAGGAAAATGTTTGCTGCTTTACAAGAGGATGAGGCAAGCTGATTTGTTTGGCCATTACTGAAGCCCACCCACACTTGACTTTTTATATTACTCTTTAGACAACAACAGTGGCCATGGTGATGAATGCGCAAATACAAGCAGGTCAAAAAGGCCTATGTCAAAATTTCCTCTGTGTAATGGACTGAAATAACTGGAAGAAGGACAACAAAAGCACACCATTGCTTTGCAGTGATTATGTTTCCTCCTCTCTCCACTGTGTATTCTCTGGCCTCATTCTTGTCTGTTCCCATATGTTCCCACTAGGTTCTATACTTTGCAAATATAAGTTTCCATTGTTAGGCAGATGACACACAGCTCTACGTTTCTGCTTTATCTGATGGCAGAGCTGATGGGATTAAAGTTCTCTACAGTTACATGAGGGCAAAATAGAGATTATGGTTCTGGTTGAGTCGGTAGATTAGAGTCCATGACTATCTTCAGAGTCAGGTATCCATGCCACAGAAATCTGACACAAGCTGCTGCTCAAAGCATTCTTCCATGAAATATGTTTTGCTGGTAGATTTGTGAGATTAATGGAGAAAAAAAGCCTAGCATGTGCTCGCTTGGTACCCTGTTGCTCTGCAGGGCTGACTTATCTGATGTGGACTGAACTAATATTACTATCCGTTATGATCTCCATGTATGTTCATTTGGCCCCTTGTGTTTTAACTCTGGAGCAACAGCAACATTAAAGTCTCACTGATCGTAAGACATCAGAGAAAACAATGAGCTGAGTGTTGAAATCCTAGTTCAGCGATAAAATGCCAAAACAGCAGCAGTGGCAGCAGAGTACTTCCTCTGTCTGGGATGGAAGTATTTCAAACCATCACAGGTTCAACACTGGCCTGGAAGGACCTAACCCTAACACTAACCCCACTGTCTGTCAATGCAAATGTCCCAATTACACCACTCAGTGCACTTCTTTGTGGTTTCAGTGCATCCCATGTTCTGTCTCTGAAGGCTCTACATCAAAGGATGCTGGTAAGAGGAAAAAGTAAAACCCCACAGAGAGCAGTGAACAGGTGTTTCTGTTAGACTTTAATTTAATTGGCATCTAAACA
The DNA here is from genome assembly GCA_037975065.1 of Chaetodon trifasciatus. NCBI lineage: Eukaryota > Metazoa > Chordata > Actinopteri > Chaetodontiformes > Chaetodontidae > Chaetodon > Chaetodon trifasciatus. The sequence goes on from JBBMOE010000023.1 coordinate 4,862,838, forward strand.
GCATTTAACTGACCCCCCAACTGGGCAGAGGGCCTCAAAGAACTGCTTTTATCTATTTGGAAAAAGTGAGTTGAAGGAGAAGCTTGAAAGCGCTCTCATGTCTCTGCATTAAGAACAGAACATCGGAGAGCCACACCAGTATCCCCCCAACAATAAACACAATCAACAGACAAAAAAGGAAGTCATTTAACTACAAAACCTATTTACCCATGGCAGGAGTGCAAATATCAAGAGAAAATGACCATATCAGAAAAAAAATCTCAAACACTCCCGATGGGGTTTCCAGCCATGTGGTGGACGAACAATGGTGTAAAGCCACCCACAGTGAGGGTAAGGAGGTAAGCTGTGGTCCTCATATCACCCATCACCAACATTACATGAATGTAAGGCAAATATAAGAAAGACTGAGTCATTAGTAGACTCACAATTGCTGTGACAGAGAAATTTTCCATTAACACAGTCAGGTGGAGCCCCCGCTGACTGTTTCGCTTTTCATTCATTGGCTGGACTGGACGAAGGGGGCTGGGTTTGTGAGTGTAGCCAGGAGCGTCAGGAGAACTGAAAACACCCGTGGATCTAAGGAAAAAGGAAGATTGGTTTCGACTGTCGGACTTTGTTACCTTTGTTACTGTCGGTTTGTTTTTTACCAACTCTGCCGAAAAGACTAAACTCTGAATGCTGAACCTGAGTGGAAAAGTCATTTCCATGGGCTTGTCGTGGAAATGGCGACAGGAGGTCGAGGCCCTGCCGTTCTGTGGGAAGCAAATCCATCCCACTTACCCGCTCCTCTGTTTGGTCCAGCCAAGTGCCCACACACTGTTTTCAACCACCACCTCATCTTTGTAGGTCCATTAGGTTTATTTAACTGCAATCATTCAGGACGATATAAGACAAGACAGGGAAATAAAGAAATAAGTGAACAGAGATAAAAAGGTATTTTTTGTAAAGACCAAACAGTGGAGGCAGAGATGGGAAATGATTCCATTAAAAGGGGTCAACGTGAGGTACTGCTTGAAGGGAAAGCTTCTCATCCTCTGATGTGAGATAGGTAGTGACTGATGTTCTGATTGGAGTGAGGAGGGTCATTACAGCACAGCAGTACAGGAGGGTGGAGAGTGATCATTTGTGGCAGACTAGAGAGCGCTGGCTGGCCTGGGGACAGATCTCTTCAAAGCCTGAAACACAAACACAGGCATTTTGAAGTGCAGCAAACCTGTGCTAACAAGGCTCAGAGCGAGGCTGCGCCGAGCTAACTGCTAATGTCATCATTCTAGCGCGCTCGCATCGACTAGTAACTTTCACCAGCCTTTTGATGTCAACATGTCACATCAAAGGGTGGTTAAAATGAGAGTCTGCGGCCATGCAAGTGGCTCTGTGAGGTTTTGCTGAGGTGCAGTAGAAGTGCTGATGTCAGAATGCTAATATGTTCACAGTGACAGTGCTAACATGCTGTAAGATGTGTACCATGCTAGCCATTCTGGTTTTGATTTATTCATCCCGAATATAATATTCAACTCCAATTCCAAAAAAGTTAGGATGCTGATTTCAGTCATTTGCAAAGTCATTTTTTTGCTCCTGTCCCAACTTGACCACACAAATTCAGAATAAGCAGATACTTACAAGAATCAATGAAGCTGATCAAACCTTCAAACATTAAATGTATTGTCTTTGTGCTGTTTTCAGTTGAGTCAGAGAGGATGAGCTAGTAATCTGTTTTATTTATATATTTCACAGCATCCTAACTTTTTTGGAATCGGAGTTGTGAGATTCAGCGTGACTTTCTCTACTGCGCCACTCGTGGCACAAAACTGATGAACTTACACCTTCTGTTTTGCTAATTATGCTGCATTAAGATAAGCACATTTCAATACAACCTCGATTTCAGTCACACAGTTCAGCAATATCATGTTTGCCAAAAGCTCTAAATGTGATCTGCAAAAATCCGCATGCTAACTTGACATTCAAACTTCATTCAGTCTGAATGTGAGGTTTTATTTATTCATGTATTTATTTATTTTCTTGGGAAACTTATGTATTTGAGCTGTGTTACACTTATAGGCTTTTTTGTTCTATTCGACTCTACTTCCACTCTATTCAGCTCTACTCCCCTTCAGCTCCATTCAGGGAAATCTAGCTGTATCCAAACTTACAGTATACGTCAGCAGCCAGTTATCGTGTACCTTATGTATGCAGTCACAAAAGCAGCCAGAGCCTGAACACCCACATACCTCCATCAGTGTCACTATCTGTAATTGGTTTGGAAACTGATTTAATTGTCTGGACGTCTATTTTGCAAACCGGGCAGATGCTGCTCTACCTCTGGTTATTGTAGCTCCTGCTTGCAAGAATATATTACTATCACTACAATATTTCACCAGAATTTCATCAGTTCATCCGCATTCACCACCAATTTTTCTATTTAATTGGATATCATCTGCTCCATCCTCCCCACTCAGCCCTCATGATGGCACACACACCTTAAGACACACTGACAATTTTATATTTCAGTGAATCGGTGTCAGGGAGAACGGATGTTAATGAAATTCCTGTCAGTTCCTCATCAAGACGGTTCTCAACAGAATCTCCCCTAATGAGTTTTAGAGGGGTTCTTTATGGCCTTTGACACACCTCTTTCTTGTCAGCAGGTGGTTAAGTGTTTGTAGTGGAAATGATGTGCAACATGAAGGCACACTGTACGCTGTGCAACAGCCAGGTGAAATAAGTGAGATTTACAGCTATGTGCAAATATAATAAATTACAATAGTCTTACTGTACAGCGTGGAAATAGTGCATGCTTTCCCGAGCAGTCATTGCCCTGCACATGAGGTAAAGATGGTGAAATATAACACACATGAAATCCACTATAGTGAATGTGTTAAAAGAAAAGTGTTAAGAGCGACTGATTGGAGGTTAATGGAAACATTAAAAGCTTTCTATTTCTTTCTACAGTCCATTTTTTTAATTTCAAGTTATTCATTAATGCATTCACATATGTTTGTCACCTGCCTGATAGCCTTTTGCTGCATTTTATCACAGGACGTGTTTGTTAAATGCACCATTGACATTTGCATATTAGCAAAATGTAGTTTTTCATCGCGTCTGTAACCACTTTCATTAAAATCAGTAGGGGGTAGTGAGCTAATTACGGTGTGAGGGTAAATGCAGCCACGTGCTTTAATGTAACCTTCTATATGACGTGCTGTCCAGCTTTCTATGAAGTGAAAAATGAACCTTGTTTTAATTTGCTATTGATAACGCTCGCTGTCACAAGTTGTGCTATTAACCGAATGTGCTCCAAGAAAAGCTAACATTGCTCATTCCAACTTGATTTACTTCATCAGTGTCACTCTGCAGGCAGGTGAAATTATTACCTATAGAAGACTCATTATTGCGTTTCAGATATTAAATCATCCATCCATGATTTATGTCCGCTTGTCCTGTTCAGGGTCACAAAGGGCCGGGCCCCGCTGGAGCAGCATTGAGGCAGGAGACAGCTCGCCAGTCTGTCACTGTCTAAAACATACAATCAAACAAGCATTCACACTCATTCACACCGACGGTACAGGAAATTTAGAGGCTCCAGTTCGCCTGATATGCATGTCTTTGCACCGTGGGACATTATGCAAACTCCACACAGAAAGAGCACAGCCAGGCAGCTGGTTTGGACTTAAAAACAACAACAACGATGCCAAACTTTATTTGCCTTTGTGCACATTTTAACACACAAGCAATGTTACTATGCAAAACTAAACTTCACCAACTACACTGCTGCACTTGAACATTATTCACATGGTCTCACATTCAACACCATTAACATCAGAGAGGTGGAGTTGCATTTTCCCTTGTAAATGTATTCAGTATTCAACGTGCACACACAGGACCTTATCTTTCCCAGCAGTGCAGGTGAAAACAGAAGAATGTTAATGCATTCGTATTTGAGATGAGAATCCCATCTGTGCCATGGAAATGCATAACCTTTGGGACACCAGTGAGGTGTAAGTCATACAGCCGGTATAACTCATGATACACTATTCGGCTTTAAAGCTTTTTGATTCAAGGCAATGTAAATATCCTGAATCCATCACAAACAAAACGTTTCTTGAATTGATGAAGTGTGGCAGTTTTTTCTAACGATCTCTAAGTATTGAGCAATTTTGATGGTAATTGGTGATAGTGATGTGGAAAAATGGCTCACTTCAAAATTCTCTTGAAAAGCCATTTCAGTTTTATTGTTCAATTGATGATTGTATCCCACAAGAAGGAGGGAATGTGCTGTGGACTGTTCCAGCCCAATGAGTGAATAAAACTGACCAGACTAAAGAAACACAAAGGAAATCAAGGAAGTCCAAAACTATAAATACGTTAGAAAAGCTTTTATTGAGGCATGGCTTGAAACCAATGCATTTAGACTAAGAGCCAGGGTGTACTGGATAATGTACCAGAGTTATGTTATATTTATAGTCTATTCAAATCGTACTGACCAGGCTCTATTTGCTGGACATGCCAAGAAACTAAAGGTAGAAACTTAATGAAGACCTTAAGTCCATTTAGCAGGTTTATTTGCATTTGCGCTGCATCTCTAGGACCACATAGATAAGGCATATTAAACCCATAATGGATTGGTTTGAGACATAATTTTTGCATGTAATGAGACACCGACAGAATCGCTGCATTGTTCTTTTTAATTTACCGTGGCTAGGCTGTGATGTTTGAATCAGTGTTGGAAGGGAGACGTGCAGAGGTGGAAACAAGATTGAAATCAGCCGAGAGACGAGACGTCTGTCTCCAAAGGGTTTTGGGCTTGTTATTACAGGATGTTCGCAGACCAGAGGAATTCCAATATGCCGTAATCTATCAGGTTCGTCAATCTTATAATGTAATGTTGCCTACAATCTGCTGAAATTTATGCCCGAGCATGCCCACACTCACGGAGATATCTCAGTTTCCATCGAGCAAAACATTCACAGAATCATACATTTCCATATCAGAAGTGATATGGAACACCACATGATTTTCCTTTCAGCTCACAAGTGAAATTCAGATAAAACCGAATGCTTTCTGCAGTCGTATAGAAAGTCCATGTGTCGTACTCATGTCCCTATGTTGTATCCATGCTGTACCATAAAGGTCATACGGCGCAATGAAGACAAATCAAATGAGATGAAAACTTCCATTTATTACTGTTCGAGCTCAGTCTGGTGAAATTATACAGCAAGAGCCAGATTCCCAGTTGTTGTTATTTGTTGTCTCCGGCTGCCAAAGCCTCACCATCAGCTCGCACGGAGCCATGACACACCTCTGCATTAGATCTTTCCATCACAAATCGCATTATTTCCTGCTGAAAATCCAAAATCTCAAAAAAAAAAAAAAAAAAAAAAAAAGACTTTCAGTTATTTCCAGTCTTATAGACAAATGCAACATGAGATTACAGTATCAAATAGTCTATCTTTGTGGTTTGCTAAACATTAAATGCTTGCTTGATAGCATGTCATGCTATCTTTCTTGTAAACAAAGTTGAATCCTTTGGTCCTGACAAACGTGTTGACTGTATTTCCTCCCTGACATCTTAAATTGTGCATTGTTTACATTCATGTTTGCAAGCTTGCAGCCTTCTTGCACATTGCAACACTTTTTTCGCATGTCACCACTATCATGTTGGCCATATATGCTAAAGCACAGGCACAAGTGTCCTCCTGTGTGCACAAAACAGGGAGCCGCTCAAGAGACTTACCCTAAGACAGTGTTTCCCAACCACTGTGTCATGGCACATAAGTGTGCCGTGAGAAATCATCAGGTGTGCCGTGGAAGACAATCGAATTTCACCTGAGTGGTGCTCTAAGGCTTATAGCAGGTGAAATCTTCCTGTGTTTCTGTCTTCATTTCCTGCAAGAATATCAGCTTTGTGTTCAACACTGAGTAAGTAAATTTAGACAAGATTTTTATTTTATTTCAATAAATATACTTTTTGTGATATTTTGGTTTGCTGTTGTGCCTTGTGATTTTTCTAATGTAAAATATGTGCCGTGGCTCAAAAAGGTTGGGAAACACTGCCCTAAGAACAAACAAAAATTCAAGAGGGGACCAAAATATCAATGTTTATGAGGGCATTTTTTATTACACCCTTATCTCTGACATTTATTCTTCCTGGTTCAAACCTGTTTAAATTGCCTCCCAAGCAAAACACAAATACTGAGTACCTACCAGTACCTTCTGGAACTAAAACTAAAGAAGATCAGAAAAACCTAGGCCTGTCAAGCAGATAAAGATATTAATCTAATTAATTACATGCTTTGTGTTATCTGAATTAACCACATGTATAATCTGTCAAAGGTAGACTCAGTCTGCGTCTGAACTCCTGTTCAGGTGTGGCTCACCGAGTCTTGTCGTAGCATCAGGGGCTGCGCTCGTTCTGACCTCCGAGTTTGCTGCCAAGTGCTTTGCATTGAAGTGACATTTCAGGCTTGCTGTACTCTGATGCTGCTAAAATTCCTCACTTTAGAAACTACACAGAACGGCGCTCCTATCAACAGTTCCATCTGGTCCTTTCTTGAATCCAAAATTTTTAAATTCGCTTGGCAAAGCAGCATTTTGTTGTCTGCTTCCATCATGTTTACAAAGCTACTGGGGACGGCTGTATGTTCAGCGAGGTATGGGGTCAAGGGGCGTCAGGGAGTGCGAGTGTTTGTTTATGCAGACACTGTTTGTCTTCCATACGTGCCGATACAGATGAAAAAAAGATGCAATTCACACCAGAATCCTATTTGCGGTCTATAAATTCCATATCGTCCTTTAACTTAAAAAGCGAGTTTGTTCTGTACACTGAAAAGTCCCTCGGCAAAGCTGGTGATCTGAAGTCCCTTTAAAGTTTTAAGAAAATGCAGTACCACATGATGCACATCCTTCTCCTAGCATCAACTGCTAGAGCAATTAACCCACAGTTAATTAGAAAATTTCCCCTCCTGTAATTCAGTTGGATGAGGCTGAGGTGCAGGATGGTACAGTGGATGATTCATGGCCCACTGGTAATCACACAAGAGCAGAAACCGGGATACTTGAATTAATCACACCTTCATTTGCTTCACAGAAATTGCCCACCATGGCTTTATGATTTAACAGTGTTTACCCACTGAATATATATCTTCCAAACACATCCTTCTTCAGCTATTCAGTATGCTTGTAGAGTCCTAGTTTGAACAGTTCTGAAGCAATTTAATACCTCTGAGTATTCAGAGGCACTGCTGAGTCGGACATGCATTACAATGACCAAAGTTCTTGCAAATCCTAATTCTACAAAGAGAAAAAGAGCGCTTTCATCTGGTATATTTCAAGCGAGGTTAATAAACGATGAGAATGTACATGTCAAACATTTCGCTGTCTGTGACTTAACTGTGTCTTTGTACAAACATTTCTTTGGCATATTACATAAATAGCCGTGCCTGTCAACCATCCTCCAGCAGCCTCGGAGAGTTTGTATGAAAACTTGTATACACTAAAAATGGCTGGAAATATGCAGGTTTTTGGTGCCAAGAGCTAAATCAAAATGTTGAATTACTGCTTTGTAATTTTGCCTCTGAAAGTCCTAAATTTAACTTTTTACATAAGACAATTTGCCTGCTGATCTGAGCTGAGCTGTCTTCTTTCTGTCCCTCTGCTCCTCCAACGTTTTTGGTGTCACATTTGATATGTGACGATTTTAAAATTGTCCTTTTTTTTGTTAAATTTTCAGACTTTATAATGACAGTCAGTGTGTGATGCTAGAGGTCAAATTAAAAAAATGAGCTGTTGGACCCTTATTAGCCACCCATTCCTCTCATTGTATGAATACTATGTGACCCAAGTTCTGCTGTGTGGTAAGACACATCAATTCAATAACACACAAGCACAAAACTGAAATAATGGCGTTCTTAAAACTCGATTTTGAGACAGGGGACGCTCAAGATCTGGTAATAAAGCAGGACTCAGCTTAAGGCCACTATCATGTCAGCTGATACGTGCTTTAGTGGTGGAAATTTCCAAACACATTTTCAATTAAATTAGCAGTTGCCACACAGTAGGTCTGCAGCTTTCAGGGCCCAGAGGCAGCTCACTGCTTGGTAATTGGTAATCCAGACTTGATGGTACCCGCTGTTGCTCCTGATGTGGCTTCTGAACCAGAGAAAAAATTAAACTGCACTGACACAACTGTCCCTTTCTGATAGTCAAACCATATATCGAAGGATAGTACTCACAAAGTACTCTTTACTTGAGTAAAAGTAGCAATACCACTGTGTAAAAATACTCTTGTACAAGTAAAACTGCTGCATTCAAAATCTCATTTCATTAAAAGTATGAAAGTATTGGCACCAAAAGTACCAAAACTAAAAGTGCAGAATGGCCCATTTCAGAACAATGCATATTACTGGATTACAATTATGGATGCATTCATGTGTTCATCACTCTAATGTCTCATTTTAATTGCTTTATGCTGCTGGGTAGATTAATCAATAATAATTTGTCACTGGTTAATTTACTTTAGATGTAATATTTTTAATTTGCAAAGTAATAATAAACTAAAATGATCAAATAAATGTAGCGGAGAAAAAAAAGCATTTGGCTCAAAGTGGTACAGAAAAAACTCAAAATTGCACTTAAGTACAGGGCTTGAATGTACTTAGTTGCATCCTCAAAGGTTACAGATGTCGTTCTATATATTAGCATGCTTAGCTGAGCCTGCTGTCACTCATACGGTACAAATTTAATTGAGAAATGTCCATTTTTTTTGAGCTATGGTGTTTTCAACTACGATTCCTTCGCTCTGCCAACTGGTTCAAACTGGCTGTGAGTCAGCGATTTCTCACATGCATACGCACAGATGCACACCGAGCTCCGGGTCTCTCCCGACGGACCTCCATCGCCGCGGCTGCGAACACCTTGTCTGCACTGGCTGTGCAGTGAAAAGAGCACAACGGCAGCAGCTGCGCTCCTCAGTCAGTGTCACTGGATCATTTCAGCCACAGTCGCTCTGTGCAATGTGAAGCATTTGGACGGAGCTGACAGCCCAACATACAATCATATACTTACATGTGTATTTGATATGAAGTGAGGCGTCGTGTAGACAGCTGCGTCGGTTAAACAGGAAGCATATCGGTTCCATCGGATGTAGGACTAATAAAAGCACGGTGGAAAGATGAATGGTGCAGACATGTTGTAACACTAACACTGCTGTAATACCATTATTAGCACTAGTATTACTGCAGTTGCCAAAAACACACAGTGCACCATAGCAACCAATCAAAATCACCATTTTATTTTTAGCATTCCTAACTTCTCCGCTATTTTTTCTGGTGAAAAGTTGAGGCATTGAGACGAAAACCCTCCTCACCTGCAGACATGTGGTGCATCAATTTACTCCGAGCATATCACGCCAGCGATGTGATTGTACTGGCAAGAGTCTAACACTGGCATTACCATAATGCTCCCAGATGGTGGAAGAGCACATGTTAGCAAATGCTGTGCTACAGCCTTGACATTTCTACTTGCTCTCAGCTATCAGCAGAACTCATTTATAGAACATCTATTTCTCATGTCAGCCAGAAAGTGAGAAAACTGATGGAGTGTGAGAGAAGTGAGGATTTTACACACAGATCTGAAAGATTTGAGTTGTCTCCTTTTGATTGGCATGACATGACCTCCACATCTGAGACCCTGTGCAGATACAGAGCTGGACTGTCATGCAAGTAACCAGCAGCGGGTTGGATGTCTGCTGGCAGCTCAATTACCACGCAGCTAGAGACAGTATTTGAGTCGCTTATCAGCTGTTCGCCAATGCAGGTGACTCAGAGTGAACTCTGAACGTAGCAGAAGACACTCCAATTATCCACCTGAAAAACAGCCCAACCTGGCTCTTCTCTAGAACCAGGGTACATGTAATGGACAACAATTATCCCTCAACCGTTTCTCACCAGGTCTGAGCGATATGCCACACAGAATTCGTTAATAGCGTAATTTATCTGTAGCTGGTGTGACACTAATGCGTTTAATAGCTATATGTGTGGCGGTGCTGCTGAGATAAGACCGGCAGAAGTTTCTTTAGGATGAAGCCTGTCACGTTTGATGACTATGTGGCAATGGTGTATCATATCAGTGTCCTATATTGGCACTTTGGTGTTATTTTTAGGATTCTGGTTGCTTAAATCCTCTCCTCCATATCACAGGATTAAAGGATTCCTAAGGTGTGTGTGTGCGTGTAGTTGGATTTCTACCAATGCCCTCAAGAAACAGCACCTTCAGTATATATCTGGAGTGTCTGCACCATACTTGACATACATTTGCACGTTCATGTTTTTTAAGATATCTGCATTTACTTACCTTCTTAGAAACTTCATCTAAATGTGAAAATGTCTACCTCGAGGAACACCTGATGGTTTAATGTCAGCAGTGTTTGGTGGGTCCTTCATGAAGCCTTTTTGAGCACATTAATGCATTTAAAGGGCCGGTGTGTATGATTACGCCTCTCTTTCCAAGCCTGTAGGAGAATCTGTGGTGGCTTCAGGTAACGTAAAAACTTGCAACGCCCTCTCTAAAGCCAGTGTTCGGGTTAGGGTTAGGGTTAGCATCATTCCCATATCATCCTGAGAACCAAGGAAAAAAGTATCTTTCAATTTATTTATTTTTTGTGTGTGTGTGATTTCCTGCCTCCTTGGAGCTAAAACAACTCACAATTTAGAATTTTGTAAAAATATTTTTATTTTAGATTGTTTAGCATGTTCACTGTAGTGGACTAACAGGACGATTTTACCATAACACAACCAAATCATAACAGGCTGAATGTCAATCCACTTTTTAAATGAAACTGAACATTTGGCCTGTATCTTCTAATGAACTACTGAACAAAATTGACATTATTAAACATTCATAACATTGCTATTATTTTTCCTAACAAAAAGTTTAAGAACTCTGACTCCAATTTCATGGTTCCTGACATGTTCATAAACAAGCAAATATATGATTACCATAGTTAAAAAAAACAATATCTTAACAATATTTGACTTATCTTTTCTCTTTTCCTGGCATTTGCATTTTGCTGCAGTCTCCATTTTGTCACATCATCAAAACAAAGTTCCCCTCATCCCACTCAAACACATGAGATATCATTGGAAAGTCCAGGATGTCCTCTACTGAACACACCAGGACTTAGTATGGTAGCTCAAATGAGTCAAATGATATAGACCAAAACCAAATGTCCACTACAGAGGACATAAATGAATAGGCTGGGGCTCAGGGGGATATGGCCAGAACTGTTTATTTCAGTATCACATGTGACAGCATGTGGCAAGACTCTGCTTGTGGACATCTAAGACATACAGCTGCAGACATAATAACAACTACAGAGGTGATGATGAACTACCTGCAAAAACATGGTGTTTATTATGGACAATCCATGACGGGCAAGGAGGTGCAATGACAAGACAACACGCAGGTTCAGATCAGGTCAGCTGTTTCTCTTGGTGTTGAAGTCCTTCAGGCGAAAGACAGAATCCCGAGCTTTGCTCCCTCTCCGGGAGACTCTCTGTTCCACACATAGACACAGACAGGAGTCGAGCCCTCCTCTCGGAGGTGACCTTCTTGCTCTCTGGGGAAAACACCAACACAGCAGCGCTCAGCTGGGGTCTCATGAGCATCTCCACAGGGAAGGAAACAACATTTGTTCATGCTTTAAAGTGGATGATTAGACTGCACATTAAGCCTGCAGTATGCGTTCTAATTAAATGACCGTTGATGTGTGTTGAGTTAAATATGTTTAAGTCTGAGCAGTCCTGGTTGCATCTCATCTGCAAAAAGGGCTAAATTTGCCAAACCATGTCAGTGGGATATTTAGCCTCGTCACTCATCACTTCATTCCTAACTTTATAACTTTATTGACACTCACACACACACACACACACACACACTAAACACCGGGGAATTTTAATAACCCAGCTTTTTTCAGAGTGTCCTGGAATGTGCAATCATATAATCACACATTTTCGTCAAACCTGAAACCCAGCAGCAGACAGGTTTGTTTTTGGGAGCTAAAAACATCAGGTACTACAAATTGCAAGTTTCATGACCACCCATGCAGTTGCTGTGGTGTTTCTGCTGATAGCCGGAGAACTTCTGTTGACACTTGAATTATTCTGAGTGACCAAAGCAGAAGTGCTATACTCATGTAGCAGCGATGTCCTTTTTGTTCTCCAGCTTTAATTTCCCCAACGTCACACGTTTATGTAATGCTGATTGGCAGCAGACTCCCAAGCCACATTTGGTGCTTTCTACCAGTGCATGAATGGCTTTTTAGCGGTGGTAGTGGTGTGGCTCTCTGGGTGGTCATTTCGGCCTGTCAGCCCACCACTGTGATCCACTTTGGACACGCATCCATCCAATAGTCAACTGTATGACCAAAAACCTGCAAATGACAGCCAAATGTTAGCATGCTGAACTAAAATTGTGTACAATTTAAACTTTAAACATGCTAGCATTGTCATTAGAACGTTAGCATGCCGATGTGAGTATTTAGCTGTGCCTATAAGTACAGACTCACAGAGTTGCTAGCATGACTGCAGACTTCTAGTCTTGTTTCCCCTCTCAGTAGGGCTGACCACTTTTAGATAGCCGGGTAGGTGTGTTATCAGATCACCATTTAGCCGAACAAAAGTTGAACTTAACCTGAACACGAGATCTGAAATGTTCTCATTGGTGGAGGGTAAACACAGACCCCCCTGATTCAGACAGGATTAACATTTGGTGCTGTAAAAGTTGAATTACTTGACCTCTCCAGGAGAAAGTAATCTATTCCTAAAAGGGTTTTACACACTCCTTCCTTTCTTCTTCTTTCTTCCATTTGCCTTGTAATGAGATAGATGGGGTGGCTCAGCGATCAGCCATGAAGTTACACTGGATGCACACAGTGCCTGCTCAGCACATTTAGATTAACTCTTGGCTCCCATTGTGGGTTGCACTGTGCCGCCAACTTTAATGACCCCTTGCAAACATGAGCATATAAATGTATCGGGACAAATTGCCGGCTAAGTTGCGGACCATCATCAAACTGCTTTGACTGCTGTTCTAATTGTTCAGAGGCAGATGAACAGCGTTGGGCTGCCTGGCCGTTTTTACTCCATTAACAGAATGTGAGGTGCTCACAGAAGCCTCTGGGTTGATATACATCTGTTTAAAATATCCAAAGAACACACAACAGATTAAATACTTAACTCTTTGGTAAAAATCTGGTAATCTGGTCCCTTTTAGCTCAATCTACTGAAGCTACCAATTCAACAAAACCTTAGTTTCGGAAGATGCACGGTTCATAACCTCACTGACATTCCCAAATTGATATTTCACCATGCAAGATTTAGTGATTAGTCCTCTGATGTCAGTTTTATGGGCTATTTGTTCTTCACATAGATGGGGTAATGAACACATACTGTGGTTTTAGTACAAGCAGTGGAGATTTAAAGCCCAACATGGTTTAAAATCTGAAGTATTTCTATATATAACATTAATACTCACTAATGTGCAGCAGTCAATGTTGAAATATAGAGAAAAAAAAACATCCTTAGTTAATTAATTAACAGCTTGACACTCAAAAACTCAGACAATTAGCTTACAGGACTGTTTGGGTGTCATTTGATTGACAGTGGCCTGGAAGCATGAGCAGACATCACCACGACTATCATCAGGTTTGATTCAAATGCTGCTATATCCCACTGTGAGGCATATCAGCACAGACAAACATCACCTCTCCTTTTCCCTGCTTTGGTTTCCATAGAAATCACACAGCCTCCACAAACCACTCTCCAGTCTAGAGTTCTGCCACATGACCCAAGTTTAGCAGGCCAGGACATAGTATCTGGTTTCATTTTGGATTCGGGTAATTTAAATGCAGTTTTTTTTTTTTTTTTTAAAGAAGTTGCTCTGTCTGGCTGCACTAGTGTTTTGGGTTCATTTGTGTCATGCATTGCAAGTTGCACAGCCAGCACATAGTAGAAAACAAGGCAGGAATGTAGCCTGTGGGCTGCATGAGCCGAGCAAGCTAACAGTCAGTTAGTGAAGTAAACCAAGAAGAATCGGGTGCTCTTTGAAATCCCCAGTGGCTGCAGGAACAGTGGGAATAACCTTGCATGACCCGTGTTTGTGGCTGTATTTTTGTCTTGGACGTTTGCAGATGGTTTACTGTTGTGAGCTACCACAGTGTCATGAGGTGCTAATTGCCTGCAATTTACACTAAGCTTGGTACAACACACACGACTGAAAATGATGTCTATTCTCACACAGGGTCTAACTTCTTTGTTCGCAACATGTCTCATAAAAATTCAGTTTCTGCGATGTTCCTCTCAGCTGTTTCTAGGCTTTATTATTTGTTACGCTGCAGAACATAAAGCATGCTCATGCTGAACTATTAAGTGTGACACAGAAACAGAAGAACTAGTCTCTAGTGAAGAGAAAGGTGGATTAAAGGAGTCCAAGCATCACTGAAGTCAGTCTGAGGACTTGATTTATGTGGTTCAGATGTTTCCTGTGACAGACGGGCAGTCCAACATGGGGCTCCCACGTCAACGTCCAGAAAAAATAAAGGCTGCAAGAGGACAAGCTCGATAAATTGGTTCAGATTTGGGCTCCGATTTGAGTCGAACGAAATAAAGGCTTCTTAGCAGAATGAAAATCTAATTATTTCTCCCGCTACTGCTGCAGATATTTCAAAAAAATGCAATGCAGAGAAAGCTAAATAATTTGGGTCAGTCGGTGGCTTTAATCGGATGAGTGGAAATCACCATTATGTTTTAAAGCAGGTCAATCCTAATCTGGGAAACGGCATGTATCCTTCATCATTCTATCCATCCTCTAATCCTCGGGACGACAGCCACAGACATTACAGAGAGGAGAGTGTGCCAGACGACAGCCTCGCATTGTCAACTGCAACACCCGCTGGGATTCTCGAGTATCCATATCCAATATGAATTAGACTGGAATTTACTGCAGGGATTTACAATAGATGTTTGGTCGGTCAGTGACAACATGGTACGTTAAGTGCACCAGCAGGGAACAACAGGGGAGAGACTGGGATTACATGTGCTAACTGAGTGTACAATAGATTAGTCGGGCGTGCATGTATTTTCATTGAGTATCCAACAGGTGAGCGTTCCCTGCTGTCTGCCGCAGATAAAAATGTAATCAGGCAGTGACAGTGAGACAAATCTGAACTGATACTGCTCTTGAAGCAGGAATTATTTTTACATTGCAAACAAACATATCAGATATCTCCCCACCTCAGTTATTTCTTGGTTTTTCAAGCGAAGGATCTGGCAAAATAAAACGTACGTCTCAAAAGAAATCTGTCCGTCCTGTGCCGTTTCTTCTCAGTTGAGAATGCGACGACATGGATTCAAATGAATATTCGAGTCATGAAGTTTAAATTCATCATCAAGCAAAATGTATTGTGATTGTTCAGCTCTTTGTTGTTGTAAGAGGCAGAGAAGTGCTGCACTCAACAGTGATGTTAGATCAAGAGGTATGAAGTGTGATGGCTGCTGTTTCCATAGCTGTCACTTGTTCTGACACAACTGGATGTTACGCTTTTCACTTTTTTTGTGGACCCCTGTGTGAAGGTCTATTCTATGACCACAAGTTTTAATTATTTCAACTCACGATCATGTTTATCCCTTTACTTTAGTGTGGCAGAGGGTTAGAAATGCTACACTATCCATGATCTTCGTCCTTCAATGCCTTCGAGATGAAACCAGTCAGAGCTGCAGAAAATCCAAATTTGACTCTTAAGATGAAATTTAATTAATTAAGATGCAGATTGTAACTTCAGTTTTCTTGATTTCTTCTGCCCTCCGTCAGCAGCGCATGTAACAGAATATCGAGCTCTTTGATTTGATGTTTCTCTCCAAAATGCAGAGTATGAGTCAAGGTAACCTTCCCACCTTATATTTCAATGTACACAAACATTTACCTGTAAATCTTCTCAAATAAAACATTCCTGATCCTTTTTGTTAACCAGTTTTATGCTGATCCAAGCCCTAAGCGTGCTCTATCATCTTTGGAGAAAATGAATTTTACCTCCAGAACCAGGAACACCAGAAATGGCTTCTCCCACTTCAATACACCACTTTAAAATATTTATAGAATTTTATAGATATGGAGCTTTTATTTTGAAACATAGAGACCCAAACGTTAAGTCTTATTGACACGTTAAGCAGCAGCATACAGTCATAATAATAATGCTTCTGTGAGACTCAGTAGGGCAGGACGGCTTCAGGTTGGTGCCCGGTTTCTTTAAAATTCTGAAGCACAGCATCAGGTTGCATTCTCATTTTTTTCAGCTGTTCTTCCAAAGTGGAAAACAAGTGGCTAAAACCTACAGACTGAACACAAATATGTTTGGTGGCTTTGGTTTTCTTGTTGATCAGATTAGCTTCTTCAAAGTGAAAATTAAAAAAAAAACTCATTTTCTGTGTTTGGATATTTTCTTTTGTTTTTCTTTTCTTTGTTTAAGACAAAATGAAAAATAACTGAATGGCAGTCTATTCAAATCAGCATGACATTAAAGGGAGCTTTGTCTTTTTAATTCCCGGCCTGGAATCCAGTTCGTCTCTCAGTCGCAGTAATAGACAAATTCTGACACTGGGCGAACGCCCTCTTATCTGCTCCATTCAGTTAACTGATTCTGCGCAGGCACAAAACCTCTAACTTCACCTAAACGTGCTTTAGTTGCAAGGTTAAAAATTTTTGGGGAGGATACCGCACAAGAGCTCATAAAAACAGAGCAGAGCAGGTATCAGACATTTCAAGTCAGAAACTCATTAACCGCCTCCCAGATGTGAAGGGAAGAGTTCCAAATTGCTCCAGATTTTTACAAAGGGCACAGTCAATTACAGACCTAATATGAAACTTGTCCAACCAGGATGCTTCCAACACAGGTGGTCGCCAACGCAGGTGTTTAGAAACACAAACAGATGGTTTGTGCCTCTGAAGACGGTCTGTGTGTGTGTGTGTGCGTGTGCCTGAGCACATGTATGTTTTTCATTTTCCGCAATAAAATCTTCATCCTTGAGAGTTTGTTAGAATTAGTTTATTTAAAGAGGAGGCTACATATTTCTATCCAATATATTCAAGAACCGTCTGCACATGAAAGAGGATGTCAAATAGGTTTGTGATTTCTTTTTGTTTTGGCTTTAAAAACACTGTTACATTGTTAACATTGTCTATATATGCCATGAGATTAAAGTTATACACTGTGTAGAAGAAGAAGAATCAGAGGGACAATCCTCTTTATTTGTAACATGCACATGCAATGTAACATGCACATGCACACACACGCCATGCAATTGGTGAAACTTGTCCTCCGCGTTTATCCCATCCTGGTCGTCCTTCCTCCACGGCAGACCAGGAGCGGTGGGCTGCCGTCCGACCGGCGCCCGGGGACCCAGTTCCTGTTTGTCACCATTGGTCAGGTGGTGATCTTCTTGCATGTTTTTAGTGGGGTTTTTTAAGGAGGAAATCCCAGGTGAACTCCACACAGAAAGGCCCCTTTTTCCTCGAGCAGCAGGCACCGAAGGCATGGTGGAGGACACGCCACAGTGCCCACAGCGGGACTCGAACCGGGACCTTCTAGCTGTGAGGCGACAGTGTTACCACTTGTGCCACCATGACATGGTAACTAAATGGCTAATCCAGATTACTCACATGTAAATGGAATCAGTAACACTATTCAGGATTACTGCAGCTCAATAATACAAATAGAATATCTTTAGTTACTTTGTGATTACTTTGTTTCCAAAGTGTGCACAAATATCAAACACAACAGTGAGAATGGATTTATTTTACAGCCTGATTCCAAAAAAGTTGGAACATCAGTAAAAACAGAATTCAGTCATTTGCAAATAAACTGTATTTACAGTTTTACGAAGTAATATCTGTTACGTAACCATGACCCTGTTTACATCCGGCAGTGCCATGCATCTTGGGTAATCCCATCACAAGTGAAAAGCATGAAATACAAGTATAAACAACCACCAACAGCCATCCTGATCTGATCACTCAAACCACTCAATGAGGCGGTCTGGGATACACGTGAACATGCATCTTTTGTGGTGGAAATGCAAATGTGTCCTGACGCGTCCCCGACAAGGACGTAACAGGAACATACCTCATCAATGCAGGATGTGGTGGCTGTTTCGGTGACAGCGCGCCAACGCTTGAAAAATGGTGAGGAGCACTGATGTACGTGGTTGCAGTGTCTTTGTCATCTTTTCCTGCGTTAATGACTTTTTCCTGCCACTCATTACTTAGAATTGCCATACAGGAGTGTGAGCTCTTGAAACATTTTTATTTCCTTAGCTAGCTGTTAGCCCATGTGAAACTAATCTGGCGATATGTAATATCTGTGCACGGGGTCCTTTCATCTTCTAGCAGAAGTGACGTAGGCAGTAACAAAATCTGAACAAGTGATCAGATCAGAACCTCGCCCGTGAACAACTGAGCCTTTCCAGGATGCCCCTTTCAAACCCAATCATGACACTCTCACCTGTTACCAATCAACCTGTTTACCTGTGGAATGATCCAAACAGGTGTTTCTGGAGCGTTCCACATCTTTCCCAGTCTGTGAAACGTGTTGCTGCATCAGATTCAGAATAAGCAGATATTTACAAAAATCAATGAGGCTAATGAGGTCAAAAGTTAAATGTATTGTCTTTGCACTGTTTTCAGTTGAGCATATGTCAAAAAGGACCAGCATGTTATCACATTCTGTTTATTTATGTTTTACACGGCGTCCCAACTTTTTTGGAATCAGGGTTGTAGCATCAAGTTTGATCACAACAGCACAAAATAACATCTTCAATGCATATATCTCTGTCACAAACAATGAAAAACTGGGATTTAAATTGTAAACTTTATAGCACATTATGAGCCACATTAATCATTTCCTGGATCTGCAGGGATGGCTACGGATGATGTATTGACTTTCAGTTTATGTTGTCTCCAGCTGGCCTGCAAGGTTTCTTTTAAAAAACATTTTTCTTCACCAATCTGGCACCACGTATTGTATCAATGAAACAGGAGAGATATGTGTGTGTTAGCACCGGGGTCAATGCGCCGTACTTCCTCTAAGGATTCAAATGGACCATAAGAGGATAATCCCTTTCTTTTGGAAATCCTTCATCAGAGGTCCTAGCGTGTTTCCAAAATGATGTAATTCCCTTTTACTGGTCTCCCATGCCAAAGCGAGCACAGCCAGGGACAGCCTGACACGAGACACCATGAAGGCTTGAATATAGATCACTTCAAATGGCTCATAAATGGCTTGCATCCCATTTATAGCCTGTATCCCGGTGAGACACTGCAGAAAATCTGAGAGGACAGAAGAGCTCACATGGAGGGGCTGAAAAACAGTAATGGCACTAAAGTAAAATAATGATTAGTATTTCGGAAGGGTGAGCGTAAATAATAAAGAAAATCACCCTGAAAAAGCACTGAATACATGAATTTAAAAAAACTATTAAACCATAGATCAGTCCCCCAATGAATTACCCCTAATTTCCATCCGCGATCCATACGCTCTGTCTATTTTTTGACGGATGACGTGTCAATACACACAGAGCAGATCAAGCCAGACAGGAAGTCAGGCACAGGAACGAGACTCCGGTCGAGAATCTGGTAAATTTTCATTTTCATAATATTAGCTAAAAGTCAGCTTTAAACCAGCTTGGTCCTATAAGCTGCCATAGCAAACAGCAGCAGAGAAAACACAAAAATATCAGAATAAAATAATTTTTAATGTGTGTGTTTTACATTTCAGTGTCAATGTTTCCTCTTTCAATTCAGGATTTTTATTTATCTACTTATTTTACGCCAAAATTTAAAGTCACTGATCTAGCCCCATATAGGTCTGTCCTCTCGTCGTGTTTTGTGACCACTGATCCCTGCTTTAAACTTTAGTTTGAGAGGGACAGGCCAAGCAATCATGTCTCCATAGTCACTATATATGGACTAGGATCGATGGCTGCCTTACATGAGAATTGTAACCTGATTAAATTTTTGTGCAAAATAATTGAGCAACATGGAGGTTAAACCATAAATGCTGTCATGATAATAGCATATTGTACCCTGTCATACAGATGAACATAGTAAAAACAATAATTATTGGAGACTGAGGACAAGCTGAATAGTTGGTTTGAAAAACAATTATTAAATCAGGATTGGATGTAAATATTTCCATCACTTCCTGCACAGAGTGCGAAAGCTGTTGGAAACTGTCCGTCAGATTTTTTTCACTAAGCCTGATGACACCTATGCATTGGAAACCCCCACGGCCCTCACAGGTGCAACAAGGCTGACGAATGTCCACACGTTCTTGTCTAATCAGGCAGCAAAAGTGAAAACACCTGTGAGGGTGGACAAAGCCTGTGCAGGGACATTAAGGCTCAACAGTGGTGAGAAGAGCTGAGAAACTGTGGGTTAATAAAGAATGTGGCCAGACAACAAGGCGTCTAAGAAAATAAAAGTTTAACGAAGATCCATTATGAAAAAAAAAAAAAAACTCCTGTCTGAGCTAACAAATGCAGAGAGAGGTAATTCCTCTCAGAGGAGCCCCACAGCTCGTCATGGTGAGGTTGTTCAACCAGCACAAAGTCAGAATCTGCTGTGTGAAGGATTAAGAAAGCATTCTTAAAATTCAATACAGAGGTATTTTATTTTCTCAAGAGCTAATATAATGTCCTCTATTGAGTGTCTAAGGGGTGATTGTATCTTATTAAAAAAGTTAGGTTTGAATATGTTCCACCTTTCACTGTTCATTTGTGGTGTGAGTTTTCAACCTGCTGTTGCTCAAATGTTTAAGAGTCAGGAAAAGAGATGAGTGGTTGCTGCGAAACAGGCGCTCCAAATATGAGAAAATGTATCCAAGGAAACAGTAAAAAGTCTTTTTTCTAACAGCTAAATCGTTTAAAACGGCGAATCATTAAAACGGCAACATGTTTCGACCCCAAGGGGCTCATTTGGAGGCAATCACATGACCCAGAGAATAAACAGGTGAAACAAAGAGACAATAATGAAACGGTGAAATAACATGAGATGACTCATAAAAACTGACATGCACACAACATACAGAAACTCGACACAAAAGCACAAAATCCACAGAGTTATTTCTTTGTACCTCCATATAAATCCTTCTGATATTTCTTCTTTTTGCAGATGTTTGTCCCTGGAGGTGACACCGCAAAGAAAGCCAAGAAATGTGCTTTCATAAGGTAAAAGCTTTTAGTCTAAGATAGTAGTGTTTGGTAATTATGTGGCATTGTGTTGCTTACAAGGAGAATATCTTAAAGTCCCCATACAGGCAGCAGGCCAAATGCATCTGATGGAAAGATAAGTGGTAACGTCTTTCAAATGCGCCTTGAATTATGCCACAGGCTCCTTCGCACAGTGTGGGCTTTGGAAGCTGCTTTCTTTGACACGGATGGAAATTGCAAAAGATTCTAAATGCCATCTGTAATCATGTGTCGATACTCGGAGCTGTTACTTTAAAATCTTGTCATCTGTTCGAGTCAGACACATTGCTTTTTAATGGGATATTTCTCTGTTACCGTAGGAAGAGAAATGTTCGTGATGGAGACAGAAAATGAGTCCTCTGTGGTCCATCATGAGACAATTTGGTTGTTCGGGAACTCATTTCATGAACTTTTGTGAATTTTGCAAGGTAATGATGCTGTAAGAGCAGTAATAATATTTGGGAATAATACTGAAATGTTCAACATTGCAGAGTCAAATTTTATCAGGAGACAGGCAGACATGTCTCTCACTGCCTCTGTCTGTCTATCCTTACTGTATATATTTATATTAGTTTGCAGCATATGCATGTCCTTCTGTATAAAACATAAATAAACTGAATGTGATTCTTGAGCTTCTTCAGTTATGAAGTCAGTCAGAAGGCCAACGCAGTCCTACTTTTCTTCGGGGTTACAAGTCGACAGAAAGAGTTACAGCAACGCCGAGAGACGTTCATTTTGTGTTGATTTTGGCGACCCCTGTGGACACAAGCGGGAGTGTTTCCAGCGCCTCCTATTGTGAAACATCTTGATCTGGTTAGCACGTTTGCTTTGGTAGTGAGTGAAAGAACGATGTGACTCATTTTTAATACTGTTTTTCTGTCTTAAACAGATGTTTTCAGGCTGCATAGCAATTAGATCATTTATCTGTTTGTGGCTACGTAAGATTAATACCGTCAGATTGATAAAGTGTGAAAGTAACTGTTGTTTTAGTTCCGTTTTGACTCGCTGGGAATCAAACTTGTGGACAAATATTAAGAATAATTATGTAGAACCAGCCGATCATCTCACTGACTGACTAATTTGAAGTGGACGTATTTGTGCTTGTATCCATAGTATTGTGCCACTTGCTGAATGTTAAAGAAATCATGTTAAGGGTGAGTGTCATGTCATTTTAAACACATATGGTTCTGTAATCCAGCCACAAGGATTACTGTCCATCAAACCTCTAAATTTCCACTTCCTGTTAAAATTCCTGCAATGAAGTCCACAGACCCTTCCTTTGATTAGCTGCTCTCGTCGTGGATAATCCTTCCATCTCAGCCCGATCTTTGAGCAGCTTATATCATGACCCATTTGAACTTGTCTTAATCTCGCTACCTCTGCTTCCTTCTTCCCTGACGCCACATCTGCTCCTTCGCCGAGCACGATGAGCTGCAATCCATGCAAAGCATCCACCTCCCTATTTTCTTGCCATCTGCTGTGTGTTTGCTTCTGAGTGTGATGCACCTCCAACAGAAAGCACAAACCCGCAGAGAGTTATCACCAGACTCTGCTGTTACAGAACGTTTTAGCATCTTTCAGGTCGTTTTGTTTTTTAAAGCTCACAGCTTCACTTTTTTTTGCTTCAGGTGAGTCTAAAGATGCATTCATGGCACATCAGCTAATCCGTTGCGGTTCAGTATCCAGTCCTGGTCTATGATAGCAGAAGCTACGAGTTCAGTAATCCACATTAAATATGAAGTGCAGCTTTCATGAGGCCAGCATAGCGCACACACAGACAAAACCTTTGCCCTGCCCGATAAAACAGCAAACCACAGTTAGAATGCTAAAACACCAGCTGCTGATTAATAAATAAAATTTCTCCCTATAGAAGTTTAATGAAAACGCTGGCATGACCTGCGGGCGGACAGAGAGTTTAAACTACTCCCCACTGACACAGCACCGCTTTCAACTCACAATATAATAGCATAATAGCACAGACATTTAAACAGAGAAAAACAAGCAGCTGCTGAAATAATTAACAGGAACAGACGACAAAAAGCACAACGAGCTGCAAAAACTTCAGCAGTGTTAACCCCATGAAAAGCTCCAAAAACTTCACAAACAACATCAACAAAGAATATGACTGCCAAATCTCCAACAAATGGCTGGAAACTGGTGACTTCTCCCTAAAGTATGTGATTAACCAGCCAAAAAAACAAACACAGGACACATAAACATACACTTTACGACGCAGGGCTAAAATGAAAGGCTTTATTGGCCCTACACTCATCAGGTGGATATAAAAACAGCTCCAAATCGATGCTAATATTGCTCTGCTGGTTGTCGAAATTGCAACTGCTTGCTTAAACATTCCTCATATTAAGGTTAACATTTATTGACTTTACAACATCAATGCTGCATTTACAGCTTGTGCAGCTCCCAAGTGGTCAAACACCTATTAATACCACATTACCGAACACTACTGATTTTAAACTGTGTCAATAAATAAACAAATTACAGTGAAAATCAAATGTAACGTAACACCTGGTGAGCTTCACCTTCACCCTCAGGTGGTTCAACCACTGTCAGAACTAAACTGAAGGTTTTTAACTCCTGAAAAGGGAATAAATTATCACACAGAGGTAGAATAAGTAATGCAAAAGCATAAAAACCGAACACTTGCAACACCATCATTGGCTCTGCAGACACTCAGAGCCTTTGATTTATGTGAAGTGGGTTGATTTTTTCTGCTAAAAGTTAAAGATATTCCACCTCCGTGTCTCTATTCAGTGCACCACCCGTGGAGTTGAGCAGCTACTGTATATGCTATTACTGCCCACTTGGTGGTCTTTATGTGCAGACAGAATGTGTGGGTGTTTTGGAGTTTTTTTATTAAAAGAAAAGGAATTCTTATTAAGGTCACAGATGGCACGTAGCCATTATTTCTTTAACTGTCATGTATTTTAGTTGTATATTGTGGCTGACAAAGACACGTCAGTCGTGCAAAAAGCTAATGGCGTTTCAAAAGTTAATGCTTCCTAGTCGTAGACCCGAGCATAAGTTAGCTGATTGTGCTCTGTGTTGAAATTTTATGACCCAGCTGGTAATTACTAGCTCACAATAAAACGACTTGACCAAGTGTCCTAATTAACATGCAATAGGTGGTCTCTCCATGATTCATTAACTTTAACTGGGGGAGAGGATCTCCCTCGGTCACCTTTTAAATGCCAAATTATGCACATACAGTACCAGCTAAAATCTCATTTCAGACAAAGACAAAGTTTGCATACCAGACAAGACAGCCTCAGAGTGACTACCCGCTGCCACAGCTCAGCTAACGCACAAAAAGGAGGCACTTTACTCCATTGAATGTTTCTGCTTCCCCTCCACTAAAGTGCCCATTAAGGACTGCACATTAGATCAAGCTTCTAACGCAGCAGAGCATACAGCTGGGATGGAACATTTATGACATCCGACCGTAACAGTGATGCTGCTCTTTACTTGTTTTAATTTGATCCTCAATAACAGACCAAAAGCAATTACTGCCTCAGCCGCTCTCCCTCTCATATCTGTTTTACTCCTGTCTCGTGGCATCGCTGATGAGGCTTCGCTAACGTTTATTGGGTATTGAATTGGGCCCGTGGTTCTTGTTTTTGTCAGAGGAAAAAAACAATAGAAAAGTCTTTGAGAGAATGCCACTTAGATTCTATCAGACACTTTTTTCCGTTAGCCTGCAGCCGTGTAATTAATGTTTGAAGGCATGTTCAAAGCTACGATCTAATCTTCAGTGTGAAGGTGTGAACTCGTTCTTTCTATCATTGACCATTCTGAATGAGACAAAGGGCCCATTCGGCAAAACAGTCACACCCGAGGCTTTCTAATCACCTTCCCCACATTTTCTCTTTCATTTTCAATGGAGCGCTGAATCTTTGTGATAAGCTCATTTAGGGCGTCTGCAAAATGTGTCTCTAATTTTTGGAATAGTGAGCTGCAGTATTTATTCATTAAAACATATCAGATGGATGAAAAACAAAGAAGGGTGCAGCGTTTCAGTTTCAGACGGCCGCTCTGACATCTCTTCATAGAGCCACAGTGTCAGTGAGACACTGACAGGACGCCCCTTTCATACCCAATCATGATCCTCTCACCTGTTACCAATGAGCCTGTTTACCTGTGGAATGATCCAAACAGGTGTTTTTGAAGCGTTCCACATCTTTCCCAGACTTTGAAATGTGTTGCTGCATCAGATTCAGAATAAGCAGATATTTACAAAAATCGATGAAGCTGATGAGGTCAAACATTAAATATCTTGTCTTTGTACTGTTTTTAGTTGAGTGTCAAAAAGTATTATCACACTCTGTTGTATGAATGTTTTACACAGCGTCACAACTCTTTTGGAATTGGGTTGTATCCCAGCTGTCGGATGTGTTGCTGCAGATTTTTGTAAACACAAGTGATGAATCATGTTGAATTTGATCCCCTGACTTTTCCCCCAGTACTGCCTGCAGGTCAAATTTTCTGTTTGCCCAACATATCATTCCCATCAGCCTCAGCTCTACTTTGTTCAATGCTAATTAGTAATGGTTAGCATGCTAACAGGCCGAGCTAGTGTCAGTGAACCTGGTAAATGCTGCCTTCAGCGTTGTCAGTGTGTTGATGTTGCATTGAAAGATGCATTGAGCTCAAACCACCTCAGTGCCTTGTTGCACAGAGTAGACTGTGTAATGTAGTTTTAAAGCTCTGCTACGAATTTATCATAGCTCAGTTTATATTTTCAGGCCTTTCAGATCAGAAAAAGAAAATCTTTTAAAGAACTTCACATCATCTGTAAGTACCAGTCTACTGAATGGATATATTTAAAATGGGGTTTTAAGCCAAGATCAGTCAGTGTTATAAGAGTGATGTTTCAATTAACCTTTAATAATGAAAGAATAATGATAAATGAAGAACAAGTAGCTCTCATATGAATTACTGCCACCACTCAATTATCAACTGGATAAAATCTATTATGTCATAGAATGTAATAACATTAGATTTCATCTTGGCAGATCTGGTGATCTGCATATTCTAGTTTCAAAGTAAAATAATTAATGCCACATCGCAGTATGAGATGTAGTAGTGCTCATTTTTTTGTACCTTATGTACAAAAGTGTTGTCATTATAAATTTAGAAATGCAGGACCAACCGTGACTCTCAGATGAAAGATCTTAATGAAGGTCAGTCACCAAACACGTCGTAGCGGTGAGGTAACGTCTGGCCGGCAAGCAGTTTCCATCAGACAGGTGGTGTCAAGACCTCTAATGGACTGAAAATGACAATTCTTATCTTCAGGCTGGCAGATGTGGATAAAGCACGCTGATAAGGAAGGAGCTGGCTGACGATACAGTGTTGATGAGACGGGGTGTGAAAAGATCTCCAACACGGGTGCTGCTTCTGGAATGAGTGTCTCATTAAATGCTTTACTGGCATTTACAGCATCAGAGTAAAGATGGTAGTTGCACAAAATCATGTACAATTAATTGGATTATACTGGTTTAAATAAAACTTATTGATCAGTAATGTGCAGTTCAAGTCTTGCCTCAGAAAGTCTAACATACATTTTTAAAGGCTGTTGTTGTTGTTATTATTATTATTATTATTAGTGATTGACAATCCCTGAAGAAGTGTGAGCTGTGGGCAAGTTTTCTGACAAGAATGAGCAGCTTCTCTTCAAATGCACATCTATAGTGGAGATTTAGTCAAAGTGAGGCTTGTTCAACCGCTGTTTTAAAAGCTGCATGTGTCCCCACAGAATACTGGAAATGTTTGAGAGAAAAATCTACATTTTCAGGACGTTTCCACTCTAGAAATAAAGTTAACTGTTTGTTTGTTTTGGAGCATACGAGGAGCTCAGTGTTAAAATTGGGACCGTTGTGGCTTATTTGTTGTGTTTGTTGTGATGTTGCGGATATGTTGTTCAGGAACGAAAAACTGAGGCTGTAACTAACAGTTATTGTCATTATTGATTCATCTGCTGATTATTTTTCCTCATTAAGTGATTAATTGTTGTCTATTGAATGTCATATGATTAATTGTTGTCTATTGAATGTCATATAATGAAGTCAGGTGTCATCTTCAAAGTGTTTTTCTTCCCACAAACAGCCCCAAACCCTAATTTAAAATCATAAAACACAAAGAAAAAAATTAAAATATCTGTTTTGAGAGGCTGTAAATAGGAACTACGAGGTATTTAGACTTAAAAAAATTGCTAATATGCTCCATTTCTACTATTATCCAACTGAATTCTTCACGACCGCAGACGAACAGCAACTTATGGTACTGGATAAAAGCACCTTATGGTTTCTCAGTTTGATCGATTTGAACTGTAAATGACTGAAAACATCGACATTTTGAGTGTGTGTCTTAGTGCTTCCGATGCAGAAAATAACTTCCTGCCCTCCATCTGCAGTTCATGCCACAACAAAAGGGTGACTTGACGTCATGTGCAAACAAGTCAAGTCTCTGATTGATGCATTAATTATAGGGGTAAGACTGTCGGCTTGTTACTGTTTGGGTTATTTCTCTTAGAAATGATTAGAAAGCATGCACAGCACATGCTGCGGATGCCCAGCTCCCACCTCCTGCTGTGGCAGAGGAGACGGTGACTGTGGGAAAGAGTTTGGGTGGCGCAGACCTCCATGGGACATGCGCTGCTTTTAATTTGGCCCTTCCAGATTAAAGAGTGACGCATGTCAACAGGAAACAGAGATGTGAGCCGGAGAGAGCAGGTTGAGATTAATGATTCGTCACTTGTTCAACTTTCCTTTCAGGCATGTCTCTCTCCTCTAATTTAGCTCTTTTGTCACTGTTTAAGATTGGCTAACGTGGCATAATGAGAGTGATAAATCAATGCTGTCTGTTTTGTACACCACTGCTGTGTGAGATACTGTATCGGTGGATTTACTCAGTTGTTTGGGCAGAGAATAAACAGCTTCCCTCATAGCACTGATACTGCTTAAACCTCTTTTGTTTTAAGATATTATAAGATAATCCCTGTGCACCTTAACTGACTGATTTATGAGTTTTAGTGCATACATGTTGTTGCTACACATCAACAAACTTAAAATGACATATTCCTGTTGCCAAAAGTGTCTTAGCGTGTGGAGCATCAGACTAAACCACTTAAAGTATGGTTTCATTTTTGACAAAAACCTACAGACAGCCTCAGACTTTTGATCATCCTGGTCTGGTATAATGAGCACTTCTCCTCAAACTAAAAGGGTATTTCTCCTGAGTCACCCTTCAGCTAACTACCAGAGCATACATCAGTAATGGATGATTAAAATAAATATTCTGACACTGACATTCAAATTCAAAGGGATTTATTGTCTTGACCAAACTCACATACACAAATGCCAGCATAAGCAGCGCATGAATTCTGCCATTAACCTGAATAGACTGTACATCATATTGAATATTGTTAAGGAAAAAAGAGAAAAGAATAAACAATACGTGTTTGTAATCTTTAAGTTTGCGTATGTGCATGTGTGTGAGAGTTACCAATGAACACAAATACTATCATGAATACCCCAAAAAGCACTATTTTTGAAGTGATAAGTCATTAGGAAAATATTACAAATAGAAAAAAGCACACATAAATTATAAAGGATGAAGTAGTCATAATAGAAGGAAATACTGTTTCTGTTATCTGCCACATTATATGTTAATATAATAGTAGGCTGTCCCCCTGTTGTCCCATATGTTGCTCAGCTCTCTCATTATGTTGTGCATTCACTGCAGAGTGGAAATCCATGAATGCACATGGAAGTTGTCCATGTGGCACGTGGATTCATTAAATTGCAGTCCACTCACAACCGGCACTCTCTGCCCGTTGAGTTTGCCTCTAACGTGCACAAACACTGTCACATTAGAGACAAGCACCCAGCCGGCAAAATTTGGCTCCCAAAACATACTGGGAACATTATTTTTTGGTTATGGGAATGTTTATTGAAAATTGTTGATTTGCTTTCATTAGACAGCCACAGTGTAGAAACAGGAAAAATGGGGAGAATGAGACAATGACCGCCATGTTTGCATCATGTTTGACCCACAGGCCACCAGGAGGACAAACTGCAGTACGTTTAAACATAATTGTGGTATTACCCCTGTAATGGATAGGCCTCCTAAAAATACAATTGCTGGCTTCTTCATTAATGGTCCTGAAAACAAGATGCTTCTACATTTTGTTTCAGCCACTGCAGCAGCCAGCCCATTATTAACATAGCTGAGAAAAAGATGAGGGCCGAAGATGGAGCCTTGTGGCACCCCGGCGGTTATAATGTCTGGTTCTTTAAAATGACACTTGAGCTGAGATGCTTGTACAAACTTCTAGACTTTTTGGCAAATACTCCTCTCACGTTCATCCTTCTTGTTCTTCCTCTAATTCTTCTTCTATTGGTGGGTGCTGTGAGAGGGAATGACTCCTCGTCAACAGATGTTACAGCTAATTTTCTACATACTGCCACCAATACGAGAGAATCCAGGAAAAACGGGAAGGTTGGCAAGTCTGTCCTGGGAGGAAATCTCTCTCCTCAGGTTGTAGCACTGTTGAGGTTCCACATTGTATACCCAAAATACCGTAAAGCAACAAGTCAATGGTCTGTGTTCTTCTGAAATAGTGTGATAACGTTAGACCTTTTCATTTCACTGTGGGAATTTACCCTGATTCCTGACACATGGAAACTGAGATGATGGTTAGAGAAACCACAAATGACGACGGCACTGTCCCTCAAGAATGTGACTGAAATCAGATCCAAACCAGATGCTTTGTTAGTACATAATTTAGCCTGAGACACGTGCTATTTCAAAGGCATCAGGAACAACACATCTGCCGTGAATTAATATGATTAATCATCATCGTCGTCATCATAAACATGTTTTCATTATTGCTCTCAAAGTGCAGAATAATGAAAGGCAGCAGTAGTTTAACTGTTACGCTGCAACAATTAAACACTGTGTAAGAGGAATTCACAGCATATTAACAGCTCAGCTTGTTTGAATTGTCAGGATTCAGTCAACCTCAGGCTGCTGAGAGAGAGAAGCAAGCAGGAAGGACTCCTGAGGGGGGTTTTCTCTGCAGGTCAATATACTGACGAATCCTGAGACTTCATGAAGAGAGAGAGTGTTGTGTGTTTGTGTACGTGTCTGAGTGTGTGAGGGAGATGTGGGGGATTTCTTCCCCCCTCTGAGAGAAATAAACTGAAAGAAATGGAAAGATTTATGCTCATTTCTCCTTCACTTGCCTTCCTTATGAATGGTGCATGAATAATAAATGTTTCGCCAACATAAACCTGACTTGCATTGTTGCATCAGATGACGGATTGGTTTGACTGGGGCGTGCCCTTCCTTTGAACGTTGTTGCTCTTTGATTTAATCTGGCAGCTGGGGGTGTGCTGGAGCGCAGAGAGGTATAGCCTTTCATTGTTCTACACCACTGCCTCTCAAACCACGAGGCATCCAGGGACGTGCATGCAGGTTGTCATCCCAACCAAACACTTCTGCAGCTAATTAAAATACCTTCAACCACAGAGGAGATCTCCTCAGCGAAATCACCTTCTGAAATGTTTGGTTGGAAGAAAATCTTAAGGGCACATGGGCCTTGTTGTACACACAGGGTATGATAAAACCATGGCTAACAGCTTATTGCCAAATGTATAACCAGGAGGAATTTATCAAATGCTCTGTGTTTTGTTATCGGAGTGAAATAAATGAAGAAATTATGGTTGGAATTTAGAAATAAAAGTACATTTACTGGACAAAATAATCTAAAAGCAAACCTGTCTCCCAAAAATTCAATTTCTAAGTCTATTTGCTGACTGGATTAATGTTCATCATTATTTATTTTTATTCTCTTGGAGCATGGGATGTGCTTCATTCTTCTCGTAGCAAGCCTGCCTCCTAGAAATGACATTTATATACAACTAATTTGCAACAGCAGTAAGTTTTGAAGGAAACGTAATGCCTGCTGGATTACATTTTTATCTACATAATGAGGAAACGTGGTTAATTAACATATCTGGCAAGTGGCAAAAAGTGTTGTTGCTGTATGTGTCCGTAAAAGGTTCACTTAATGTGTTTCCCGCCAAAATATTCAATCTCGCAATGCAATAAAGCAGGTGGGAGCCATAATTTGGAGCTAAACTGAAACCAGGCAACACACATATGACTGACAAATACACAACAGGAGGGGGTGAAAATGCTGATGAGGCTGACTGCTGGTCGTGACAAAATACATGAAATTTCTATTGATTCTGCCATCTGAACCAAATGAGCGCCAGTCTTGCCAGTGCTGAGTGGACATTCATGCAGTCAGGATCGCAGAGGGAGCCTTTCCTGAACACCCCGTGCTTTCTTTCTCTTGGTTTTGAAAGACGAGCTACCAAACTATGAGTTCGCACTGGGGAAATGGCACATATTGATCTGCTCAGCAAAGAACTTCAACATGAGCGTGGCTCGGCTTTAGCAGCGTTGCACATAATATCAATGTTGCTCTCTGGTTGATTGAACAGTTTTACAAGCAAAACAGGCTGACCTGCTCCACTAGCACGTTAAAACTGCCTTTGAAGTGGCCACAATCCATGCAGAGCGCTAACACTGTGCATGGGTTTTGTCTTTAGTTGTTCTTGTGTTCTCAGTCTGATGGAAGCCAACTACACCCCCTGCATAATTTTCTCTGTTCTTGCATTTCTCTTTCTTCCGTTTTTTTATGTATTCCCATTCAACATTTCTTTAGCCATCTGCAGGCTTTTGCATGACTGTTGTTTAATATTGGTTGCAAATGCATTATACATGCACTTTAGGGGAAAAAGGTACCACAATCAAAGGAATACTTCTTCAGACTAACCAATTTTCTTTTATACCAAATTCAGTGATGACGGACTGAAGTGCAAAAACAAACCAGATATAAAACCTAGAACCTAGAACCAAACCTAGGTATATATTAATCACAACAGTTTCATCATGGTTTATATACAAAACCTGCTTAGAATTTCTGTATAGTAGGAAGTTAAGACATTTTAGAAAGTTTCCTCCTCCAGTTTGATGCACTCTCTCTCTGGTTGAATCCCTTCATTCAAAGCAGAAGTGCACTACAGACGGATGCCAAACAAGACCACGTAAATGTGGAATCAAATCCCAACAGGGACAAACAAAACCTGTCACATACAAGGTGAATTCATTCAAACAGGAATAACAAAGCAAAAAAGCTGGTTTCGTGAAGTGTCAGTGATTGTGATGTGTGATCTTTCTCCCGCTCATACGTTTGAAGCGAGACATTGTCGTTGATTAAGGGAACAAATGATTTACAGAAACTTATTAGATGACATAACTACCTGTCTGTTTGTGTTTGTCATGATTCAGCTTTTCCTTTCAATAGAACACAGCAGGTTGCACACTGATGTTTATTTTGACATCATATGACTGAAGGAAAATATTCTAATATTCTTAAAGTCAGATGTAGTTCTCTGGTGTGAGAGAGGAGCTGGATTATATTTGCTCACAATGGTGTTTGTTTGACTATAGCTCTAAATATAGAGAGCCCTGAAGACTGCCTTAATAATGACATTCTACCGTATTGTTTTGTTGAAGCTTTGAATTTTAACCAGATGAAATCATCTGCATTCCTCGCTGTCAGGTGGGACTTAAAGTGTCTCGGCAGACTATATTAAATGGCAGCGTTGTGATGCAGCTCCCTCTGGATGCCTTTTTGTTGTTTAACCATATTTGGTTACCTTGTGCATTTCATCTCACCCACAGGTATTACTAAAAAGTCTGGTATTTGCAAGTCATGCTCTGGTGGCTTGTGGATTTGTGGCTGCAAAGTGCAGCATCATGACATTTTATTATTATTTTTTTGCCAGAAGACATACATATGGTTCCAGAGATGACAGTTGTAGCCACTTAACTCTCTGAGCAAACGAAACTCATCTAATTGTGTTTGTCAGAACAGCAGACACAAGCATTTACAATCACTGTCAGCTTCCTAAAGACGACTTCACAAAATTACCTATCACACACGAAATCTGCTTTCATTATTCTGTCAATCAATACGGACATGATCCCACCACAAGCTGCGCCTTAATTATTCCCTGTAGGCTTTTGCATAAGGCCCTCGCTAAGTTTGAAATCAGGATGCATCGCACATAATTTTACAGATTATCTGTTGTCTAATCACAAACATTCTCATGCAAGATTAGAAAATAACAGTGCATGACACACAGCACGTTATTAAGAGCTTGCCAGAGGCGGCTACGAATCACATTTAGCTTGCTGTCACGTACGTGCTCATCTCTTCATCTCAGTCAGCCTCGCTCTCTCTCTCACAGACTGGGTCTCGTTTGGGCTCCTTCATCTGAATTTTCTCCAACTTCTGTCTTTGTAGGATGAGTTTTGGAGGGCATGCTCGCTCGCCACGTTCATGCAACTCCTCCACGCAGGCTTTCCTTCACCTCAGCGGCCCATCAAGTGTGCATGAAGGGCCACTTCGGCTTTGCGGTCGCACACTTCCTCCTTTTTGTTGGTGATTCTGTAACTGTCCAGTTTCTTACAAACAGATTTAAAACGGCCCCAGTGAGGAGGGTTTTAAACCACTCACAGTGTCATATTTACTGTGTTGACGAGGCCCAAGGCCTGATTTGACCTGCAGTTTTTCACCAGCCAGAGATTAATCAGAGAGCTGAAGTAATTGTAGGATTGCTATGGAGACCAAATTAAAAATATCAGTTGTTCATTTCCTCATTTAACCACTCTTGATCTTGCGTTTTTCTTCCAGATATTATACAGCTCCTCGGCCCTCGACTTCAGGAAGAGGTTCGAGAGGCTCAGACAGGAGTTCAGAAATCCTGAAAAACTTTGAAATTTTACTGATTGCTCTCAAATCTTGAACATACTCAACCTTTAATAATAGAGAATACCATCCTGTTACACAGTATTATTAAAACTGTCTGTGCAGCTGAGATAACATCACAGCACACACACTCACACACACACTCAGGCTCTCTCTTCCACTCGCTCAGTCATGGACACACACATCCTTTTCCTCTCACACTCTTACCTGAGACTTACCCTCTCCTCTTGATTTTCTGTTCACATGTCCTCCACAGTCCTCTCACGTTGTCACTGCAGCAGTCCCTCCGACCAGCTCTACTGTGGTTTCTTCAAAAGACTTCAACAAGCCCGAATTCATAAAAGGTGCTGTGCCAAACGTAAGCTGTTACCTGTTACCAATCAACCTGTTTACCTGTGGAATGTTCCAAACAGGTGTTTTTGGAGCGTTCCACATCTTTCCCAGTCTTTGAAACATGTTGCTGCATCAGATTCACAATAAGCAGATATTTACAGAAATCAATGAAGCTCATGAGGTCAGACATTCAATATATTATGTGAAAAGGGATTAACAAGTTAGCACACTCTGTCTTATTTATGTTTTACGCAGCATCTCAGTTTTTTGGAATTATTATTTATCTTTATGTTGTTAATCCACATCTTCCAGCCAGTCAAATTAAGAAGTGGCTAATTGCTAAAGATAGCTAATAGGTTATCAAATATGGCTTGATGTTCCTCTGGATTTTCACTATTGTCTTTTCAGTTGATGATCAATGAGGAAGCAGTGAAACGAAAACGATTGTCCAAATCTGTATGTTTTTCTGTAAGACCTGCAGCCTGGAACACAGATTAGATTAGATTAGATTAGATTAAATTCAACTTTAATGTCATTGTCAGAGTGCAACACAGAGACAACAAAAAGCAGTTTAGCATCTAACCAGAAAAGCAAACAGTCATTTGATTTCGCAGCATGCTGTAGTCTTTAGTACAGTCTCTTTACCCACCTTAATATTTGCCTATTTGCAGTTAATCACATTTTCTGTTGACATGGATCCCTGCAGGTGCTTCTGTCTGTTATTTGGTGTGTGCATGTTCACTGCAAAATTGTTTGTATTTGCGCAATTTTGCAAATAATCACAGCCTTTAATGTGTGCAGTACCTGACTTCTGTGTGACACTACTGATTGGATGCACGTGTGTGATCGTGTGACTGATTAGACACCATCTTGCTTTGTCATGTTTGTCTGAAGAATGGCTTACGCTCTTTAAACTTATCTTTTCATGCATCAAAGTGTTCTGCCGAAAGAGCCCTGAAGTGTGCAAAAGGGTTATTTATTCAATTGTAGCACGTACATTCAAATTTCAGTGCACGGAGATAAGTGGCAAAGCCAATAGAGCCTCATTAGAGTGCAAAACCTGTGTGAAATAGAACAGCTAAGGTCAGCCTTGAGGTCAAATTCACACCAAGAGTTTTTAAATGCTTTAAAGAGCAGTGGTTGAGATTATACAGTATGTTGCCTCCATCCCTCACAGGAGATTTAACAGATTCAACAGCATTCTCGTGGTTTGTATGTTTTACATACTGCTGTCTTGGCAGGTGTTTTCACGTGTGCCTGCAGGAAACAGGACCAACATACAAAGCAGTCATTTTTAACCTGAGGATGGCATACACTAAAGTATAGCATACAGCAACTGTTGATGCTTTCTATGCACGTACCGACGCGCACACAGCAGGTTTAATTAACTACAAGTTGCAGCACTGGGAAAAAGTCGGCTAACAATGAATTCAGCAAATTGCACTCATTTTATTTGAATTAGCTGCCATCAGATTTTAGTTAATGAGATGCAAACAAAGAGATCGGTGAGGAGACATTTGAGATGTAATTAAGACATCTTCAGTTAAATGACTGTAAACAAAGCATGACATTTGGCAGAAAGTAAACAAATGAGACAGGGAGGTTATGACTGAATTCCTGTTTGACCTGCAGGACTGACAGTCCCTGAAACCGAACCCCCAAGCAGGCATTTCTGCTGCCAGGCTGTGACTCAGTAACCTTGTAC
Organism: Chaetodon trifasciatus; assembly: GCA_037975065.1. Classification (NCBI taxonomy): domain Eukaryota; kingdom Metazoa; phylum Chordata; class Actinopteri; order Chaetodontiformes; family Chaetodontidae; genus Chaetodon; species Chaetodon trifasciatus. The sequence goes on from JBBMOE010000023.1 coordinate 4,899,031, forward strand.
ATGTGCCAATGACACAGCAAAATGATGATGTTTAAGACAAGGTCAAGTGGCTTTCAAACAAATCCATCTTCTGACGTAATAACAAAGAGGTCAGTTTGGGCTGTGTGGGCATTTATTATTCATGAGTGGGTGAGAGGAAGTGCACACGTCTCCCCGAGTAGAGGGCAAATGAATATAAACATCACCATCTCTCCTCCTTTTCTTACCTTTGTCTCTGAGGAGGTTTTACCCTTGGATCATTCTCAAACATGCATCAATATATTGACTGGAATAATGCAGAGAACTCCCAGAGGAATCCGCTTCCTTCCCTCTTTCTCTTGACAGCAGGTGGAAGATTGAAGCCGTCCTCTTTCTCATTCAAGGGAAACTGCACTGGCATGAAGATGTTTCAATCAGTTTGCTTTGAAGACTGGCAATGAGAGCATGCGGCTAATGAGGGTTTGCTGAAAGATCAAATGAGCTTTAAAATAGCTCTTGCACTCCTCCAAAAGTATTGTAAATTAAATTAATATGTTCTCTGAGAATTAATAGATATGCATGGACCAAAAAGGGCCTCATGCACGCTGGGGACGCAAATCCAACAGGAATTGAGATACAGTGTGAGAAGTCTGCTCCCCATTCTTTATCTTGACTCTCAGTGTGGGTTTTTCCATTACCAAGAGGAAGTGGGAGCAGCCAACCCAAGACTGTCTCCCAATGGCTTAGCTCAGTTGGCTGGAAAGATAGATTTCCAGTGTCCCACACTTCTTTCAGTAGAATCACAGGCGCAAACTTTGCCTCTGTTTAATTTGGAACTCACCTACCTTGATTTATAAATAAGGTACTAAATATGATGAATACATAAAGTCCACAATTACATTCAAAAGCAGGTCAGAAATGAGTCACATATCACTGCCGATGTGCTGTAATTCAAAGCAAGCGCTGGCAGCAGAGTGAAAACAGAAAGAGGCTCCAAAGACACGACGAAAAGCTGCTGCTGAGATACTGGACGCGGTGAAGTAATAGTACACCCAGCCCATTCTTTTACTGGACTTTTCCACACCTTCCTGTGCTTCTGGCTGATACTTTGATCTGGCTAGTCCAAATTAAACGCTCTGCATCTGCCATCGTGCTGTGCCACCCACTTCAGTGCCACAGTCATAAATCGTCTCCACCGCAGAGGCAGAGAGCTGGGCAGTCTGGTTCCAGGGAAGACTGTGGTCTGGCTGGAGGCTGCTTAATAGAGAGTTTCTCTGTTCTTCCCATGTTTTTCTACATGTTTGCTTTTTAAAAAATACAACATCATGGTTTCTTTCATTTCCTCACAGGTGCTTCTTAATGGGAATTACGCAGAAGGTCGGTATTACTCTGCTGTCTGTTTGTTAAATGTTAAAAAACATGTTTCAGTTTACATTGAACAAAGGACGTACAGTGTTAATTAGTGAGCCTCAGATGTGCTTGCAGGTGTATTTTTTGGGGACAGGCTCGCTGTTTCCCTCTACTTCCACCTCACATGCTAAGCTAACTTACTGTAATGTCATTTTCTTTTGATTTCCTCCCTGCTGTTGTTCCATTTCTCCACGTCCTGAATTCATCAAAGCCTGTTTACCCACAGATTTTCTCACCTCACCTCAAACATTTTGCACAATCCTGTAATATACTGAAATAAGTCTTTGGGAAGCTGCTTTGCAAGCTGCCCCTCACTGGAAGTCATCAGTGTAGGCTTCATGGGGGTTATAGGGGACACGTGCCCCTCAGTATTTAGAACACGTATTAAAAATTAAAGCATAAAGTAGCAGAGGACAGATGCAACAATGCCTCCGGTAAATTAGGTGGTGGCAGTACACAACCTCAAAAGCAACGGTTGTAATCTGCCATAAAAGGGAAAGAAGGAAAAGAAACTTTGTACGGTGTGACAATTGTACCAGCAGATAAGCAAGAGGAAGGACGCAAATGCAGATGCTTGAGGCAGGGCTGGAGCAGTTCAGTGACTTTAATGCACAAAGCGAAAAGTACAAAGTGTCACAGGGATGAGACAGCCAAGGGTCGAAACCAGATAAGGGAGCCCGAACTGGTAAACAAATTCAACTGGGAGAATCCAGAAACAGGAAGAGCACAAGGATTAAACACTAGAAAAGGGCTGAAATGCAGGGAGTGAGGGAAAAACACAGACTTACATACACTATGAAGGTAAAGCTAATGAGGGACAGGAGAAACAGAACGCAAGGACAGGAAGTGAAGTGACTTAAACAAGCAGAGAGGTAAGTATTCCAAAGTAAAACAGGAAACAGACAACCAGCAAAGTTTTTTCTCAAAAAGTCTCAAAACCAGTTTGAGCGAATGGCCCACAGTGTTGTAATTTCACTGTTAATAGAGCATTGATCAAAAAGCACAAGAGTGAAATAGTTTTGGTCAATATGGGACCTGATATTTTGTGGCACAATTAATTACAACCCAAAACAAATTTGGTTGTCACCGACTCGAGTCTGCAGTGTATTTCTGTTCACCTCAGTGATAAATGAACTGCATGGAATCACAGAGTTTCTGTCTTATCACATGCCCTCTGCCAGTCTCTCTTTTTCTCTAGCTCACTTTCAAACCAGTTAAATTACTTTTAAGTGAGCTTTTAATCAGAATATACTAAGTTAATTAAATGGTGTTTGTGCTACTTGCTGCAGGAAATGCAAGTTCATCAATGGAAATCAAGTTATACGTGTATCTTCACCACATTTAATGTCACTAGTCCAAATATATGGAATATAATGATCATTAACGCAAAAATAGTTATAATAAATACTTAATAAACAATGTATTGGTGCTTTTTTTGGTAATAGTTGACAACCTCGTGCTTTTATTGTTCAAACACATCTACTGCTTTCGATGGAGAGCTAAAAGCATCCGTCTCTCTGTCTCCATCTCTCTCTGACTCCTTCACTTCTCTCACAGAAAGTCGAGGGTGTTTTGTTTATGTATTGCAGTAATGCTACTGGACCATGAAATGTCATCTCCTCCAACATGGTGCTTCACTTCCCAATAGGGGCAGAGGTGGTTGGGGAGGGGTTTGACATTATGCTGCCACATTTTAGGACGGCCTGTTCCTAACAACAAAACACACTTGATGCTTAAAATTGACTGCCACCGCTTCATTACATGCACAGAGTGTGCTAAGCAGCAGGATGGAGAGAGTGCAACCCTCCAAAGAGGCTGCAGAAATATCTTTGCATAGAGAAGAGAGCAGATGTTTGGAGATCTGTGTCAAAATACATGTAGTGATCATGGATTTCACTGATCCAAAATTACGTTTTATAAATTATAAGTTGTTTAAAATTATGTTAAGTTATATTATAATGACATTAAGAATCATTTATATATTTATACTCCATATATATTATTTTAGCCTTTTTATAAAATCCAGAGTTTGGTACATTGATATTTAAATGTTTCTCTTAATGAGTACATACAATATGTGCTTAATTCATCACAGTAAACAGTGACAGGAAATTACAGACGTGATTTCCAGTGGAATTTCTTGACTTTCTTGTTTCATGTCTAACCCGCTAACCACAACCGCCCAGCAGTCCTTTGTAGTGGATTTTTATGCCAAATGGGGTGAAAACACAGCTTGACTTAGCTGGCTGTGATCAGTGCCTGGCTTCCAGAACGTGCCAGTCAAGAAAAGCCATGGGAATACAGGGAAGTCCGACCAAAAGCTTGTACAGTTTTTCACAAGTGATGGGCTGACAAAGCCTGGGAAATGGGAGGTCCATGTTCTCTCTGATTAGCCTGAAGCTGCTTGAAGGGCTCCTGGGCTGGGGACGATCAGCAGGGGGGACTGTGGGACACTTACTATACAACTTTGTTCAATACTCCTTGTTCCCAGGGGAGGGCTTTCTGCAGAGAGCACAATCATACTTACAGTTTGTGACAGCTGACCTCCTGAGCCCATTCCATTCACTATAGAAGATGCAGTTGAAAGCCTCTGAATAGCTTATAAATGGGCCTCAGAGTCAGGATTATTTTATTACACATGCTGTACTGATGCTCAGACATGTATGGTTAAGATTGGGGAAAGACTGTGGTTAGCATTGATTAACTATTGTCATTAGTTGTCTTCTGGCAGAGGCTTAAATTAGGATTATACTCTCACATTTGTCAATTAAATGTAAGACGTCCCAGTAATCTGACTCTTCTAAATTTGTATGTTATATCCTGTTTTTTTCAAACTATACAAAAACTGAAGTATAAAAGCTAGAGCTTGCCCTTTCAGGGGGTTTGGTGCCCTTTTTTAGCTCTGTACAGGTGACAGGCAGCCAAGTGGGACTCCAGGAAGTTACTGATCCCAGCCAAGAAATAGTCAGGCCCTCAAGCCTCCACAAAAAGACAAGTTGCTTTTAAACTCTTTTTTCTTTACAAATTAAATAAATACATTTAACATGCTAATTAGCCAGCACTGTTAGCTGGACTCGGGCTAACTTTTTCCCCCTGTTGTCCAGTCGTTATGCTAAGCTAAGCTAAGCTAACCAGCTGCTAGTTGTAGCTTCATATCAACCACACAGATATGAGAGAGGCATCAAACGTCTAATGTAACACTTGAAGCTTATTTACCGAAATCTTGGACAATTCCTTTGAGGTGCAGTTAATGTTAAACTGCTAAGCGCTCAGTTAAAACCACATGCTAACTGCAGGTCTGTGATGCTGGGACACAAAATCTGGTCTCCTTCAGTGAAATCTGAGCTCACCTGACCGTCTGACCTTCTTGACTCGATAAAATGGTAAATGCACTGCAGATATGTCGCGCTTCTCTCGTCTTACCACACTCTCAAAGCGCTTTACAACACAAGCCAGCGTTCACTCATTCACACACACGTTCACACACTGGTGGGAGAGGCTACCATGCAAGGTGCCACCTCCTCATCAGGAGCGATATCCACATACCAATGGCACAGCTAGCTGGAGCAAATTGGACTTCAGCATCTTGCCCAAGGACACTTTGACGTGTAGACAGCAGGGGCCAGGGATCGAACCACCTACCGTCTTATTAGTGGACAAGCGCTCTACCTCCTGACCCACATCCGCCCACAAGGGCTCATTACTTCCTGCTTTGGCACTGAATGTTGGCAATGGATGAACAATGTGATGTGTGGAATTGTCCAACATGAATATTATTGCAGGGTCACTGAGCTGTCAGTTTAATGTGAAAAAGTTTGCTCTGTTTTGTTCATTTTTAACCAGATTTACTTGAAACCTTGTACAAAACATTGATTTGAGCTGATTCCTGGTTGCGTGGTTTTAAAGATGCTTTTAACTCAGTTTAGATTGAACACAATTTCTTTTAATATTTGTTTTCAAGGATCAGCTGTAGGGTTGCGGGGGTGTAAATTAAAATGTTGCATGTTTATCCAATATAAACTTGATTCTAAGGACAAATACACAATGAAAAGAAGTTCTGATTTTATTTGACCGAAAATTGCATCAAACTAATTTTCACTCCTGACTGAGAGGCTCATAGTGTGTGTTTCCCAGCTATCAGAGGAACTCACATTGAGCTTTGTGTGCTTTTGCTAACAATGTGCTAACAAGTGGTGAATGTCAGAAAATTTATGAGAAAATGGGAAGTAATATGTTAGAAATACGAGGCTGTGTGTTTATATGAGTGGGAAAAACAGTACGTCTCTGCGGATGTTAGATGTCAAGTATTGAACCTAAAAGTGACATATTGGCTGTGAACACTGTGAGAAGCATCGGAAAAAGCTGAGACTTATGCATGCTGCATGCACCTGTGTGTGTGTGTGTGTGTGTGTGTGTGTGTGTGTGTGTGTGTGTGTGTGTGTGTGTGTGCGTGTGTGTGTCTGTGTGTGTGTGTGTGTGTGTGTACAATGCTTCTGAAAAGTGAAAAGGTCTCTTAATTATTAGATCTATTAAAATGAGTGTGGCTGCTCAGTACATGCAGTTCTTTATTCATCAAATTCTGTGTGAACAAAGCCCAAAGATCAATATCTGAATATTATATTAATGCCACATCATTTGTATTTATAGATTACTTCTATTTGATCTTCTCTAAAATGCCAAAATTTGCTAAGAACAATCATCGCAGTCAAGACAGCTTTGTCTCTTTGCACATCCGGCAGATACAGAAAAACATTAGCATTCATTTGGAGCCGTGTTTCTGGCAACCTGGTGAATCTGTTCAGATCTTCATCAGACTCTGGGAGACGTATCTGGCTCTTCAGCTGCTAAGTCTTTTCTCTGTGTTCACCAGCTGGTCCCTAACTGTGTTTTCTGTGATTTGGTGCTGGGTAGGCAGCAGGCAGTGGGTTTATCAGAGCTTTTTGCTACCAAAAAAAAATGCTCTCAGCTGCGTCTTGAAACAGTGCTGATGAGAGAATTGGTGTAGTAAAACCAAAACAATGAGCTGAAAGATGTTATAATGCTCTGCAGTGCTGAGGGGAAGTGTAGAGTTGGGTGATACTTCACAATGTGTCACCTTTTCATATACATTTGACCCACCGATAGTATAAAAATATTGATTACAGCAGCCTTAAAGTTAACCTTTACTTCATGTTAAGCTGGTACGTGTCAAGCTAAGGTCATAACTACCTACAAACTCAAGATCTTTTACCAGATCCTTGTGGAGTCTGTGCAGCCGGCCTGTTACCACCCGAGTGTATTGTTACGTGCGACCTCTAGTGGCTGTAGAGAGAATGATGGCCTCAAAGGAGGAAGTCAGGTGACGTAGTATAAAGAGGAGGTCTGCATATGGAGGAAGGTGTGGTGGACGGATGGGTCAAGGACTGTCAGGATTTGGTAGTATCTTCCTGTGTTTCCTCTGTGTCCTCTCTGTGTTTACTCTCTCTCTCTTCCTGTGTGTCTTTGTCCGAGCTGAGCTGGGCGTGGTCACCTGCCCCTCCTGGAGCCAACCCACCTGCACACCTGTGGCTCATCACTAATCAACCAGCACAGTATTTAAACCCCGGCTCACTCCAGTTCATCAGTTGAGCCATACACTACCTAGCTCTCCTCACTATAAGTCAGCTGACTCCCTGCCTCTCCTCTTCAGGTTACTGCTGTCTGCTGTTCACCCTGTCAACCCAACTCAGCTCACCTGGATTGCATATTCCATATTGACATACACAGTAAACTGGCTTTTGCATCAATACAACACCTCGACACCTGGACTTTCACCCAGGAGACTGCTGCTGATGTACCTCGCAAAACCAAAAGTCAGTGTTGATTTATTTTAACTTACACAATGTGCTTAACTTACATTAAGTATGGTACTCACCACAACCCTAAACCAAGTACTTTTTGTGCCTAAACCTGATCAAATATTTCATGATGTTAACCATGTGAGGAAGGGCTGGTATGACCAAGGTCTGGTACTATCAATGCCCTGTCCGCCTGTTGCTGGTCCTCTTCATATATGTCATTTTGGGAGTACCATGCAATTAAGATTCTGCCAGATACTGAACAGTTTGCAACCTCACACAGTATTGAATTAATGAGTCACTGTAGCTGCAGTTGGAAGCATCAGCTCAGAAGTTTGTAGAGATCTTGTTGTGATAGCAACTTGCTGATTTTGAAACTAGATGTGTTTAATCGTGATGTAAAGCTCTAACAGCCACGAAGTGCAAAAGCGATCTAGAGCAGAGAAATTCTTTTCGCCTCAGCTAATCAAATTCAAGTGCTGTTTTTATGCAGCTCTTGTCGAACCATTAAGGAGGTAGAAGTGTTAACAACTGGCCTTCGGAAAGGGGAATGTTTCTGAAGTAGCTAAGTACTCTGACTAAGTTCATTGCTAGTTCATCACTGATCCAGTTGTATTTCCTCCTTTATTTGATTTAAGGAGGATGAAATGATCTGTGAAGTAACTTTCTCTGCAGCAAGTGTCCTTTCAGAGCGACTTCAGAGGTCTGAGGCAGTTTTGAATTTAGTTATGTTTGATATTAAGGGAGAGTTCGTGTAGATCGGTGGTGGCGGCAGCGATCAGCCAGAAACTGTGTAGGAGTATTACAGAACTTAAGTAATTATTACAGTCATGTTGAGCTGTAATCAGTAGAGGCTGTGAAGTAGCCACCATTACTTCATGTCATAAGGTCTAGTATGTGAGCACTTATACAAGATGCTATAATTGAGCAGAAACTTGATTAGGATTGAGTTGAAGAGGCTATTTGAAGGTTTGAGGTGAAATGATGTACTGTATGTGTCGAGAGGAAAGTACTTCCGAGAAGATATGTGTTTTATCTAAACAGGAGTAAGAGAGGAAATAAGAAAATATTTAATACATCGTTATAATTACATCCCAGTCTGCAAATCTATTAGAATTCATGGGGAAGTTTTGTCTGATGAGTCTGAATTTAAATCACTCTCGTTTGAAGCTGCTCCACATACAGAAAATGGATTCGATACGTGTTTCAAGCAAATGTAATTGTACTTCTGAATTTTCTACAGCGTTTGGATAAGACATGGTCCTATTATCTATGAAAAAGAGAAATGCAGTTTTTAAAGGACTTTGATTAATGGGTTAGACCCCTTACAGTTAAGTATTTGCGAATCTTCAGTGTTTCTGTGCCAGAAAATGTGTGCATCAGTGAGAACTTTGCACAAAGTCGCCTGTTATTTGTGTGCTTTAGCAAAGTGTTTGGTCCAAAAGGTCACATGTTCACCATACAGTAAACAGAGGCGATGCTTTCCCTCTGCAGAGAAATGTGTTTCCTCTGCAGAGCCAATTTTGTACATTGTGTAACTTTAATTAACACCTAGCAGCTACCTTCATACCTGTCAACACTGGGACTTCAAAATACTGAAAAATGACCACTGTCCACATACCCCTTACATTTAGACCAGGTTACACACAGCGAACCCTAAAACCACCACCAGGCATCCACATGCTTTAAATATCAGAGTAACAAGGATCGGGTTCACTAGTTCCCACATTAAGTGACTGAAATGAGGTGGTCAGGAGCAGATCCCTGGTTGAAAGTGAAATGCCGTGAACGTCCCTGCATTACATGAATGAAAACACAGATAAATCCAGCACTAAGTTTGTTGATGTAATACTTGAAGGACATGAACGCATCACTGACACATTATGCTTCAGTTGTGGTTTTGAGAGATGCTGCTGGCAGGGCAGACAGTTGGTAGCAGAGGGTGATTATGATGTGAAATTATATGAAAATGGATGGATTGGGCCATTGGTGGAGCATGTTTCAGCACCTTTTGGGGGCGCTTATGCTGGGCAAATCGTTCATGCTTGCTGCATCGCTTTTCCCTCCATGTGATACACAAAAATCTGTGTGGCATAATTTACAGAAAGCAGGACTCCTCATTAAGTCCGGGTAAGCCTCCTCCCATTCGATGAGATACTTGGTGCTCCATCCCTCTCACATTCCTTCTTCTTGTTCCTCTTGTCTTACTGGTGGGTGGCGTTTGAGTGCTGACTCCTCATCAATAGATGTGACAGTGAATGCAGCAAACGCATCAAGTAGAAATGCCAAGTTATCCTTCCCATTACAGCATATTTTGAAAGAAAGGTTAAAGACACCAGAGATTTCTGGGAGAACATTTAAATAGGAGGACAGAGAGAGAGAGAGAAGGGTAAAATACTGGAAAATCCTGGGAAAAATGGGAAAGTTGGCAGGTCTAGCTACTTGCTTGGACCATACAAAGACGTTACAAAGCTGTAATGTTATTGGCCCACTAGGCAGAGAGGTCAAGGCTAATACACATCAGATTCAAGCTCGCATGTTTTAGCAGCAGTTACTGTGGATACGGTAGAAGTGCTGCTAACTGGAAGCTAGCAAGAGCAGTTGACACAAGCCTGAGATGGGGCAGTCAGACTGGGCTGTTCGGGAGGGGGCCCATAATGAGGACTGGAGGTAAGAAAGAGAATAGCAGTGTTGCAGAAAATAGACAGTATGAGAAAAATCTGTGTTTTCTGAACATTGAACAATGTAAACCTTTTCTAGTAGACACCTGAAGTGAAAGGATGAACCTGAAAATTGGTTAATTAATATGGCCTCCTTACATTGCTTTGGTCTGACTCAGATTCCTCCTCCCCTCAGCAGCACAGAAAAGTATGTTTGGATGCCATTTTGAGGCTTTTTGGTCTGCTGCTCTTTCACCTTTTTCACAGCCATCCAGAAGAATCTTCAGACGGTTGATGCGATTGGTTAAAAGGATGCTCTGATGCATTTCCTTTCTTGATGAGTGCGATCAATTCCACCTTCATGTCTGCACAGTAAATATTAAGCTACAGTTTGTTTGATTTGTACAAAAACTGAAGCGTAAAAACAACAAGCATTGGCCAGGAGTGGTGACTGCTGCTTGTAAACCTCACAGTGACAATGAGGCTCCAAGACGTCACAGGAGCTCTGAGGCCAGGAAAAAGGCTTAAATATAACCACCAAAATCAACCACAACATGTCGTTTTTAAAGGTTTTTAATTTAAAATAGCATTAGCTTCATGTTTAACTTACAGAAATGAGTGTCATCGATCTACTCATCGATTTCTAGGCAAGAAAAAAATTAAGTGTATTCCCCATAATGGCATCAAAATATTCCTTCAGCGTAGGCTCACGCCCTTATCCAGCATCACTAATTCTAACACTGACAATCCTGTATAAAGCTGATAATCACATGGCTCTGTTAAACCCAGGACTTTTTCAGCCCAGATGTGCCAGTGTTCACATGAGCGAGCTGCATGTTTAATCAGTCGCATTACCAGAGGTTAGAACTCTGTAAGTGATGATACTGATCTCATAAAAAAAACTCAACCATAGCAATGTTATGAAATGTAAAAAACGCACTATTTGTGGACTCTTTTGGGAAAATTGGAGGGAGCAGGTCTGAGTTTGAGCGCCTGTGTTAAACAACCTAACATCCTCGCAGGAGGGGCACGTCCCAGCCGACTCAGGAATGTTTTGGTGAACCCCGCTAATGGGGGTGAGGGTGCTCATTTAGCAGCCAGAGAGAGTCGTGTTTAATCCCACAGATGTGTCTTATCAGTGTTTTCCAGTTTTTATTACCTTACTTCCTCTGCTCTGTATTCTGTGCCCATTTTTTTCTCCTCTGGCGGTACAGATGGAAGTTGGAAAAAGAGCGGTGTTGACGTCAAAGTGTTGGCTGCGTGAGAACAGCCTCCTCCTGCAGCACATGAAGAGACAGCACTGGTGGCTGTTAGAAAATTTCAACACAGTGTAACTCATGTTACTTAACACAGTTTTAACTTCTTTTATTTATTTATGTATTTGTTTGCTTTTGTCTTAAATGTTAATGCACTATTTTCTTCTTCAAATTAAGCCTTATGTGTTCCCTGAAGATTAATTTTGAACCCCTGCAGGTTTAAAGAAGATCATGAGACACAGCTAAAAGCTCTGGAAAAAGCTACCATACTATCTCCAAGGTCAGAAAAGAGCTTTCATGCTTATCTTATCCTTGGATGGACTTGTTCTTGTTCTCATTCGATTTGCACCACATCATAACATACTGATGGTGATAGCTGTTGCATGTCATCACTTCAATACATACGCAGCCTTTGTTTGGTCTAAATGAGGGCTGTGATCGAAGAGCCACAAGAGTTATTACCAATAAGCTCCAGACTTGAATCCAAATAACCTGATAGGCTGTAAGCAGAAGAGGCCACCGTGCACAAATGTTCAGTAGCTCTTGTTGCTGCGTGAGTATGGATGAGGGTTTGAACTTCAACTAGAATCACCTGCATTTGTTTAAACTAACCGTAACCCATCTGAGGGAACTTCCATTCAAACATGCTCTAATTAACTTAAAATAAACTGAGTTTATTAGTGAGACATGCTCAGCTTGGACTCATCATTTATCTGTGATGAGGTTCTGTCTATATAATGACTTTGTAAATACCAGTTCAAGATTCCCCACTTGTATGAGCAGAAGCTGTATGGATGATATGATGGAATACAGATCCACCACAGCCCCCACTGATTGAAATCTGCAGCAGTGGCCTCTGCATCACAGCGAGAGAAAAGAGAAGGACAAGGTGGTCTGACAAAGACTAAAGCCAGAGGAGATCTCATAAGTGGGAGAGATGCAGGTGATGAAGAGGACTGACAAAGAGAGCAGGAGAGATGATGTGCTGGGAGGGCGGCAACAGCAGCACCTAATGAGGGAGGAAGAAAGGAGGCAGAGTGAGAAAAAAGGGAAAATTCCAGGTGGAGAGGAGAACACAGAGGACCAGATTCACTAAACCTGCCTTACCTCCTTTCAGATGTATCCCACACCTTGAGACCTGTGTTATTTATAAAGCAGGAGCAGCAACCTTGAAGCTAATTTGGCTGAAATGTGATGCACACCTTACATCAAGTCATTGAAATGCATCTCTCTCCTTCATGTATGTGCATTTAAGGCAGAACGGTGCAAAGACATGGTTGCATGCATGCTGTAAGTTCAGAGGGGAAAGATGGCTTCATGTGTCAGCTGTAGTTAGTTTTTTTTCCCCATGGGGCTGTCAAAAGGCAGCTGAAAAGCAGTAACTGCGGCTCTTTACAGGAAAATACTCAAAATGTCTACCCAGACTTGAATTATTAGAGGGATTTTTCACATAACAGCAGGTTTTTGAGGAACTGGGAGAAAAGTCAGAGACATCCTATCTGCTCTGGACGGGATAAAAATCACTGAGTAATGCACAAATGGACCTTTAGTGATGTCGCTTCAGATAGGACCAGTTTGATCTGCGGTCGTGTCGCCGGGCATATTACTGGCCATAAAATGGGCCAATATTTTTGCCAGCATGAGTACAAACCGTGCTTAATAATTACTGAAATGACAGACATTACTCCACCAACCCTGTTAAGCCAATTCAGTATCAATGGGGCTTTTTCGGTGACTGGCTGTTATGAAGACAGGCTTTGAAGGCTTTGACTAACAGTGGCACAAAAGCAGCGTGACTTGAAAAAGCCAGGCCAGTGTTTGGAGATAATTATTTAGTTGGATTTTGCCAGATGAATGGAAATCCAGGCTACTTTCAGAGAAAAAGCAGACGATTCTCTGTGTTTTCTGATTAGTGTAAAAAAAACACGTCTATAGCTGAGAGAGTGAGTTTTTTGAGAAAATGTACTTAATAGTTTTCTCAGGGGGTCTGTTAGTTTTAGGTGCTGATTGTTTCAATATACTTGCGGAAAATAAACAGGGAAATACTAACCACATATTTGAATTTTGAGTGTTAGCAAGCACGAACGTGTCCTGATGTGTAGTTTTAGAGTTGCCAAATAACCAGCTGCCATCAATTAGCTTCTTAAAACAAAGCTTTTGGCATTCTGCCGCTCCTCATACAACTGGAGTGTGGGTGAATGTGCCGCACAGGTGTTCACCTGCTTTGGTCCGAATCTGTGGATGAGTCAGTCAGTTGGCAAAGTTTGGTTTGTGAACCAAAATGTCTCACTGAAAGACGTGAGAACAAGCACTGGTTAGATGTGTCCAGGAGGGCGTGAAACACAGGAAGAAGGTCCTGGCGATGGTCCTATCTGCAGTCAGATGACGTTCCCACCACAAAATAGACCACTTCGTGTTATTTAAGCACGCACACCTGAGGGCATTTGCCAAATGAGTCGTACCAATGGGTAAAATTAACTGATTCAACCAGACCAAACAGCACAGGCTGGAAAAAGTCCCAAAAATCCCTAAATGAAGGGTTTTAGGCCTGGAACTGGACCAGCACAAGATGAATCATGACACTATTAGTAATTAGAGCACAGCAAAATACCTGGAAACAGAATAAAGCCAAAGGTACATCAGTGGCCTGAAGGTAGTACAGTAGAAGCAGAGCAGGGATTTTTGGCACAACTTCACCTGCTTTCGAGGTGCATAGAGACGGGAAAATGTCTGAAAAGGTCAAAAAATCCAGTAAAATTCGTGAAGAAGAAGAAGAAGTCTACCAATAAAGTTTTTCTTCATAGTACTGCTGAGGTTTTTGACCTTTTCAGACTTTAAATAGGCTCCATCCAGAGTTCTTAACCTTCTATATATTTTGGCTTTGTAATTAATTGTGTTTTGTCCCTTTATTTGTTGTGTCTGTATTTGTGGCCACCACCCAGTTGCCCTCACACAGATATATAAAGTTACACTGAAATTAAATAATCTAAGTTGATATTATGGCTAAAAAATCAGGTTCATTAAGGTAGCCATGAAAAGCTAACGATCACAAACCCAGTGGAAAACCTCCTGACTGCTGTGCAGAATCTGCTGTTTTCAGAGCTGCAGACACAGTTCGGTCTCTTATTCATTGTTTTTTAATAAAGAGCACATTATAGTCATTGTCTGTGTGATTATAAAGCCACCGTGATGCATCTCCTCCGGTGCGTGCGTAGCTCTGGTCCACTCAATTCAGAGGTGTGCTCTTATTAACATTAGGTTAATTGTTCTGAGAGTCTGCTCCAACTATATATAATGTGGTCGGAGTCACATGACTCTGATCCTGCTCAGCAGCCCTTGCCGAGATGTGTTTGTGGAACAAATAATTAGAAGGGAAAATAATTACAAAAATTAATTAGATACTAACTGCTGTCGTTTGGTTACGGCTGTCATATGAATTAAAATTAGTTCGACAAAGTTGGCCACTGGTTACCTAGCAACAGATGACAGATTGCAGCTTTGTATTTTTCATTACATTTTACTTTTATTTCGTTTTTCACTTTTTGTTTTCAGTTTAGTTTCCAGGGTGTCTTTCATCGTTTCAGTTTAGTTTTATTATTTAAAAAATGTTCAGTTTTAGTTCAGTTTTTATGAGTTTCAGCAGTCGTTTCAGGAGGTTTTATGATAATATCGGGGCGTTAGTAAGAACAGATATTAAAATACAAATACAGCTTTGTGGAGACATTCATGAAGACATCCCAGTCCCAATAAACACCAACGCCTCCTCATGCTTGTTGTGTTGACATGTTTGACCAAACCAGCAGACTGAAAGACGTTTCCTGTATACTCTTATTTAACTCGTTTTATTTAATGCACAATATTCTAAAACCTACTTTTTATTTCAGTTCAGGTTTTTCACGCCTTGTTGTAGTTTTAGTTTTAGTTCACTATAATGACCCTCTGGTAGACACTGAAATATTCAAATGCCAGCTCTGTGTGTTTAGCGCTCTGGACTTAAGAAAACGAGTTGAAATAAAAAACATAAAGCGCTAATAAAGTGCTCATTCTGTCCACCAAGGGCAGTGGACAAAGCTGTGTCCTCCAAAGGATGCAGTCCATGAAAGTGGGTCCTTCAGGTGACCTGAAGGCCATCCCGAACCTGCAGCACTTCCCCAAAAAAAGACTCAAATCAAAGGTTTGTTCAAATATCTGTGTCATTTCTAGTTACTATTAAACCCTCAGCAGCACTTTAAGAATTAAAGAGGCCACACAGGTTGCACAGTTAATCAGTTGATCATTCAGAGTTACACATACAGTAATGATGTTTGTAAAGACAAATTTCATGTTTTCCAGACTGGGTCTCATTAAAGATTGAGTCTAATCGGGCTCGCCGTTCCAACCAGCGGTGGCGGCATGTTTTTACCACACACAGTGCAGCAGCGACGTACCCCGGCATGAAAGTACGATGCTACATCACAGCTGGAGGCGTGCACAAGCTTAACTGACCACCCGCCAGCCGTGACGTCGGCTGGGGTCTTATCTTTTCAACACACAGAGGTGGACTTGCTCTTTAAATATCATGAGAAAAATAATTGAATATATGCAGCTGCTGAACAATTTTCAGCAAATTTGGTTGGAGAAAAAGTCTTTTAAACCATCATTTAGTTAAAATAAGAACTGTTTTATTAATCAAAATGGAAGCATATTGATTATACTTATTAATTTATTTACTGTCTGTGGATGTGAGTCTGTGTAATCCATGTGATGTGCTGTGTCTACCTGTGACTGCTGGCTACCTGAACACCTCAGTGTGATACGGTCCAGTGATATTTCCCAGTTTTACAAGCTGATGACGGTCACCTGAACACATCATGTGTGCTCAGACAAAGAGGATCTCACAGTTTGTCTAACGGCTTGAACTGCATTATTAAAATACACAATGAATTTAATTGCATCTATCAGCAGAATGTAACTCAGCAGCAACCCGTCATCTCGTCAGACAGTTAAATTACTCAAGGTTTTAGGTTTTAATGTGTTTTAAGGATTTCATTCTTTAACAAGATTCTCCTCAGTGAAAATGTTTAACAACATTCAAGCTAATTTATCCAATTATTAGTGTATTTTAAAGGCTGAAACATGAAGTTGTAACAAGTAAAGGTTGATCAGATTTATTGGAGGATATTGTACTCATGTGTGATCCTGCATTCTTCTGAAATACATCACTTTGGATTTAGCAGAATTTTATGGTCCTGACAAGTTTAATAGGTTTAGCTCATCGGGGGAGTGTAATGCATTTATTTCTGGGCATTTTTACAAAAACCACCCACACAGCGGGCATTAATTCTGGTCACAGGAATCAGACACTTTGAGTTTTAGTCTGGAATACTTCACTCTGCTCTGTGCAGTTTTTGGACTCATTTTGCATTTTATACTTGGAAATGAAACACAATGCTGTCCACATCATGCAGATGTGAGACTCAGTGGGAGGCTGTTTACAATCAACTTTCAACCTAATTGTACTTCAGAGGAAGTATAAGTACGTCAAAGAATTTCTGGCATGGAGTTCCCCAAAACTTTTATTTGAAAGCTTTTTTTGTGATCACTTTCTTATTGTACTCTTTCCTTAATTCCTTTTCAATTGTTTCATTTGTTTTTGAAGTTTTACTTCTCGTTTTTTTTTGTCCAAATTTCTCTCATTTGTCCAATTGCCTTATTTTTACTCTCTTTTGTGACATCTCTCTCTCTCTCTCTCTCTCTCTCTCTCTCTCTCTCTCTCTCTCTCACACACACACACACACACACACACACACACACAGATACGTTTTGTTTATTGAATTTTCTTTCATTTTTATCCTCTTTCTGCACAGCACATTATAACGCATTATTAAAGATGTCGTTGTATATGAACAAATTTCATTTCTTTTTATCTTCCCTTTTTCCATTTTCCTCATTTCCTTCCATATTTTATTTCCTTGCCACACTCCTCTCTCTCTGTTCCTGACTCTTGACTGAGTAATAAATCATTCAGTCCAGTTGAAGGAGCTTGGAGCACACTCGCATGGTCTCTGTGACCTAGAAATACTAGCAGCTTTCTTCTCCACATGGCTGGCTCTTTGACAGAGCTCCTTCACGTCAGCCCTGGCCCTGTGAGGTCAACCTTTATCTTCTAGGCACACTCCTGCTGTCCTTTTCACTGAGGTGCACTGCAAAAATCTGACAGAGCGTCTGCACGCACGAGATGAGTGCTTCATGCCGTCTTCGTTAAATGAGGACGGTGGAGAATGTTGGATTTCAACATACTGCTTTCACATCGAACTTCTTTCCGTGACTGAAGTCATAAGAGGTTGCTCTGCCCTCAGAGCTGTTTGTTAATCACATAATAACATGTATTAATTAAGCAGAACAATGGCGTTGACAGGTTGATTTACATGTAAAATTAAAAGCAACCACCTGCAGTACAGTAGCTCCCGACAGAAAGCGGAGCATCAAGACAATTAGCAGCAACAATAAAGCTGCAGTGTGTTTAAAGAGGTTCAGCCCACCAGTTTGTTCACTCCTTTAATGGCCACACATTGAAGTGAGTTTCTGTGCAAGAAAAATCTGTAATAAACTGTGTTTTTATTTTGTCTTGAAGTCTTAGAACAAATTAAGCAATTAATCAGTGCTGCACTGCATCAGCGCTACGCACACTGCTATGAGAGGGAGGACGTCGAGCTGTGAGCCTGCCCTGATCATCTTTTATCTCACAAATGTGACTCAGGGTGGCTTTTTTGATCACATGTTTAATTTGCGTTCAGATGAAAAGAAGTGCACAGTAACATTTCAGTGTAATCGGCGCTCATGAATCACGTTCCTCAATGTAATTTTCATGTTTTTGTTTACATAATCAGTATCACGGAGCTACGGCGCAATTACTTTCACAGGTATCTGGCCACGTCTCTAATCTTGCTTAATAAAATACTCCCTGACCAGTGGAGCACTAATGAAGCTACCATTAGTTAAATGACTACTGTATCACATTACTATTAAACTCCCATCTGATTATCCTTAGCTTAATGAAGCAAATATGAAATGATTTGAGTTATAGCGAGGTTACAGCTTTAGCACTAACTCCATAATTAAAAGCAGAATAAAGGGCATTTCAATAAAAAGGGATCACTTGAAAGTGTGCAACAATATCTTTAGAGGTTAGAGACGTAGAGAGACTTGGGCAATTAGACCTCATCAAGGAAAGCCTCTTCATTAGATGAAGGCCCATGAAGATAGTAGAGGACAGGATTCCCATGTGGAACAACCTCTGAAGTGCTGGATTGTGAAATACTAAAGTCAGCTTGGTGATGATATTTAAAGACCCTGAAGTTTTCTTCTCTAAATAAACTCCTTAACAGTGTTCTGCCGACGTCAGAGCAGTTTTGGGTATTTCACACAGGAGATTTCTGCTTCTCTGTTTTTCCAACACTTCCTCGTACTGACTCAATAGCTCGACTGACCAGGGACAGGCGGCTACAGCAAAGGCTGAACTTCATCGCACCAGATCTTCATCCTCATGTTAACATTGTGAAATGCTCACAGTTTCCGCAGGTTAGCCACAAAAACTGCCTGGTTATGTTTAGCCAATAAATCTGCTCAGTTCGATTTTGGAAAATATCATTGTCACTCGATGGAAGTGGGTGAGTCTCAGATGGAGAAAAGTGATGTCATGTACTTCAGTCACCAATTAGATCTTAGCAACATCTGATGTAGAATTTGATGACGGTCGTGGCGTTATGACTCCAGATCCAATCAGTAGATAAAGTGACTTTTTGAGTGTAAAATTATTAAATGATAATAACCAGTGTTGTGAAAGTTACTGAAGTTATTAATACTCCCAACTACCAGAGGGCAGTAATGACTGGAGTTCCTACCTGAAAGATATCTTGTATTGTCTTGATAATACAAGATATCTTACAGGTTGTGAATGTTAATTAAGCTTTGCTCCAGTAGTTAGTAGTAGCTCCACTAGTAGTTTCTTCTATGATCGTAATGGCTCAGATTACATGCACTGCTGCATTTGTCTGCTATCCTCTGCAGCTGTCAGTATTTGCAGGCAAGATGAAATTAAAGATCAACAAACCCAATTAAAATTCAGTCATTTTAATTACGTCATTTGATTTGAAAAAAAGTTCCGTGTTACATTTCTAGTTAGCGCCAAGAGTCGTGAAATTACTCCCAACACTGACAACAAGAATATAAAACTAAGGATAATAAGGACAAATTCAATTTTTGCTTATTTGGTCATACTTTATATTTGATGTTATATATAAATACTTAAACACTGAATCTAAGTTTTCAGGGTCTTTAAGGAAGTGGCGCACTCTTACCGATTGGCTCAAACAATGCAGGCGGAGAAATCACACAGAGGAACTTCCACAGAGCAGAGAGCAGAAATGATGGAGAAGATCAGTGCAGACAGAAACGGCACACTTTCATCCACAGAGGAAAAACGTCAGAGATGTTCGTTATTGAACTTCGGCATCAGCAGCAGAGGTGCATTACATTTTGGTTGTAGTCCATGAACACAGTCTTACTGATTAACAGCTTAAATCTTTGCTCTTATAAACGACACCCCTCAGCTGCGCTCTTTGGGGTATATCACAGAGCAAGCTTAGTCAGCAAGCTGGATTTTTCTCGGTAAGTAACATTTATTTACTGTAATTCATGAAGCAAGCTTGTGGTCAGAGGCTCAGCAGATTGTGGGCTATATTTTGTGGAGTTCACATGGGGGTGTGAGTGATAAGAAGTGAGATAGATAAGGCATATGAAAGGAAAACACCTTAGTATGCTGAGCTGCTGCTGCTGGGGTTGGCTTGGAAGGCCCGGCTGTGCCCTGTGGGAGCTGGTTGCAATAGGTCCATAGTCCACCTTAACACTAGCAGGTGAATTGGGCATTCAGCAGCAGCAGCAGCAGCAGTGTGAGCCAGACTAACTGAGGAGGAGGACCACAAAGTCGTTCAGGTCGGTACCCCGGAGTGTTACTAAGAGTGGTTGCATGAAAGCTTGCTGGTGCATTGATTACCAGCAGTGTGCTTGTTTTATTGATTTATCAACCTGTTAATACGTTTGTTTGTCAGCATTTGCAGCAGGCGTGTGGTTTTCTTGTTTGTCACCATGTTTGCTTCAGCTGAAAAGAGATGATAACAACCGAGGATCAAAATAAGAAAATCTGTTACAGCTGAGATAGAACGTATTGACTGTGTGATAGTACAGGGAGTGTAGACACAGATAATCAGCTGATGTAATTTGCTTTCTGAAATACTGAATGGGATGTTTTCAGCTGTTGTACAAGTGTGAGCCATGCTACACTGCTGAGATCAGGGTTATGGTCCTGGGGTGCAGGCACACACTCGTTTGCCCTCATCACTGTATCTGTGTAGGTGCACAGCTGTAAATAAAAGGTGCAGCAACCTTGGACTTTTCTGCTAGGAACAACTGTGAAACAATTTTGGACAACACATTCAATGACAGTGA
Source organism: Chaetodon trifasciatus (assembly GCA_037975065.1). NCBI lineage: Eukaryota > Metazoa > Chordata > Actinopteri > Chaetodontiformes > Chaetodontidae > Chaetodon > Chaetodon trifasciatus. The sequence continues at coordinate 4,919,617 of JBBMOE010000023.1, forward strand.
TTACAAACCAGACAAAAACCAGATCATTAACAAGAGTTAGACCACAGATATTGTAACACAGACAGTCTACAGCCATGCCAGCGACTCTGTGAGGCTAAGTTGTGAGCTGCCAGTTGTTTTGCAGGTTTTTGTCTGCATGTCTACAAAATTTCAGGTAATCCATGCAAAAGTTTTGAGATATTCTGGACCAAACAGCTGGAGTGACTGGCTGACTGACATTGCCTTCTCATTGAGGCAAGCTCGAGGTGTGAATGCAATGAATTACCACAGAAAGACACTGAATTCACATACTGTTTTGTGCCTAATGTCGCATCATAGTGCATGATGTGCATCATAATTAACCCAACAGTAAACTGCATTACTTGAACCGTTGCATTAGCAACAAATCAGCCTCAGACAGCAAATAGAGACCGTGGTTAGCCATGAACTGATCGCAGAAAAGCTAAATTTACTAACGAGCACATAACAGCTATAAAATGATTCCTACCAATAACAATTAATTTCGGACCAAGATCTGTCAAAGTGGTGGATGTAAGATCAAACATTCAAGATTAATATTAACATGTGGTGGCCTGCGTGCTGCTGGTCCTGGACGGTCCTGCAGATTCATAACAGAGTCTGATCTCCTCGCCGGTCTCCATTTATGGGTTTAGTACATCAGCCTTTTGACATCTGATGTGGCTTTCTGTTTGAATGCACATTTTCATTATGGTAGAATAGGATTATTCTGTTCTATCCTGTGCCTCTATGAATGTTCATTTTCAGGGAAAGCATGAGAGCATTGACTAGTACACAATAGTCTATTACAAACAACTATTTTGATACCCCAAAAATTGGTAATCAGGCATTTTCTCTCACTCAAAAGTCTGAACACTGAGAACAGTACACATAAAGTATTGAAAGCTCAAAAAGGTGTTCACCCACAGTCAGGCTCACAGATTCATAACCTATAATTATTGGTGCATTATGCTTTCTATCAGAAAATATTGTAATGAATTATGCATAATGAATCCAGCACTCATGTCAAGAATGCAATCACCTCTTCACTTTTAGCACAGTGTTTACCCAGTTTTAATGAGTTCTGAACACATCACTGTTTGAGTTTTATGCAAATTGTGCCATATCAAAAAAATTATAAAAATTTATGTGAAGTCATCAGTGATTAATTGCTTGTGACCTTTTCATCGTGAAAATAAGAAAGCTGCTTAACACAATAAAAGAAAGAAAAAAAAATGAACTTTGCTTCCTTTAAATTACAACATTTCCACACCGTGAAAGCCTTTTTCATCACTCACGTATTTGCTCAGTTTATTTTAGAATCTTGAAGCACCTGCTTTCAGAAACCAAACAGATAAAAGGTGAAGTGTGAGGCAGAAGGCAGAAACAGAGAGAAAAAGCCTCCAACTCCATTAACAAAATGTATAAAGACAATCCAGGGGAAAATACCTGGACAGAGATCTGGGATTTAGGAGACGTACAGCAGGTGAAGCAGGTGTGATCACACAAAATGCCGGTAAAATTCATTTTTCTCAATGTTCGCATGCACGGCAGATGGAAGGACTGAGCATGCAACAGCTGCATCACTCTAGGTGACAGTGTCCTCTCCAGAAACAACACTGTTTGTTCATTCAGCGGAAAACTACCCAGTTTATGTTCAGGAGCAAAACAGGAAGAAGTGTGATGTTCTTACACTGCTGCAAAAGTCTTAGACGCTCCGTCTGCACCGGCTGCATCTAAATCCTCAGCAGTGCAGCGGGAGCAGCCCTCTGCCAGTGTTTACATTGGATGCATTCAGCCACAATACCACTGTAAGAGCTTTGGCACCACTTACAATACAAAATTAGTGTCGTTCTGTGTGTAAGTCAGAAGAAAACTAGACTTGAAAATAAAATTCATTTTGCATTGTCGTACGTTAAAAGATTACTTCACCGTTGGACTCACATTACACAAAATTTCTGCAGCAGAATCAGAGTTATGGTCTTTTGTCGGAGATTCAGGAGTGTTATGCTAGTAGCAGCTAATGTAGCTAATTGCCACGAGTGTCAAGCAGGAGTGAGGATGAGGATGAGGAGCGGGCTACAGAAGTCTGATAATGTCGCTTCTTTCTAACTCCTCAACCCCTGATTTTTTTTTCAGTCTTCAGCTCCAACCGACGCTGACTCAAGTGACATCACCTGAGGCAGTTCATCAGCCTTTGTGCAGCTCTCCTGGGAACGGCAGAAGGCTTACAACTTTTTCACATTCACTGTAAACAGACTTCAATGTGTAAATTGGCACACCTTCCCTTTAACTGCGAGTCAATCTTCAGCTATTAATTGCCTGGGGGCAGACAGCCGTGTTGATTAAAATAGAAGCATGTCAGTTCCATCACATACGTGTCGGATTGATGACTGATGGATGGAACCATAGGAAGTCAGCATTCAAAGATAGGTTCAAGGGCAAATGAAGTGATTGACATTGACCAGAAATCAGCCCCCCTTCCCTGTCAAAAAAAAAAAAATCATCATGGTCATGGTAAATCCAGAAATGGTAAATATTCACACTCGACCGTGGGGTCACATATCTGAGCACGGGATGTCTGCCACACAATAAGAAATGGTTGTGTGTGGGTTGAGAGATTGTATCAGAGGTGAATGGCCTCCTTGATCTTTCTATGGAAGTGCACCAACTCTTGATTGATTACCTTGACCCCTTCCCGCTCCATGCTGTGACCTGTCTCTGGTTTCTGCACACAGCTGATGTGCTTTCGGTCTCTTTACCTGGGGTCCTTGTGGTGGAATACATGACCCCTGTTTTCCTCTCAGGGGGAAGGGGTTTGTCCTGCATTCACGTGGTGTCGGGATAATTGGAAAAAGGAGTTCCCAAGTGGGAAAATTCACATGAACGCCCCCCAAGTCGACACAACAACTTGGAAAGTTGTCAGAAATTTTGTACATAGCTTGCTGACTTTGATGTCATAAACACATAAACATGGCGGACAAGAGTAAATGTTTGGTTGATGGTAAGAAACCTATTAATTGATGTATTGCATCGAAATGTTTTGTTCACATGAAATTTTTAATATCGCATCAGGTTGTAACCATCAAAGCAGAGTGACCTAATTTGGTTAGGACAGTTATTTAAAACCCATTTTTGTAGCATCCATGTTTGTTTCCACATTACGAATATACTTAAAAGCTTGTGAACACACCAAAGTCAGAAGAACGACCATCCAAGGAGTGCGTGAATGCACCATTAAGTCACATGATGACAAGAAGGGCTTGAGGATATGGTCAAAAGCTCTTGGTTTAGCTGCATATGGGGACTTTGTGTTTCTAATATTCATCACAGATGCTGGCGGTGTGTGTTTGCGTCATGTTTAGTAAAAACCCACTCTGAGGAAAAAAAAGCAAACAGCTGTATAAAACACACACCATTCAGCTGGAGGCTTTCGTAAACCCCCAGTCACTGTTTACAATTCACTGTTTTGCGGTTTGAAGAACAAGGCATTGAGCTGTCACTCTGAAACTAAAGCACCCAGGGATGAACACAGCAGTGTGACAATATGATCCCACAAAAACATCCCAGGGGAGACAAACACAGAGCAAGAAAGACAGAAAGACTTTGTGGGGTTATACCATAATGTCACTCTCGTCTGCAGTGAAAGTGTAAGTAGGCATGAATGGGTAGAAAACAAAGTGAAATAAACCGACTAAATGTGAGCAGACCACATTACAGTGACATAAATCAGATTTAATATAATCTGACTCTGGTTTTTAAGTGCATTGTTTCTCTCTGCGACTGCAGACAGCTGCAGGATCGTCAGTTCATTGAAATTTCATAAGAGTACCGCACCATTCCTCATGGCTTTTTTTCCATTATTGTCTTTTTCGCTCCACTTCACAGCCAAATCCCCAAAGCGGAGAATACACAAGCCTAGAGACATGCAGTCCCAACTGCTAACAAACTGGCGGCTCTCCTTTCAATGCTTTGCACCCTCATTTACTCCTATTCCTCTGTTCAACACCCCTTCATATCCCATACCTCTTAGGTCCACATTTGGTGTTTTCATATCTCTTACCAATATTATTTTTTTTTCCTATCAAACAACATCAACTGTTTTATGCACTTTTTGCCAGTTTTTCAAATGTCTTCAACTTAATCAACCGCTGAAGGGTTAATCCTAAATAAATAAATAATAGATCTCAACAGGAGCAGGATGGTGACAGTAAACAATCGTATTCTTGAGTCTGTCTATGCTGCACAACACAAGAAGTCAGTAAAGGCTCTGATAAAATGTGTGGTCAACCCAAGTTGGCCAGACATGACCAAAGGAATATGTTGACTCTACAGGCTGCAGTGAGCGAAGTTATATAATCACACTCTGTTTTATTCAATCTAAACTGTTGCATAAATGAGCTTTTTGTGGGTTCTCCAAATTATGGGTGTCTCAAGTAAGAAGAAGCAGCAAAATAATTGGACAAAAGTGCACCAGATGGTAAAATCTGGGTATATTTGTCTGCTGTATATAAATCTGTGTAATTGGTGTATTCTTCTTTTGCTTTTCCTAAATGTATCAGATCTTTCACCAATAAAACATTTATCACGAACAACAGTTAGTGACAATAAACTGGACAGTTTCATAGAAACATAATGTAAAAGGTGAAGAACAGCCATTGTTGTTGGTTGATTTTTCTACATGTTTAAAGGTCCAGTGTGTAGAGTTTATGGCAGAAATCTAATCTAAGCATGTTTTCATTGGTGTGCAATCACCTGAATATAATAATTATGTTGTCGTTACCTTGAAATGAGTTCTCAATATCTACAGAGGGAACTTGAAGTCCACCATGTTGCACTGCCATGCACAGCTTTTTGGGTTTTTTGCATTTTGCTCCTACATTCACATGGGTGAAGACAGTAGTATTCACTTGGTTGCAGTCTGCCTCCTCACCTCTAGATGCCACTAAATTGCTCACACTGGTCCTTTAACCTACATGTGGAGAACACAGCTGACTCAAGAGCGTTTCAGAAACCTAAACGTTACCCATGTGTGCATGTAGCTGAAAATAGCCCTAAAAACAGTCACACCCTTGATTTGGTCTGTACTCCAAGGTTTTCGATTGCTATAACTCTGTGATCTCTGAAGCAAAAAAGTAGTGAGGTCTGAGACTGTATCTCCAATTTTTACTGAAGCCTATGTGGAAAAAAAGCCTCTAAAACAGGTGAAAGTGATGGTTGCCGTAATAAGTGAGCTACTAACCAGTTTTTTAACTACAAGATAATGAATTCATGTTCCTGCTTGCTGTTTCTACTAAACTGAAGCACTTCATCTTCATTGACGACCAAAAACAGTTTAACTAGATCAGGATTGCACTGTATCTTCTTCTGGGATCTTCTGAGATTTCTCTCTCCCTCTGCATGACCAACAAACATTACATGTGGTGCTCCCCCAGGGTCAAGACTTGGCCCTCTGCCTTTTAACGTATACATGTGTTCTTTAAGCGCCATCATCCATTTCACCTATAGTTTTAGGTCAACGTGCAGAAACATTATAACCCTGACAAATAAGACAGCTGAGGTAACGATTAATGCCGACACTGAGTACCATTGCATGAGTAGTGGGATATTAATGAGGCATTCAGACCTGCTGCGCAAAGACAAAAGAGGGACAGTTTATGTCTCATATCCCCACTTGTCAGCCATAACCAGACTTAAGTGATATCACAATGAACTCTAACCACTGCTTTTCTGCTTGTATACACAGATTTCTTCTATTAGCACCTACAGTTTGAGACGCAGTTTCATTAAGATGCTCATATGGAGTCTCTTTGTATCTATAACACAAACAATATAACGTGTTTTAATACGTGTATAGAATTATGTGATATCTAACTTGAAGTGTTCAGAATAATTAAGTTACTGTGTTCCCCCTTCAGTTTCTGTGGGAAACTACCCATGAAATAGACAAGTGATCTCCAGGGACTGTAGAGAAGATTAACACATTATCTGGATGGAGATGTACATGACTGGGGGCAAATTGCAGAGAGGGTTTGATGGAAACTGCAAACTGTGAAATGATTTTTAGCGTAGTCTCATCAATGTTTATGGTGTTGAAGATGCGAGCAGTGACAGTCAGTAGGGTGCACTGGAGTGCAGACACTCGGCTTTGTTCCAGGAAGCTGCCTCCTTTTCTAACCCTTAGCTGTCAAACTTCAAGAGGCTTGGAATACATTTACGTATGATCTCGGCTGAATGAGGGAACAGTAATTGTACAGTGAGCTTAAGAAAACACATTGAAGTACACTTGAATGCTTTGCACGTACAGTATGTGCTGAGGTATGTTTATATGCATGTAGCTTACTTGAAAATAGATTTTTATGAACCCATACACTTCAGTTGTTTTGTCTGATGCTTTTTTTTTAGATGCATATGTCAGTTTTGTCCTCAAGAAGCAATATTTAACATCAACTCTATTCTTTTATCCTCAGAAGTTAATGTGAACTTGAACTTTAAAATGCTGGGAATCCATCTTAGTCATCTAGGTTGCTCCTCTCCTTGACACTATTACCTGCTGTGTTTGCACACTGTCAGTACTGAACCGATATCAGGGACTTTTCTTTTACAGTCATAAAAAGCTTCTGCTGCTGCCAGACATAGATATTGCCAGAGCTTATATACTGCATCATAATAAGTCTGGTTTTGCCAAAGTTACTCTTCATTGGAGTTTCATTTTGTCCCAGCTGAGTGCTTTAATATCCACTTGCATATTGTTGTGGGATGTGCTGTTCTTATGGTCAATCACGCTGACAGAAGGGTGGGATGACACTGGAGGAAGGTAAAAATGTAAACTAATTACAACCAAACTGGGGTGAGAAGAATGCATGAATAATTTTTTATCATTGTGTCATGCATCTTGTTATGCACAGACACCATAAACTCATTTAAGAGTGCTGCATATGCATTTCCAAACATCAGAGAAAGTCCCAAAACTAGAAAAGCAGCTTAAACATCTCAGACCGTCATTGTGTGCAGTACAACAAATTCATGAATCACTCACAAAATCAAGTACAATGTAGTAGAGACATCTAAATAAATGCTAATTAAATGATGCAGACTGTCTGTGTTGGCCGACGTCGAAAGGCCAGAGGTGGAATCCCATTTTCCCATATTTTCAAACAATTTTTCTATAAACTTCACTTTTAATGAAGTTAACATTACAACAAGTTATTCCAGTCGACATGCAGAGCGTCCACCTCCCTTTTCCCATGAGGAACAGTCTGATTTACTCCACATAAACGTCTCATATTTATTTTTTCATTGTGATTCAATGATTCCACAGCTGGGTCATTTCACATTGTCTCTGCACTGAGCCCAGTACCCAGCCCATTTCCTTACCTGAACATGAAGACTGGGAGCAAATCTGTTAACCCCCAGAAAACAGCATAGGTCAGTATAGGAGACACCTATCGTAAAGTTGTGCATCTGTAGAATAGCTAAGATTATTGCACAACTGCGGTTTGCGTTTGACTGATCTTTGAGCTCTGCTGCACAGACAATGAGGGACACAATTTCCAACCTCATAAATTCATGGAGAGAGAAACTCATAACAACCCGCGCTGGATTATTTATGAATTAAACAGCAACCTTAGTTACACAAAGTCGTCCAGAGGAATACAGAGGGGAATAAGTAATAATATAATGTATATATATGTCAGTCTTTGCACTGTAACGTCTCACTTAATGTTTACACACAGCTCTGTAGACCCTCACTGCTAACCGTAGAATTTTCTGTTTCAGTGTTATTTTGACAACAGGAGGCTCCGTCAGATTGAATGCAGCGATACTGCTCCACCGTCTGTGCATTGCCAAACAAGCTCCACAGCCAGATCTATAATGAGGTGACAACAGTATGTATGTATAGATTTGTCCTGACTCATGGAACACAGTAAGCGGTCCAAGGCAGCTTGAGTGCAATTCAGTACAGTTTGTGCCTCAGTTTCCTCTTAGCTGTAAGACATTTGGACTGTGTGAGCTGGCATTAGAAATGCTTTGTTTTTGAAAACAGGAGAAACTTCTTGGCCTGGCATTTGAGAGTAGAACAACAGGAACAATGTTTACATGAATGGGGACAAAAAGTAGAAACCTCTGTCAGCATAAGTCAATAAAGTTAACACCAATGTCACTTCAAACTCGCCCACAGCCTCTAAAATGACCAACAAGTTGAAGAAACAACTCGGAGAGAAAACTGAACAGTGACCTTCATGACAGCAGGATTTATTGCAGGGCTGCTGTATTAAAGCATTGTCATTCCATAATATATTTGCACATCTTGACCAAGTATGTGGCTGTTTAACCTCGTTGACATTTGGGGCTACTCGCAGGAATAGTTGAGAAACTGGTGTAGGAGGAAGCCTAACTGCTAACACAGTAGTCATCTGGGAGCAGCACTCAGTCACAAAAGCTCTTCTTATTGTCTCTGCGCTGGGCCGTTTACTCCTCCCCTGACATTTTGTTCTCGCGAAGGTGCATCATCCGGAAAGAGGTGAAGATTGCTCACCGTGAGCTGCGTTTTATTTTTACCCGAATTCCACGTTTTCCATTTTAATGCTCTGTATTACAGTTGAACCACGTCTTGTCATCAGTGTATCACCACGTGGCGGTTGAGTAAAACTTCAAGAATTCAGTAAGAAAATATTAAAATTTAATGAACATCACTGAATTTGATGTAACACAACATTATTTTTTATGAAGCTGAAGCCTCCACATGCAGCTCAAACACACACCGGGTGAGCGGGTCTGACGGAGGCTGCTCTCGCTCTCCTCCATGTTTACAGGCCTTGACCAGAAATTGACGTAGCTTTTTCAAAAATAGAAGCATAGATTTTTTTTTTTTGTTCATTCAGCTTTACCCTGATTTCTAGAAATTGCATCCACATTTTGCCACTTTCCTTGTTTCACAGTCAATTTCATTCTTTATTATTAAATTCCACAATTCCATGTGTGTTTTCTGCACCGTGGAAATTATAGAGCCACATAACTGCAAACCACTCCTCTGTGGCCGAACATTTTTTTCACAGACGACAGACGAGATTAAATAAAATTCGATGGTGCGATCAGGTCAGCGCTCAGGGTCAGGGTCTCAGAGTTTACCAGAGTTGAAGTCAATATGAAAAGTTTGTGTGGATTTACTTCGCCACAGTGACTGAATCCACAGATGGTGGTAATTCTTTTGCAATGAATGAATTTTGCCGGTCTAAACGCTGCTATGACCTGGCATTGACGTATGAGTCATGAGTGCACTGGATGTGTCAGTCAAACTGCTCTAATGATCATGAAAGACAAACTGGCAACACTCCAAATGAGACACATCAGAATAAAACAAAAGTAGTTGTGCAGAACTTTAAACTATATTATGTAAGACTTCAATTCCTCCTTTTATTGGAGCTGAATGATTTTTTTAGGGTCCGCTGTTCGGATTCGATTGCCCCAAATGGCATCTCCTCCTCCGAGTCTCCCTTTTCATCTTGGCCTTTCTCACTAAAGACTACAATGTGATGAACGCAGGGAGCTGTAATGACTACAGAGAATGACTTTCAGGAAGGTAGTGGACTTTTCTACTTTTCTGCTCTTTTGACAGGCCTAAAGTGCTTTCAGTGACTGAACTGAGCTGTGGACGGCAGTGAATCTCTTTTGTCTCAGGGGCTACTGCGTACATTTTCAATGAAAAATGTGCTAAGATATGCCCTCAGTGCAGTCTCTGGGCATTTTGTAATATGATGATGGATTTTAAGCACAAACCCTACAACAGAAATGGACATTGAGAAAAGGCAGGGAATATTGGGGTGAGATGTGTGAATTCAAAAAGGAAATTGGACGGTAAGAACAAGAGAGAAGAATGACACAGAATAATATCTATAGCTCATTTTTTTAAATTTATTTATTTTATAAAAAGCTGTAAAATAACACCAAATAAATGGCTGGAGTTGCTCTACATTAACCAAATATTGTAACTGGCTTTTCTGACCATTAATGCTAACCATTTCCACTTTATTAGCCTGCCAAATGCTTATGCTAATCCCATATGCTAACACTTCTATTCGTCTGCATTTAAATCCAAAAGCAATATAATTACTTAATATTCTTTCAGTTACCGGTGCTCCACTACATGATGAAAGAGAAAGATTTACAAAAAAGTGGATGACTGAACATAGTTCTGCCATGATTTGGATCGTTGGTTTTGTTATTTCCTGTTTTATGTTGAAGGTTTACCTGATGTGTCGTATTCTGCTTTACTTCCTGTTTTTCCCCGCCTGTGTGCTTGTCTGATTGATTTCACCTGTTCCTTGTTAGTCATCTTACTTCTTGTGTCAGGCGTTCCTGCCTTTGTGGGTGTTTTCTCCATGTTTTCTGACATTTTGGACTTTGCTTGTTGTCTCGTTGGACTTCTGCTCCCTTTGCTTGGATTTTGTTTGCCACATTGGAACTGCACCAGCTCCGCCTTTTGGTCTGCACTGGGGTTCAATCCCTAGTTCATCCGAGACTCTTCATTCAGATTCAGCCATCTTGTCCATCTTTTTTCATTCATGTCATGACAAATGCCAAACGCCCCTTCGTTTATGTTCAATATGCTGAATATGCGGGAAATAGGAAAATAGTTGTTTTCCTGAGTTCTAAAACTGGTGCACCATCAGCCTTCGCCCAATTTTTAGGTAATTTCATTCATTTTTAGAGACTTTTTTTCTTTTTTTTTTTTAAAGAGAGAGACACGAGACGTTTTCATAACATTTCATACATCTGCAGTTGTGTTAATGACCTTGATAACGACCCCACATGGGTTAAACACCTGGGATTCCCCACCAGTTAGTCAGAGCTGACGAAGCCCATTGGATGAGAAGTTTCTACGCCTAAGCTGCCTTTGACTCAACCCTCCTTGGATAACCATGACCTGAAAGACTGAAAATCTGATGAACACCTCCAGATTCCTTTTGTGTGTGTGCACACAGAGACGTGTCCGAGATTCTGCACCTAATTGGCCATAATGTCTAATTATCTTGACCAACCACTATTTCAAACAAGACTTGCACAGAGAGACAACTTATTAGTCTCAGCTGTGATTCTGTCTGTCATCACAGCTCTGGGTCTCAGAATAAGGATTGCTTGAGTAGAGAGGGAAAACTGCTTTGGCTTTAATTACAGTGGTAACAGGGTGATCTCACTTTTGACTACACTCCACCACTGCAGGCGCAGGAAAGTCCTCTGGAGAATAGTGTAAGCCATGCTGCTGTTATCCTTCTGTAATTCAGCTCTAATAATGCCACTAAAGTGGTACCAAAATACCCTACAGATTCAAAGAAGAATCTTTTTACCTGCCTTACATTTCTGCTGCCAAGGATATGGACATCTTCTGCGTGAGCTATTCCCACAGGCCCTGTCCCATTAACCTATCCCATCATGGTGGAGTCTGTAATGCAGCTAATGTGCATTTAGCTGTAGGCTGTTTGAACTAAACATATGCTGCTGCTCAGAAGTGAAAAAGACAGTCATTACCCAAAGAAATGTGTTGACACATGAATGTCCACAGAGCTCAAATGATGCAGTGCTGTTTGTGCAGACTACCATTTACATGTGTGAGCACAGGCTGCGGATCATATGTCGCATGTCTCTTTTCATCCCTTTGATTTTTATGATTTTTATAAATGAAGGATATTAGCCCATGTATCTGTTAAAGCAACTCTTTAATTACCACATATAACCTTTGTACATCTCATTTAAAATAACCCGCGTGATGAAAAACAGCTGATATGACGGGAAGCTGCGATTAATGAAGGCAATGCTCTGCAGCACATATTTAACACATCCAGTATTGACTAGCGAGCTCCTATCATGACTTCAGATCCCAGCAATTAGTTCCTGTTAAAATCAAAAGAGATTCCGCTCTGCATCATTATTGCATGGCTTTACGTCAGACAGTGTTTTGGTTTCAGCTGATGGCATCTGTAGAGCTCATCATCAAACCTTGATGGTGTCTGAAAGGATCCCATCCCTGCAGCAAGTGAAAATGTAAGTGGCTCTCAGACACCCTCGGATACCTTAAATTACAGCCAGAAAGCTTGATTTTTGATGAGTATGTGCAAGTAAGGCATTCAGTGAAAGCAGTGTTTGAGTTTGAAAGCAGTGTTTGTCGGTGTTTGAAGCAGTGAACATCAGTGTAAAACCATGTGTTGATGGGTGTAGATGTTTTGCACATGTAGTGTACAGCATAACATTTTTTGTCCCCGCTGGCCAATGGATCAGCGTTTTACTGGCAGGATCCCACCTAAACTCCCCAGGCCTGGACGGGCCAATCAATTTGTTGGGCACTGACACTCACTGATGCAATAAACAGTGTTGGGAAAGTTCACTTTCTACATGAATTAGTTCAAAGTTCAGTTCACAAATTTTAAAATGAACTAGTTCAGTTCATAATTCAAAATTTGGGACTAAGTTCGTCATTCCAAAAATGAACTAGCTCATAGTTCTTTTTTTCCATTTGTTGCTGCGAGCTATTATTTTTCAAAATTATTGCCACAGCTCATATAGAACAACAGACAGCAATTATTTTATCAGTTTTAACACTGTAACTATGCATCAGATTTCATCTTCATATCCAATTTTGAATCCTTATCCAACCATGGTTTACATTAGCATTGAGGGGACAGCATTTCCCCATTGCTGCTTTAACGCTTTGTTGCTGTCCATTCAGTCCACACTAGTGGCAGCTGCAGCTTTCACCCCATGTGACTGAAGTGCGGATTTTCTTTTTGAAAGCCGGCGGGCAAAGTTTGCACAGAAATGTAAGATTTTCCCATCCTCACCGACCTTGTCATAAAACTCATTAAAATGATCATACGACGCCTCCTTGCTGCTTTTTGTTTTGAGGACACGTGCGACTGTGCGATACGGGTTGCCAGATTGGGTGTTTTTTCTGCTACATATTAAGGCCTGTTTACGGTGTGTTTTAGCCGGGTTTTCGCCTGGGAGGCTCTATAGAAATCTGGCACCCTATTGAACAAAGTTAAACTGAGAGAGCATGGCGTTCACAGACACCAGAATGAACGAGTTCATAGTAACGTAATTTTTTAAAATATATATTCAAGTGTAAAATTTAGTACACAATCCCTAAAAATGAAAATTTAGGTAACACATGAATGTGATGTTAATCTTAAGGTGATGACATTAATTCAACAGGGGTTACACTTTCACGTGAGGAGAAAGTGTTCAATAAATCCTTCCATTTTCAGCTGCTTACTGTATCTCAGACAATAGCTGTATCAGTAGTCTAGATGTCCTACCACCCATGTCCCCTGCGAGTAGACTAGTTTACTGTGCAATTCCATTACTTTCTGTAATCAAGGTCTAGTCAATCAAGACACCTTGATGTCCTTGCACTGCACCCTCTGGGTCTTTGGAGACTCAAAGCAAATTTTAGAGGTTTTGCGATTGCCTCCACAATCAATGAAGAGATTAATGGATAGAAACAGAAATAAGTACAAGAAGTGTCTGCACAAGCTATAAATCTTTAGCTTAATCCTGGAAGACAGAATAAAATAATCTTGTCTCAGGGTCCTACTCGTTTTTTTCTTCTGAGTTTTCAGCCACATCTCATAGCCTTAATCAATGGAACTGTATAGCTCAGTTAATGTTTCAAGATGACAAATCCACGCTTTTCCACAATCTGCAGGACTCATTTCATGGATGTGCACAGGCAAACAGAAGGAGAGAAAGCTGCAGGAAAAACAGTAAAACACCCACACAAACACAAGTGGCTGCTGTGCTGTAGGGGTTAAGATGCCAAAACTGAACAGCAACATCCCCAGTTTGAGTGCGACTGCTGACCTTCATTGTATCTCCCTCACTTGTTGTATGGGTTGGGTTGTTTATATGGGTTCAAAATGCCCCAAAAATAATTAGAACCAATGCAAACACAGTCAGGCATCAAACACACATTCAGCACCTGCTGCAAGCTACGGCTAATGTCTGTGTGGAGAGAATAAACTCAGACTGGAGCACTCCAGTGGTCAAATTCAAGCCAAGGAAAACACCTTTATTTGTCTCTTTTAAGGTAATGAGCCTACAAGGAAGTGGCCTTGGTTGAGCTCGATGCATCGCTCTGCCATCAGACACCTGATTGCAAGCTCCCTTATCCCAGCCTGCCTTCAGAATGGGCCCCTGCTCTCCTCAGTATGGGTACATTGCTTTACCTTTGGCCCCTGCCTCACATAAGAGCCAATAAATGGCTCTGTCTAGGCCCTCACTGTGGACCAAGAGCTTAATGCTCCTCACACTACAGCTCTCAGGGTCATGAGGGCAGAGAAAACCTCTCCACTGTGATAAGATGGCAATTCCAGGTCGAGGTTTTATAATTTTTTTGTAAATCCCCTGAATTTTTCTCGCCTTCATGTGGAGAAAGAGGTTTTAAAAATGGTGGTAAAGCTGAAGAGGGTAAAGACATAATCTCACCGCTGCAGGAGATCCAAATCTCCAACCTGGTTTGACCCAGATCTGAGGAATATGATGATGTAAGAAAGACGCTCTGGGTGCTCAGGAGGTGTGACTGGAAAAAAAGAAACTAATTTCACTTTAAAAACTTCATCAACTCTTTAAACCAAAGTGCTGTGGTACCACAGTGTACTTTTCCACTATAGTACAAATATCATAAAGATACTTCCTGCTACATGCATGAAGAGGATGCGAGCCTTGGAGTGACTGATGTCTGCACGTTAAACCTGGAGACATATTACATATGAATGAATGTAACATTCAAGACCTTGACAGACATGTTCGCACAATGCTCATTAAGCCTATCACCACCAGGTATACCTCCCTGTATTCCACAGTATACATACATTTTTTAATCTGATGTCTGTGGCGATACTCCCTCGATGGCGCGCTGGTAGTGATGAGTTTTATGTCTACCAACAATGATTGGTTTGCCACAGCTGAAGGGCAGAGCAACCGTAGTGACAGAGTATGCTACAGAAACTAGGAGAATGGCGTCATAATCGCGAATCGACAGTGTTTGCGTAATTATTAAGACTGCAGACACATTGCATATAAAACACCATACTAAATCTACTAAATAAGGTTTACATTGCAACTTACCAACACCTCTTAAACTCACCAACAAACATGTTGCACATGTGGTGTTTTGTTTGTTTAATTAAGGCAAATGGGAATGTAAAAACAACCCTTGATATATTCAGGATTCCAGGTGGAGACATTCCTGATGCATTGGAAACAAATGTAAAGAAAAAAGCTAAAATTGTGCTGACCAGTGGTTCTAAATGACATTTCCAGGTCTGCATGTTTCATTTTTGACTCCCAGAAATGTGTGTTGTAAGCAAGAATGATGTCAGCCTTTGTTTGGAAGGTGGAGAGAGATTAGAGGTGGCCTCTCAGGACAAAAGTAGCATCTGATCCTGTTAACCCTCTCATAATTTATCCACCACGTTGTCAAGAGAGGGTCACAGGCTGACGAGACAGCAGCTGCTCAAAGACGACTGTTAATCATTAATGTCATCCTCACCTGAGGACCCAAAAGTTTCATTGTGTGACACAAATTTGGAAATGAAAGTGTGTGTTAACTGCACCAAGATCAAACAAGCTGGGTGTGAAAGAAAACAGCACGGATAACACAATACTGCAGCTGTGTACAGTGATACTGCTGGGCAGTAAATAAAGCCTGAAACTCCCCGTGAAGCTGATTCATGCTGTTGCATACTCTCACCAGCTGTTACTCAAAATATTTCAGAGACCTTTTCCATTTACAAAGCTGTGAATGATGTTCAAACGAATTTTTATCACAATAAACAAAGCCAATCCACACCACAACAATGTTATCAGTGTACCGTACATGGCTGACAGAACCATTTGAGATATTACACTTTATGTCTTGTTGCTGATTATATGGAGTCACACCAAGGGTAGCCATGTATTTCCCTGAATCCTTAATCTTTCAAAGGCACCTTTAGGAACAAAGGTATTGCTTTTATCAAGTTTGAACATTTCAGCACAGGTGCACAGTCCAGACAAAAGCATCAGAACAAAAGAGGAACACTCAGAACGCATGTGGCATTTCCGATGTGCATTGATACTGATAATACATTCTGCAAGAGATGTGACCTTAAGATTAATGTGTGTGAGTGTGGACGTGTATTAGTCATGTTGTGGGGACATAAATCTCTTTACATAGTCACACAGTGAGGACTCGCCTGCCTTATGAGGACAAAACACAAGTCCCTGTAATGTAAATCGTTAAATTTTGGGTGAAGACTATGGTTAGGGTTAGAGTTAGAGTTAGGCAAGTAGTGGTTATGGTTATGGGTAAGTCTCAAGGAAATGAATCTAAGTCTATGTAATGTCCGCTCGTCTTCACCAGAAACACATCCTTTTAGGTCTGTCCCAGTAGTTTAGAACAATCCATGTTTCATATTCATATGCATATTCATGTTCTAGTATAAAGAGCAAAAAAGTCTGCATGTGGAGGAAGGGGATTGGATGGATCGGCCAATCAAATGCAGAACTTTCACCCAGGAGGCTGCTGTTCATGTCCCATTTGAAACAAAAATCAAGTGACCAAACTGCAACCATTTCACACCATTAACCATATGAAGGACAAGGGTCTAATAGGATGGAGGTCTGGTCCACCTGTCGCTGGTAATCTTCAGTGATGATTTATGTTGTGTTGGGAGTCATTGGCATTTGACCTATTCAGCCGTTTACGTACGAGGACATGCTGGTCGGGTTGTACAAACATAAACTATAATCTGCAGAGCTGAATTTCCAAGTTGAATTAACTCTGAGGTCTAAAAGACAGAAAATGCTTTTGGCGTCAGACACTGTTTGTCTGACTGAAAACCTTCACTGTAATGACCAACTGCTCAAGTAATTTAACACAACAATACTGTAAATAACAGGTTTGTGACACTTGAAAGCGAAAACATTCTTGTTAGACTCTGGAAAAATGTTGATTCAACTCAAGTTTTGAGGCCGTATAATTTGTGGTGTCATTGTGTTGGATTGTATTGTATTATAAGGTATTTTCTACCATACACACCTGCTGCACTGGTTTTAAATGAGACTTTTGGCAGTGGAGAAATAACTGAACTGTTTCAATCAAAGGAAATACTCACAACATATGGGTAGTACATTGAGCATATTCTTTAATATTAGCTGTTGCTTCTCGTTTTGAGATTGGTTTAGCATATGTTCATGTCATTTTCAGCCTCCTTCCATTTATTTTCAGTAGCTAATCTTCCTGGAAAACCATAAATCTGTGTTTTCCTCAGCCAAACCTTCTCGCCTTCCAAAATTAGCAGAGGCTGACTGGTTATAGGATGGTGGGCCAAAGTGAACACAGAATATACTGCAGACTCACAGAGATCTCTTTGTCCTCTTATATACTTGCAGTGCAACTCTAAACATTGACATTCTACGATGGTATTTCTTAAGGCCACTTGCAGAGCCCTAATTAATTAAATGTGTTTGGATTAATTCATTTTCACAATGGGTTAACTCGGCCCCATAGGCAGAGATTAACAAAAACAATGATTCTGCCAAAATCACAGTGACAACAGTGGTTTTTTTTTTTTTTCTTTTTTTTTTTTTTTTGTAGTAAACCGGAGGGGAATGTTTTGAGTTTACTTTGTCTGTGTGGTTAGCCAACCAGTAGCACTCTTTAGGACTGTCTCATCCACTGCGTGAAAACAGTCCCAGATGTTTCCTATAGAAAAGCTCAAGGGAGCAACTCTGTGCTGTTCGGGAAGTTAACCAGACATATCTGCAAAAACAGCTCAGTTTTCAGGCGTGGAAGCGGCTCATTGTTGCCCCTTGTGGGAAAAATGTGGGAAATGTCAGTTGGTGTTTTCCGCCCTCCAGCCTCAGGGGGCAGTAATGAGCATATTCTAGCTTGGCGAACCACAATGAGGCAAAAACAACCTTGGACAAGCCACACCAAAGTGTTTCAAAAGAATAAAATTTTACTTTTACAAAAGAAAAGACTTCCAGGATGAGGAATAAGAGGTTGTTTGGCAAAAGCACTTCTGGTCTGAATGGGCCTAGCCATCTGAAAGTCATAGCAAAGATCACTTGTTGTTAACGCTAAACAAATAAGAACTGTTACAGCACTTTTTGTAGTCTTAACTTTGCCCGTCTTCACTCCCTGCTAGCTTCTATTTAACTGGCTAATATAGCTGATTTTTCTCATAGAGGGTTTCCTCCAGTAATTTTTCTGGAAAGCCGACATTCTCTGTTTTTATATTCATATTCTAAGCTAAATTTAATTCTACTACTGTCCCAGCTTGTCAAATTTAAACGCCTCATCACTTTGAAACAAAAAACCCTATTTATTAGCACTCAACAGCCAAAGCTCCTTGAAGGCTTTTTGACAGCAAGGCAGTAGCAACGACCCGTGGGATAAAAACAAAGTGTAAAATCACACTCAGTGGTTGACAATAAAAGTATCACAGAGGGAAAGAGGGACAGGTTGTCACAGTCTATCTTGTCCTCTGTCTCCTCCTGGATGTGTTTTCAGCAGCCTCCTGTTTCCATGGCTCCACTGGTTCACATGCTAGTGTCCCAGTCGTCAGCGTCCAGCCCTACAGCCCTGTCACTGGTCCTGCACTCCAGCCACCGGCCTCCCACAGGGGTCCCACACATGTTGCTGGCCTTCAGAAGGTTTCCACCGTACCGCCTGCCCTCAGCCAGACCTCCAGAGGTGTAATGCCTTCACCGCCGGCGTCCTGCCTGGCCCTCTGAGGGTCCTGTCTTCATCACACATCTGTCCAACCTCCCGGTCACCTTTCTGCCGGCTCTGCCCTTCAGCCCTGTCTGCTGCACATCCTCCAAACATGCTCCACCCTTCAATCCACCTGCGGTCTCCAGCTCTGCCCCCGTCCAGCCCCTCATTTTTCAGCTCCCAGACCACTTGCCCCTAATATCTTTATCTGGAACCTGTTTCTGCCTGCCTGACCTATGTCTTTAACCTTTTGCCTGTTGGCTGGACTCTGGATTCCTGCCTTCTCCTTATTTGATTTGTTTGCTGGTATTGGACAGCTCTCTGGTTGTGACCCTCACCTGCCTCACTTACTCCGTAAGCCTTAGTACCTCAGATTTTATTATTATATCACTGAACTGTGCCAGATCTGCCTCAGTTGTTTGCATTTGGGTTCTTTATCTCCTGTTATCCTGCTTGCACATCAGTTGTGACACAGGTAGAGAGGAGAGAAAAGTGACGGGTAAGTTATCTCAAACATCCCTGTTATTTGAGCATACATTCAACATACATGTGCTCTGGTAACTCAAGCGTAACAAAATCTTAAAGTTGTCATGGGTATTATATAGTGGTTGTCAGTGCAAGTATCCAAAAGGGAGACAGAGAGAGAGACAGAATGACCAGATGCAACCAGCCAGGCTGGAGTATTGTCAAATTGCACATATAATTGGTATTTCAGGAGGGACTCACTTGACAGCCTCTGCCAAGTGAAAGAAAACAGTGTCAGTGTATCATATGGTGACTGTCAATACTCTCAGAGGAGACAGGAGTGGTTACAATTAAAGCTCTCTGAAGCAATGTTTTAACACAATGAAAAGGTTCCAGTTCTTCTCACTTGGGCTCAAATTAAGTTTTTAGGTTTAGGGCTGTTCTCACTGCTTTTAGTGGAGAACTCTCTGTTGGCACTCAGCAGATGACAATTAACATGACATGATGCTGGTCACCACGGTGCTGTTTGATGAAGCACAGTTGGCTTATGGTAGCAGAATGGCTGACCTCAGAGCTGCTGAAGGCTTGCAGTGTACAGAAAAATGACACTGTTAATATATGCTGTGAGCACCTCTTTTATATTTATGATACATTCTGCCCAAAATTTGCATCTTATCTCATTCTGATCCTCAGCCGGTCCTGTCTCAAGTGACGCTGTTATCTACCGATCAACATGAGTGCTAACCCCTTCAGGGCTGCAGGTAAGTTAATGCAAATGCATCTGACCTCTTCTTGTAATCTCATAGGAGAGCAGGGTGTGGTTATCAGGGTAGGGGTTTGATTGTTTTCCACCACAGTCGGATAGATGCCACACACGGAGGGGTCATGGAGGTGTCTGCTTCACCAAAGATAATGCTGATCCCCATGAGAATCAACAGTCCACCCAGTGGCTCCTACCTGCAATCATCCACTTTCTGTTCATTACTGTGGTCTGCCTGTATGTCTGCTTGAGTCAATTCAGAATACACAAGCCAAATGCGTGCTTACCCACCAATAAATGACAAATGGCCGAGAAAGACTCGATGTAAAGCAGTGGATCAGTGAGAGTCAACAGTGCACAGATCATTTTCACAGGAGTTGGTGGAACAATGAAAATGCCAGTGAATATTGGACTGCATAGGTGGAGAAAAATAGGTCTCTTATGGGATGTCCATGTTGTTCTAGTTCTGGTGGGTGTGTAAGGGCGGGTAGTAAGAACTTTGATAAGCCAACACGTCCTCCAAAATAAATTACAAATTACGTCCCTTGTGTTTGCCTTGTAGAGCAAGGTGTCACGGTGGCAACACTGTCGCCTCACAGCTAGAAGGTCCTGGGTTCAATTCCCGCAGTGGGCGCCGGGGGCGTGTCCTCCACCATGCCTTCGGTGCCTGCTACTTGAGGAAAAGGGGGCCTTTCTGTGTGGAGTTTGCATGTTCTCCCTGGGTTCACCTGGGGTATCCTCCTTAAAAAACCCCCACCAAAAACGTGCAAGAAGATCACCACCTGACCAATGGTGACGGGAAGGAGTTGGGTCCCCAGGCGCCGCTGTCGGCTGGCAGCCCACTGCTCCAGGTCTGCCGCGGAGGAAGGGTGACCAGGATGGGTCAAATGAGTAGGAATTAATTTCACACAAGCATGTAATGTAATGCATGTAATGTGGAGTGATTAATAAAGTATGTCTCGTCTCTTCTCTTCTCTTCTTCTCTTCTAGAACGTCACATACAGCGAATAAAAATGACTTGTTAAGGTAACGTCCTGAGAGTGATGATCGATCAGCTTGCCAAACTCTGGTGACATGATACGAAGCACATAATTCATAGTTCACCAGTCGTTGCATTGAGTCTCCGAAGGACTGCAGGAAATGCAATTACATAATGTACAATGTTTTCTACCTCCTCTCCAACTTCCAGTTAAAAACTGCACCCTTGAAGGAAATATTTTCTTCCTCAGGGGAAACAGGCATTAACCTTCTCTTTTGTCCCAGTATTTTCTTTTGTTGCGGTGGAGCTCCTTTAAAGAGTTTTCAAGGTGGAGGGGAGTAAATATTCACTTTAAGGAATTGTGAGAGACAGGCTTGTGTTAATGCGACATCGCTGTCAGGCGTCACCTGAAAGTCCTCTGATTTCGTATCAAGTGAGGAAGAACACATGCACACAAAACACACACACGCAGACCTGAACGGACTGTTGCAATTATTTTACCTGGTCTGTGTTATTGGGATGAAATTTCCTGAAATACTGACTTGGACTTGCGGTACAAAGGACAGATTGCAGCACTTATTTAATTTTGCAGCCACTGGAAAATAATCAGCCAACCTGCCAGCACTGATGAATGTCAAAATGTAATGGAATCATGACTTCCACAGCGCCTCCATGTTTCCTCTCAGGACCTGCCATCACTGTGTACTTTGCTGTCAAAATGTTGTCCAGCGTTATACGCCCAGGCTGCTCCTGAAGGCTACAGCATTGACACTGCCGGTCAAAGATTTCATCATCTGACTGAATACTCTGTGCGATTAATACATTGGTGAAACGGCATTTTTTAGACCATTATTGCATAGTTTATTATATAACAATTAACAGTGATATAAACATTAGATTCTCCTATTTGTTTTAAGAAAATTTTTTAAATTAATCATTTAAGGAAATCGACTGAATCAGAGATGAGCCCTTTTGTGCAGACATTACTAATAACTCAATCTGCATTTCAGATATGCACCACTTTTATCAATAAGTCCCGTGAACACACACTCCTCTGTCAAATCTCAGCCACCAGCTTGTCCTGTTGAGACGTTATGATGAATGCATGCAGTCATGTGGTTTCTTCTGCCCTCTAACCCCCCGTCTGTTTATGTCCTGATACAGCAGGACATGGGATCAGAGCTTCCATTCTTCATCATCCAGTGTGGTCCAATGCAAACAGAATTTCTGGTTGTGTCTCTCCTGGAGGAAGCGGCACAGTGAGGCCATCAGCCACGACTTAGGAACAACACTTTGATAAGTGATCTGTTTTTCTGCTCAGTCTAAACCACCTTTGGCCACTGACTTGCTGGAACTTTCTATCAGTTAACAAGTAAATGCAGCAACATTGACGGATGAATCTTAACCTTCGTCCTTTAAGTTTGGAGTCATGCATGCTGTGACGTTTGTGAAGTGCTAACCATCATCACACCAGGTCAGCGAGGGTGCTGAGCCACTAAGGGATTAATATGAGCAATGGGACGGGACTTCAGACCTCAGAGGTTGTCAGGGATGTAACCAAGGCCAAAACCTTGGCGTGTGATGCATCTTTTAGTATTTTTGAATGGTTCGGAACAAAATTCTGCTGTTAAATAAATGATCGTATTAATATTTCTAAGTATTTATGAGTAATCCCAGAGCTCATCTTAAATTGAAGGAAGACCTTGCATTTGCAATCTTTGCCCCTACTTTTTGGAATAGCCTACCTTTTACTATTACAAAGACATTTTAAGCACGTCTCAAAACTTATATGTGTGCACATTTCTCAACTGATGTCTTGTGCTGATGATATTTCTATTTTGTGAACTTTAATTCCAACATTATCATCATCCAAAGTGCAGGAGAGTCCAGACATACAGATTGAGCCACTAGCAGTAAAATATAATTGATCTATTTCATGTAAATGTAACCTAAGATTACAAAATGTCTCATCAAAGAGGCAGAAATGCCAAAATGATGTTTCCAACCAGCAACAGGAAATATTCCTGTGATCATTTAAAGAGCGATTTAACACCCTGTTGAAACCTGACACACACCCTCGACCCCCCTTCCCACCGTTCCCCATGATTGCCAGTACCCCCCATTTTCACTGTGTCAAATCATTTCTCCTCTAAAAGTGTCCCCCTGACACATTTCAGCCATTTTCAGAAGTTCTAATGCTTAGATATAACATCTGACGGTCGCCTATAGAATTCATAAAACTCATGCAACCCGAGGCGTCTTTCTCACCGGCTGAAGTTGGAAGCAGTGACAGTGACTTCAGGGGAGAAATAGAGCAACACTGGAGAAACGATTTGACAGAGTGAGGGGGCTGGGGGGGGGATCACAGAGAGAGAGAGAGAGAAAGAGAGAGAGAGAGAGAGACTCCATCTCACTGACGGCCAACATGGTGGTTCAGAGCTGTTTGAGGTGCTTGTTTAGCCCTGCAGAGATGCAGCAGAGGTAGGAGAGGCGGTGAGGTGGCATAAATATAACACAGACACAATAACAATGATCACTGGTCCCAGGTTAGGTCACAGATTTTCCCAGTTGACAGAATTTCTGGATTTCCTTCCCTAATCCTAACCCTCACCTTCTGGAAAAAAAAGCAAAATAACCTGATACAGTGCTGTTTATTGTACACAATAGGTAATGTAATAAAGTGAATGCAAAAAAAGGGGATTTAGAATTAAGTTACTCCTTGAGGTGTCACAAAGAGAATCACCTTCTTATTGCATAATAATCTGCACCTTCCCCCAACTCCTCTGCCCTTTGATGACCTCCAGGGATACTGGAATACATGCATAAAAGAGGCCCACCTCCTTAATCTTTTTAATGATCCTGTTCCTATCCTTGAGTGAGATGCACATTGCATTAATGTGAAAATTTATGTATATTAATTCATGTTTTATAATGGAAGTTACCACAATATTATAGGGTGTAGGGTCAGCAGTGGCTCAGAAGATGGCAGAATAATCTGACTATTCCAGATTTATATAAACACTGTGTATTTGTTCATTACTGTAGCTTGGAATTTCAAGCACTTTGACGTCAGCTACGCAGGCTGCCATTTCACAGAGGCACAATACATTTTGGAAATCTGGGTTCTGTATGTATTGCTGAAGATAAATCCTCTAGGTGTGCTGTAGAAAATCTCTACTGGATTTTTTATTTCATTTTATGCAACCAAAATAAACCCACAGCTGCAGAGCAAAGCTTGCTGAAATGATCCCGAGAGGATTATATTGATGTTTCCTTCCAGTAGTTTGTGAAGACCTTTTATATGTGTTGCTTTTTGATTAAAAAGAAAAAAGGAACAATTCTTTTTCCCAAACAAATGAGCAGCTGTTTTTAGCATCAACAGGTGTTAGGCATAGCGTTCACACTTAACACATTAGTACTTGACAATACAACAAAAATGCAGCATAATTACTGCAGTTTCGACACAGAAAGGTGAAGAAGTCACATCGCACAATAATAATGCTTTGTCATTTCCGTGTGTTTTGGCTGAGGGTGGAAAGCCCCCAGAATTCACTACAGGTTGTAAAGTGACTTTTTAACAGCCAGGAATCTCAGCGCCCAGTCATTTGTATTGATCGACAGCACAATCCACCCGCACATATATATTGTGCTCACTCTGTGCTGTTGGACAGTAAAATCATTTCGTGTATGAATGGTAGGGATGCACAATCAATGTCTCTGCTGACTCGGACGCAGATGCAGATAAAGTACAAAATGCTCCTTCATGTGACCAATCCAGCAGCTTATTCTTCATATTATTGCGCAGTTATTGATTCAGAACCTCCACTTTAAATCCATTTAATGTTTAAAGGAATAGTTTGATTTTTGAGCCATATATTAATAAATAAATAGGAGGTTGTAGTAAGGAGATGCTTAGCTTAGCTTAGCTTAGCTTAGCTTAGCTTAGCTTAGGTTAGCTTAGCTTAGCTTAGCATAAAGATGAAAAAATTCACTTCACCTCCACTCTCTTGCATGGATTAACCACATGAGATATAATATAATTAGTGAGATCTAGAGGTTGGACAGAGCCAGGCTTGGTGCTTCCCCATGTCTCCAGTTTTCATGCTAAGCTAAGCTAATCACATCTTGGCCCCACCTTCATTTTCAAAGGACAGACATCATCTAACTCTCAGCAAGAAACTATTCCTTTTGATTATATGAATTTTTATATGAATATTATATGAAATAATATTTCTGACATGAAATAGTTAGAGAAATATAAGACAACCAGAAAACATGTAAACACCATAAAGGTTTGTCCTCTCATTGTGTGTTTCAGGAGATAAGCACATATTTGAAGTGCTGTATCTGTGAAGAAAAATGCTTGTTAGTCCAGAGTGATGAGGAGCAGAACAGGTCCTACGTGACATTAAAACTTAACGATTGCACTCTTCTCAGCCTTGGATGTCATTTGAGGCTGAATATGATGAAGTGATGCGGTCACCCATAATGATCTCATCTGCCAGCAAAAGTAAGGTGGTGTCAAGTTTAAGATTAAGAAAAGATGTTTTTCTTTAAAGTGGAAGGTGAAATAATGATTACCTTGTAAATTATTAGCAATTACATGCGGGTTACTGGAGAGAGATGTCTTGTTCTTTAAAACACTAAAGCCAGCAAGAAGCGTGAAATTGTGTTCATTATCTCCATGCATGGTGATGTACGCAGCATATTTCCCTGATTTTTTAATATGAACACTTTGATTATTGGAGATGGTTTCTTTTTGCAAGATTTTTTTTCGACATTAGTGAATTCTTTCTGTGCATTGTCACAGTTCTTAGACACAATCGACAAAATATTTGTCATGGAAAAACAACACCTGCAATTCAGAACAATTGAATAATTGCGGTGTGTAATTTCCAAATCCATCATAAAAGACGAATTTCTCTACATTGTGCTCCTGTTGTCTTCACATGCTGCCAGATTTAGACCAACAGAGCAAGGCACTGGTTTCCTCTGATGTCTCTGTCCAGGGGATCTGCTAATGAACTCCTACAGAGAGACATCTGCTTCAGGTATTTTTCCATTTCTTCCTATTGAGCAAAACATACTGGGCTGTACACAGCAGTGTATTTGTACAAAGTGCACTCTGACACACGGTGCCTTCATCATATTAGTGTTTTTTTTAATGCGCCTTCATATTCATCTGCTCACACAAGGAACAGCTCTGCAGTGGTCGTACAACCTTTCCCTGATGGAACTGTTCAGTCAATCATCACTCATTAATTCATGAAGGGAAAAATGGCGAAAATACTTCTCAGGCACACTCTGAGACAGCAGCACAGTGGTGTTTTAGCTCTTTGCTAACATAAGCCAGCAAAAATGCTAATGACGATGCTAACTTTCTCATGTTTAGCAGGTATGATACTGATCATGTTCGCCATATTAGTTTAGCATGCTAATGTTAGCTAATTAGCATTAAACACAAAGTACAGCTTAAGCTAAAAGGGATATCATTAGTATTTGGTCATAAACAAAGCTACCCTGATGATAGCACTAGAAGCTAAGTTATTCAAATTGATCCTAAGGGTGAAATGAATGCGCCAAATTAAACAACAAATTCAACAGGTAGCTGTTGGACCAGAGAGGTGGACTAAAAAACACAATTTACTCCAACCAAGGAAAGTTTCCTCCATTTCGCTTCAATGCTATGAGAACCAAAGAAAATGTTTCATAAGGTTTTAAAAGTTTTGACATGTTGATATTAACTTTTTTGTTTTATTTCAAATTCTATGAAGTATACATCACTTAATCCACAAACTGTCACATTCTGATCATTGTTAAGGAGAAAAACATCTGTATTTTTATACTGGTTTTAAACTGTGCTGAAGATTATTTTACATAGAGATGATGTCCTTTTTATGTTTATCATTTTAAGCCTGATTTGTTGCTTTATTATAATAACCATATCTGCAAAATCTGATTCCAGCATTAACACCTTTTTTTCATTTTTCACATGAAAAGTGGGAAGAGATGGAACCATTAAAATACCAAACTGATGAGTCATTAATCAAGATGCATATCAGAGCCAATGAACCTATTTTCACTAATTATGTAATCGACCTTTTGCCAACCAGTGCTACATGCTGAAACACTCAATTAAAATCAGAGAGGAGTGGACTGATTAAGTTCGTAAAATCTATACAGAAACTTAAGCGCTGACCTTTTGCAGCAGCTAGATTACGTCCCGTATGAAGCCAAAACAAAACAAATCTCACTCATTAAGATTCATCAAGATTTGCAAAGTGCAAATCTAATCAAAATCCAGTCCAAATTAAAATAATATGAACATGAAATCGATTGCATTTGGTGGCAGTGGAATACACCTTTTTGGAAGTATTTGCACATCAAAGTTTAAAATCTTAAAAACTAAAACCTTTGAAGCAACATAAGGTGAAAAGTTAGATTGTAATTTGTGACATTTCATAAGGTTTGCTTTGATATGGGTGACTTTGTGGCCTGTCTTGGTCTTCCACTTATCTGGGTCCGGGTCGCGGGGTTTGTTGTCTGTGCAGGTACCGTATTTTACATCTCCATCGGAGGTAAAGCAGAACGTGACACAACGTAAACTCAAACATCATCAAAACATGAGGTTAATGCTGTCAGGTAATCTACAAGAATGTGAAATCCAAGCTTGTTAAAGATGCACACATCATCACTGTCTACCTGTCGCTTGCAGTTTGAATTCACTGTAAGTGGTTGTGTTGTACTACAAATACTTGTGCGCTGCTAATTCTGTCATTAACACTGTGGAGCTCCTGTGAAATGTCGAGTAAAGCTGCGTTATGCACCGTCACAAAATGTGTTAAAAGTCAACACAAGCTGTCCACCCAAACGGGAAAACGCATATGTTTTCATGCGGTTTGGCCTCTCATTTATACACAAACAGAGTTTTTTTTCACTGAAAACGATCATTTTTAAAAACTCCGGCCAAAGTGGAGATGAAAAACGCCAGTTATGTGTTGGCGTGTAAACAGGGTTGAACGGCGTTTTAGGTTCCGAAACGTCACAACATGCGACTGAAGATACTTAACGCCATGTGAGCGACCTATGTTTACACTCGCGCCCGCAGGTTTGGCATAGTTATGATGCGCTTGACGGCGTATCTAGGAATGGGGGCTAAAATATCCGTTTTCCAAAATACCCTGCTACATGTAAACGTAGGCTAAGACTGTGTGATTGACACCTCCCTGGTTCTCTTCTTGCACCTGTTGAGGTGGAATAACAATCACACCAGATTCTACCTGGCAAAAGTGACTCATGTGGTGTGGCCAAAAGCAAACAGGACAGGAAACAGTGTGCAGGCTTGTACGTATAGCCAGCAGGCAAACAGTCCACAGAGCTGCAAATTACAGCTTCTTACCAAAAAGTTTGTCATGGATCTCTTTGTCCTTGCACACACTGCAGCCAAGCAGCATCCCTTCTCTCTCTGCTGTGCAGTTGTATAAACAAGGATATAAAGAATCAATATTTCCTGAATGAGAGCTTAATCCCACCCCCTCGAGATCGTGAAAGTGAAAACTTCTCACCCCGTTCCTCATAAAAATGAACGGGGAGAGAAATCCATTGTGACCGCAGTCTTATTGGTACACTGAGTATAGATGACCTCACAAACTTCTCAGGAAAGTTTCCCCCAACTTCAACCTGCGATGAGGTTGTTTATGATGAGGCTGCTCCCTCGCATTTTAACTTCAGGTTGTTAAAAGCTCATCTGGCTCAAATGTTTATAGCTGTGTGGGATCTGTTGTGTGTTACTTTCGTCATCTTCATTTCATTTGCATTTAATTGAAACCCTTCTACCATCATGTCATCACAACATTCGAATGAACTGCGGGTTTTTGCTTTTATTTAATGTTTTATGTAATTTTAAGTCAAGCTACTTGTTCCTCTTTTGAACAAGAGTCAAAATAACAAGCAATCTGTGTACAAAATCCTTCCACTCAGACTCTTCCTCTCTTGTTTTTTGGCCCATCATCTCTTGCTACAATTGTCTCTTTGACATCCTCCCAGAAGATTCCCATCAACACCTACAACTCATCCAGATTGCTGCGTCTCAACTCAGCCTTCATTAGCTGCCCTTGGTCGCTCTCCTCCTTCAGCCTCGGCCGTGGCTGCTCATATCAAAACCCCCTCAGCCCCTCGGTGCTCTGTATTCTGCCTTCAGAGGCCGCTTAGCTGCCCCCCTACCTGTTATCTCTCCATATAGTCTGAACTCTTCTCCCTCCTGGCATTACCACGTTGAACGAATGACCTTCCTTCTGACCTTCCTGTTGACAACTAATTTTTTTAGGAAAAGATTCACATCATTTTTTCTTTGCTGATTTTTTTCTGTTCCCTCTGAGTTTTACCTACATGTGAATTTAATGCAACTTTTACAGTTTTAGTTAATTTTTTTTTATTTTGATGCATATTTTATGACATTGCAAATGATGTGTCTTCTCGTCTGTAAAGTCTGCTGTCCACCTTAACCATGAACAGATTGACTGGCTAACAATGCTGAAATGCCTGTGTGACAGTTTCAGCTGCATTTATTGGGGTGTCCTTAAAAAAAACAGAAAATTTGATTAAAGTAATGTCTGACTAATGAAAAACAAAACAAGAAACAAGGAAAAAAGAAATCCAAAATCAAATTTGTTGAGCTCACCAGAGGCAAAGACGGCAGTAAACACTGTTACCTCACATGAGACCATGGAAACATGATTGAATATCCACCTTATTAAAAAAAAAATCAATGCTTATAGATTGGATTGTATTGTAGAAATTTATCTTGTCAGCCCAGAGGCGTTCTGTCAGTCAGTCTGTGAGCTGGACCACCACTTTCTCTGCCACTATTGAATGATTTCCATGAAATCTTGCACAGACATTCCTTAGTCACTTCCTTCCTCTCACACCACCAACACATCAAAGTTTTCACCATCCTCTCAAATATCTCAGCACCAACCAGGTGTACTGGCACACAATTTGATACAGACACTCATGGTCCCCAGAGAATGAATCCTGATGACTTTGGTGATCCCCGGACCATTACTCTCGCACCACCACGTGGTTTGTGGTTTGTGAGTGGAATATTTCAACATCGAATGGAATGGAAGTTGGTGCACCCATTCATGTCCCTCTCGGGATGAACTGTAATCACGTTGGTGACCCTTTGGTCAAGAACTAGCATGGTTAGCATGCTAACATTCTGATTTTAGCATTTAGCTCAAGGCACAGCTGTGCCAAAGCAATGTTATACTTTAAAGACTGCAGCCAACAAATCTAATGGACACAGACTGGATTCAAACTCAAAGCGCTCTGTTGTTAAACCAAATAGCTGTGAGAATAATTGAATCCTTGAGTTGAGATGAGGCTGCACAATCATCTGAATTATTTACTTTGAAAACAAAATAACACTGGTGTTTCAATAATAACATTTAGAAATTGTTTAATTTGCATCTGTATTTGCACTGAAACGTGTTAGCTGAAAAGAAATAGAGTCACATTGAGGGTATTGTTACATAAAATCAATAGTAAAGATATCTTTCAAAATCATATCAAAATAATGAGGCAAAATATGAAGGCTGAGATGTCTGCAGATTCATTAAGCTGAGTTTTGCAGATTTCTGCCCTAGTCTGCTTTTCTTTCCCTCTCTAGTTGTGAACATTCATCATCACTGAAGAGAAGGGCTGGACTGGAATAATAATTCCGCCACAGCTATGTATGTGCAGGGAAACAGGGGGTTGGACCCGAATGCAGCACATCAAGCAGCCAAGTGAAGAAACAAAAGTGAGCACTGATAAAAAATAATAAAAAAAAAAAAGAAAAAAAAAAGCTGATTCCAATCAAAAAAACAGTCAGGCAACAAAAACTGAGGAAGCAGGCTGAGGCAAATCCAAGAACAAAGATGAAATACAAAAGCTAAACTAAGAAAAAACAGAATAATACAGATGACCTGACAACTGAAAGAGGGAAACACATGGACTAAATACACAAGAGGCTAATTAGCAAATGAAACACAGGTGATACAGATAATAGGCAGGGAAATACACAAAGACAAGAGGTAAAACAAAACACAACGCACGAGGAGAGTAACCTTCAAACTAAAACAGGTGTGCGAGTGGCTTGGGAGCTAAACTATGGAGGACTGGACAGAGGAGGAACTGAGAAGTACAGGCAAGCAGTCTGGGAGCAAGACTAAGGCGGATTGAGAGACCTCAGTTGGGTGGCTTGAGGGTGGGACAGAGGTAGAGCTAGAGACTTGAGACAGACAGCATGGGGACATCCAAAGGGTGGTGCAGGTCTGGAGGATGACCAGGAGGAACAGATAGGGAAAGGAACAGAAAGAAGAAAGAAGCTCAGGAGGTCAACTGGATGCCAAGATACATAGGCAGGACCGCTTGGGAGATTTATCAGGAGGACAACCGGACAGTTGGGGTGGCTCTTGAGGACAGCCCAGAAGCTGAGCAGATGGGTTAGACTGGAAGGCAAGACATCTATGAGTTCCAGGCAGGAGGTCGGCAGAGAAGATGGAACTCCTCTGGAGGCTGGGTAGGAGCATGACAGCAAAGGTGGACACCCTCTGGAAGTCAGGTAGGAGACTGGTAGCATAGGTAAAACCATTCTGGAGACAGTGACAAGACTGGAGACAGGACTGGAGTCTGTTGAGTGCAGGACCAGAGACCAGCGTCAGGAAATCTGAGCAGCAAGCCAGCAACAGGGCAGCAGGATGGGAAGCCGGTCACAGGCCTGGGAGACTAGCAGGTGAGCTGGTGGAGCCAAGGAAATGGGAGGCAGCTGAAACACAGCTACAGGAGACTGCGGCAGCACAGGAAACAAAGGGTGCTGCAGCTCAGGTTCAGCAGGTTTCTGCAGCACAGATGCAGACTAGAACGTAGTGGAGTCAGAAATTGGGACAGTTCAGGGGCTAGTGGCCTCCAAGCTAAGACCAGCATGGGAGCTGCTGGAGGAATTCAGAATGGCCAGCATGGTCTTTCTAAGATTACCAGCCACAGATAACAGTTCAGCCATGCCTGGAGCTTCCAAAAAACAGGTCTCAGAGTAGATCAATGCTTCAAAGGAGGTTATGACCCTCTGCTTATTCTTAATGTGCATGGTTCTGTTCAAACAAAAGGAGAAATTATCCACGGTGGATCTCACCCCTCCAGATCCTCCGGTGATAGGTCTGTTTCTGGTCAGGTCGTACTATCACAGGTGTGTTTGCAGGGGTGAAGGGAAACAGAGGGCTGGACCCAAATGCAGCACACCAAGCAAAAGGGGACTGAAAGCAAGATTCAATAAAATAAAGCTGATTTCAGTCAAGACTAAAAAAACTAAACTGAGAACAAAACAGAATACTAACAGGAACACAGGCAGAAATACTGACAAGCAACAATGCAGACAACCAAGGGGAAAAACATGGTCTAAATACACAAAAGGCTGAAGGTTAAACACAACACACAAGGAGAGAAACCTTCAAAATAAAACAGGAAACAAACTAAATCTAAAATTTTAACAAAGTCAGGCTTGAAATCTAACATGAATCGAGGCTAATCTCCATATTCACAACGGAAGCATTAAAACAGTCGGCGTCTTCAGTTTCAAGAGGAAGTCAATTGGGCCTCCATAATTAAGGAAACAGGACAAAATATTTATAGAATATATGGAATTTTTGTGCACTTTTGAAGTGTTTGTTTTGGCATTTCTTCAGAAGCCTTTGTAGCTCTGAGTAACAGTAGGTATATCCAGCTGACAGAAAGGGTACACAGGTCTTCATTTTCAGTATGTATTCACATACATACACATTGTTTTCCTCTTCCATCTGTACTTTTTTCTCCACCCCATGCAGTGACCAAGTGCTGTGTTTCTATGTACATGCATGCAACCAATTGCATGTCATGACAGGTGGAAATCATACTTTCAGGTTTCAAGCAGGCAGAGTGGCTGGCGGTCTGCAGTTGTGTGTGACTGTAGGTGCTCCATGCTGTTTTCGCCTTGATTTACCAGTTTCATTTTGCATTTGTACCACTGGCCTGACACTGAAGAGCTGGGGAACACCAGGACATGAGAAGATGGGATCAAATCCAAGCATGGGAAATTGACAATGGACACATGCACACACGATGTGGTTAATAACAAACAGGGAGGTGACAAATACGACATCTCAGGTTTCCTGCAAACAAACGCTGAAGCCAGAGTTTGTAAAAGCTTTGATTAGCATGCACCTGATACAAACACCTTTGAAGCTATGAGCAGTTTTTGTGTAGGACGCTGAATAATGTCAACAGCCACAACACTGAATCCAGAACACATTTCTTCCAAATACACTACCAGCCGCTCTCATGGTTTGACTGACCCTGAATGACTTACATTTCACAGGAGGAAGTGGAAGCTTGTTTAATGTCTTTACAGTGCAAGATACCGTGAAAGCAAATTCAAAATCAATTTTGGCATCTTACAAGTATTTGCCGGGTAAGTGGCTGTCAGAGGACAGAAACAATATTCTGCATGCTTCCATTACCACTTAGGACAAAAATATGCAGTATTCAGCTTCAAAGAAAACCAGTTACTGCGAAAGGATATTTTGTTTCTTGCTATTTCATATTTGCATTTTATCCTTGATGTTACTCAAAGTAAAATATTTGTGTGACAAAACACAGACTGTGAGTAACTCTCCATGAATAGTTCATTTCTGGTTTATTTCTTATTTCTGTGTCATGCAAACATCTGACTCATCCCCACATTTCATCCAAAAACCAACCAGAGTATAAAGCACTTCTAAATTCTAGTTTTTAAAAAATAAAATAACAAATTAAACTCTTCAC
This sequence comes from Chaetodon trifasciatus, assembly GCA_037975065.1. NCBI lineage: Eukaryota > Metazoa > Chordata > Actinopteri > Chaetodontiformes > Chaetodontidae > Chaetodon > Chaetodon trifasciatus. The sequence goes on from JBBMOE010000023.1 coordinate 4,953,412, forward strand.
TGAAGTGCTTCATATCTGCAGTTCATCCTTCAGAGCAGAAAATATGGAACTGTTTTGCACTTATTCACGGAGGTTTTTCAAAGGTCCTGAACCCCAGCAGAGTAATTAAAAACAGGACACACACACACTTGAAAATGTGTTGAGCATGTTTGAAAACTCATATCCTGTATTAATCACAAACCAAAGCACCAGACAAATGAAATCCTGACCTGATGGTGGTGTTAGATGAAAAGTTAAGAGATCACCAAAGATATTACAAATCACCCTAAGACGGGCATGAATGTGTGCATCAACATTCATGGAACAATTTTTCCAATATTTCTGGACCAAAGTGGCGGGACCAACCTGCTAGCCAGCCAACAGACTGGCATCTCTATCCACAGTGCTGTGCTGCCAATGTGGCTAAAATTAGAATATCATATGGTGGCAATGGCACAAAACACAAATGACTTTAATCACCAATAAGCCTCTTAGGTCACATGTTTAGTGGCGATTATGACGCAAATCACTGCCAGCATTTGTCACAATAGTTCCTCATAATAATAAACCATCTGCTTCACCTGTTAGTTCACATCAAGATCATCTTTTTCCATTATTGGCCAGATGTTCCCAAATTTAAGAAGCCTTCCCGAAATCACTGGGGACTTTTTAAGCATCCCTTTACTATTTGCCTGACTGACAGTTATCATACTGGCTGATGCAACACACACGGTAGGCGCTGCGTCATTTACAGCAGCCAGAAAAACATTTGAAAATAACCACACCAAGACCTGACCAAACACTTTGTTGGGACCTGTTGGACTTAGGTCAGATAGCAATTCTGCTTTGTGTGTGAGTGTGTGTGTGTGTGTGTGTGTGTGTGTGTGTGTGTGTGTGTGTGTGTGTGTGTGTGCATCACAGAAAAATGCCGGTCGAGGATGAAAAGATGAGGGCGAGAGACCATGTGAATTATTCATCCTCTCCTTCCTGCTACCTTGTGATTACACACCACTAAACTCCTATTTACATCCATTTATAGTGGCCCACAGTTCACAGGTTTTGACCGCAGCTCTTGGAGAGCAATCAGCTTCCTTATTACCTATTACCAACACCAAATATCATGTTTACTGGCTGTCTGTATGATTTCAGAATAGCGATCCTGATGTTTTGATTATACTTCACTCACTTACTTGCAAATCACTTCTCAGTGCCGCAACAGAGAGGACTGATGTGGTCCCCAGTTCTGCTGTGATGTGGGTGGCAACGGTATAAAAACCTGGGATTAAAGTTTGTATTTTGGACAACATCTCTTGACCTGAATGTTAATCTGTCTTTTAATGCATCCATGCATTTGTAACAACAGGGCTGGGAGTGCAGGTAACGTGGAACTTGTGGCTGAGCACAGTCACTTTTTTCTTCCAGTGATTGACTGACTGGAAAATTGAATTAAAGTCATTTAGCATGGGAAAGGTCATTGCTTTGGTGCTTTGGTGGCTCTGTGATACACTTGAGTGTAGGCCAATATTTGAAAATCTACTGTGACCTTATAGCTGGATGTAGATATTGTATGATCTCTGAAAAAGGGCAACATCTAATATTGTGGAACGAACGAAAGAAAGAAAGAAAGAAAGAAAGAAAGAAAGAAAGAAAGAAAGAAAGAAAGAAAGAAAGAAAGAAAGAAAGAAAAACTGAGAACTGATGTTTTAGGAAACATTTTGCAGCACGAAACAGGAATTGTCAAGGCAGGCCATCAACATGACACATAGTGGGCAGAGCAAGGCATTAATAATTCATTGACCCCCGCCGCCTTATTTTCCATTTTCCTGCTCTGTGGCTGAGTTGACTTCATGTCAATACCACATGCCAGAACACACCACCATTCATCAGTGAGAGTGCACTTCTTGCTCTGGTGGAGAAAATGAAGGACATAAAATCTGTAGCAACCCTGCAACAGATATTTGGTGCAGGAATTCAAAAGAATGAAAACAGCTAATCAGAGCAACTCACCAAGCTGTAAAATGCATCACCATCAGTTTAGCATTATTGTACCTTGGTTATAAAAAATAAGGTTGCATACACCTTCCAACAAGCAGGTGGCTCAAATCAAACACACCCACGATGCTGCATGACGAACAGGTGCATGCTGGGTCTGGCTAAATTGCTAAATGCTAATATGTCCATGGTGAAACCTCCAGCATTGACTCATACATTTACTACAGTTTCTTACCTTCTGTGATTGAGGCCTTTCTGCTCTTTGGCAGTCCCTGTAGCAGTTGTGACTGCTGCACGCTCATTCGCCTCAGTGTTTGAGGAGCGCAGCAGGACTGGTTATATTATGCAATGAGCATGAATGAGCACAGAAGCTGACGAATGACATAAGGGCAGGTGAGTACAACAACAAAGTCACTGAAAGCTGGAACTCTCTCTGCAGGTGAGAATGACAACATAGCAACATAGCTGGCTTTGTTTGTGCGCTACTTAGCATGTAAAAACTATGTCGCCTTTATTTTTATATTCGCTAAATAAATGTGTTTGTGATTGCAGCTGCAGTTTATTTTGTTGACACATCTCTATGTTGTCTGCCTCAGTGATGCTTTATTCTTGTGTTAAAATGGCTGGTTATTTAATATATGTAGGTCAATACTGCTTGTTGCATCCAGCCCTTTCAATTATTGTCAGTCACCAGTGTTTAATTGTCTGAGGTTTGTCCTCTTTTCTGGTTAATTCCATTGAGGAAGGCAGCTGTGTGTTCATCCCTGATAATTATTTGTTTGCAAAGGCTGTAAATGTCTGTCTATAGAAAAGGGATGTATTGTGGGTTTGGACATGAGGGCTTGGTGGTGCTGTTCATAATGTAATAGGTCAGTGGTGTTACATTAAATCATACGTGTCAACATCAGCTTTTTAATGCATGTTTACACAACTAATTTCATTCAAAGTACCAATACTTTGGCTTGAGTAAAACACTCTACTACTCCTTCCCTCCGTGCTATTACATCTCACCTTTCTCTGCCTTCAGCAGTGGGCATTTAGAACAGCGATAAACACTTTTGCCTTGAAACATAATCAGACAGCATGTCTCACAAACCATTTACTTTAAGCATACTAACACCTTCAATCCCTATCCATCAATGTCCAAGAAATACCCAAAAATCTGACCTGCAGCTGTTGGACTTTCTGAATGTCTGGATCCAAAGAGTAGACTTCCAGGTTTGTCACCTCAGGCCGCCTGATTTGTGATCAATACAATCAAGACAAGATTATAGCAGCAGGATGGTTTGAGACACACGTCACATGACCCCCTAAGATTGTGAGACTCTACTCGATTAACAAGGCTTTAAAAATGGTGTGCGGGTGATGCTTCTGTTATTATCTCCTGTATGTGAGTGTGTTATTATGTGTCTCAGTCTGAGAGTCAGACATGAAAGAAATTGAATTTGCCCCTTTTTCTATTTTTGTTGTGGTCAGAGATGGTATCATGTATCAGTCTGGAATTGCTCAAAAAGAAATCATAATTCCGTCTCCTGACGTCTGTGAAGATGAATACAAGTCAGAGAAAAGTGTGTGTGCTTGTGTTGGTTCAGATTTATTAGCTGGAAAGTCGCATGTGATCGGAGACAGTTTGAGAACCCTGAACAGTCTGCATGTGCTGGAGCTATTTTATTCCAAGCACTATTCAAGATTTCTGAGATCAGGTGCATTCTTTAAGATTAAAAACTACTTTTTTAAAATAACATTTTCACTCACAATGAGCGCATTTCCCCAGATGTCAAGCTATCCTTTAAAACCTCTTACCCTTCCAGTGAAAATGCCTAGCTGCTCCTGAAGCATTTGGAGTACATGCATGGTTTGGTCTCTTCTGAAAGGTAACATCCTGAACTTTGATCTCCAGCAGAATCACTGTAAGTGCTACTGGCATTGAGTAATAGAAGTTTGAACACACTGAGGAGGAAGTTTTTTTTCTGCCTGATTTTTTCTTCTTTTCTTTTTTTTTCCAAGTAGATCTTGCAGATGACTATATCTGGGACATATTAGCTGGAAAACTACTACTACTACTTTTTGCTGAGGCCATTTACAATATCAACCACTTCAAATTGTGTGTATTATCGCCATTATGACTGAAATCCTTGATTTGAGGTACCAGAGTCATCAGTCATCAGCTGTGATTTCAGCTGTGATTGACTCAACCTTCACGGAAGAAGACAAGAATGGACTTCCGTCACAACATACTGTTATTGGCTTCTCTGGTTGCTAGGCAGCATGTGGCAGGTTGTGATTGGTCAAGTGACGTATCATTTGAAACCTGAAATTCCACAGAGTAACTAAAGAAGTGACAGCGCTCTTCTGTATACGTTTCCAGAAATTGTAAACGGAAAACACAGACGACAAGCACATCTCCTGCTAATTTGAGAGGAGAACATGTCTTTCTGTTGATTATTATCATGTTTTGGACAAAATACTTTCAATGCAGTGGATCATCTGACCTTTGTGATGTTACCAGACCGTTTTTGTCAGAGTATTATCAATCCATCGGTCACCGATAGACGTAATCGTTATTGTAATGAGTTACCTCAAAGTTTTATCAATTTTAAAAATGTTTTTTTTGTCAGCTGTTGACGTTTATTGCGCCTTCTGTTGTGACTGTGGAAGTGCTTTCCGTGAGTCAATTCAGGAGAAACTGAGCTTTCTAACAGTGTATAATATGTGTCTAAACATAAATGTAGCATTTGCGTCAGTAGAGGGAAAGAAAAATAAACAACAAATTTCCATGGGCCATCAGAATGGCAAGCGGTTTTCAGGGATGTCAAAGCAGGGTTATTAAAGCACAGCCATAGCTCACTTTTTCTGCAGAAAAAGTGACTACTAAGCTGTTGTAAAAAGCAAGGCTATAGGCAAATAGTGAAAAGCTGCATGATCAGTCTACTTTGAGCTTCTGATCAGCTACAGTGTTTAATGCATTGTCTGTTTAGTGTGAGAGAAATAGTGAATCAGTACAAAGAAGCTGCCATCTAAAGCAGCACATTCTCATATCCGCCGTTTCCTGGGTTTCTGTCTGAGCTGGAACACAATAAAGGCTTTTGTTGACTCTAAGTCTTTCAGATTGAATATTACTTTTCCATTGACATTTGTACATAAGAGGAAATGTGCCTTCATGTGTAAGAAAAAGCAGAAAGATGCACCGCGCGAGAAATTCAATTTATTTGTTTATGTAAAATGTCATCTTTCGCTCCACAGATCTGCTCGCAACCTCACAGAACAAAGAGGAACTGATTGTAGTTTTCTGTCATGAATCTAAAGTGTGCTTCCTTTCGCAACCTCACAATCAATTCTTTTTTCAATGCAGCACACTGTTGACCTGACAAGTGAATTTCAAAAGGCTGAGCAAAGGAGAAATTACCTTTGTAGATTAATTTGATTCATCTCAATGCATCACAATATCTTTGTAAGAGCACAGATATTAAATAGTCATACTGACACTTCAAGTCAGTGAGAAGAGCGTTTCATGAATATACAAAAGGATCCAATTTGTCACTCTGTCTGATTTCCCCAGAGAGATGAAAACAAAGTGAAAACTCCATCCTGGCAACAGAAAATTGTAAACATGTCAGGTCATTTTGAACTCAGCGTTGGCTCGAATATGGAGAAGTGAGATGAGCAGAGTTTATCAGGTAGCTCGGTCAGCTTATTTATGCTTCATAATTCCCTTTGTTGTCTGATTGTGGTTTCAAAGCTCAATGGGATGTCCTGCAGCAGTAAGCATAAATGTAACACAATTGGACACATACAGAGTGTAATCCCTGAAGATGCCTGTTGTCCTGAAAAAGCCCGGTTAATGTCCTCTGTTAGCTATTAGCGTGCTATCACAGGCCTGCAGCATTTGGTACACAGCAGAGACGCTGCCTGCTTAAAGCCCCTGAAAACTTTGTGTCAGAGTATTTTTAGCATTTAATACTCATGGCCGCTCGTTCATGCTAAATCCTGATCGGTGCATGAAAGTAAGTGACACCATGTGTTTTGACTGAGCCCTGCTCACTTCAAGCCAATGAGAAGAAGGCACTTCTTCTGTCTGTCTTCAAGCCAATGAGAAGAAGGCACTTCTTTGAGTCGTTTGAGACAGACAGGAAATCAGATACTGAAACAGTGAAGAGAGTCTGATTATTTTTCAAAATAAAACACCCTGCGCAGACTCCTGATCATGCATCAACAATAAACACAATTAAAACATACAAAAAATGAACCATTTAACTATCTCTTTTGTTTATTTTTGCATGAAAAAAATGGCATTTCTGTGAATATATTGCCCTCAGGTGTGAAGCACACATGATGAAAACCTTCATCACTTGCATGGATGATAAACTTAAAGTGACAAAGCATTTGCCATTAAACAAATCTGTTTAAATGACAAATATCTATTTTTGAGAACGAATGAGCAATCTCATCAGCAGGTAGTAGAGGAGTTCTTGAAGATATGATCTAAATCCTAATTCTCCTCTTCTTTGCTTGCTTTAGGAGATGCCACAGCTACCTGCTGACCGATTGTTGTTTCTGATTGTTGTTGCTTTCATGGGCTTGTTTCTTCGGGCATGAAAAAAATATCAGCGTAATACAGTCCTCGTCTCTTATTCCATTCTCGATGGCAGTGATGCAGAAACATGTCGCTGGAGAGCCAGTGAAGCTCTGCGTCCTGCCTGCTGCATCCCTGACACGCTATGTCTGTGTCTGCTGTCTGTATGATTGTGCATGTTGGTTGAATGTGTCTGTTGTGATTGTGTGCATCTGGGGCTGCCAGTCTACTCTATATGCTTTTCTATTTCACCGTCTCTACCTGCTGTCATACATTCTGCTCTTCTGGTTGTCACCTGTGGCCAGCTCAGTTATTCTACCTTTTCTCTTTTTATTTCATTTCAAAATCAATTAAGCACTTTTTTTTATTTTAATATGTTTTGTATGTCAGGTTGTGCTAGGCCAATTAGCTCAGTCTGGAGGCTCACTTTGTGCTTTTAGTACGCTTGTTCATTTTGTTTTATTTGATTGTGTGCAAATTATTTGTGATAAAGACCTGTTTAAACTGGCAAAAATGTCTTTTGGCCACTCGAGGGCAGCGGAAGCGGCTTTCGAGCACAACTCTTCTGCATTACAACATTTTAAGTGGATATGGCTAACTTAGCAAACAGTGGCCTATTTACATGTGCAGCAGATAGAAAGCGACATTATCATTTAATTGGAGGCAATATAGTGTATATTCAGTTTTTAAAGCTTTTTTTTGTTAGAAAACAGCTGCAGCCCATAAACTGTGCTGATAAGAGCAGTAACACAAGATTTCTACCAGGCACATATCCGTAACATTGCACATGCGACAGGTATTTGCTCCATCCTCCACACATCTCCAATCCCCGCCGCATTTCAGAAGCAGAGCGTTTTGCCTGCTAAGCTTTGTTGACTTGCTCAGATCATGTTTATTCGGTCATTGTTCCTTGATTTTTGATTTTATTTGGATTCTCTACACTGCTCCTGTGTCTGACTTCCTGTCTGACTCGATCTGCTCTGCACAGATTGTCGCGCCATCCAGTGGGTATTCTCCGGTAAGCAGAGCGCTTCTGGGACACATCTCGGACGCCTGGTGGAAATTAGGGATAAGAGTGAACCAGAACAGTTACGTTAGCTAAAGGATGCTAAAACACTCCATGCAGCAGAGGACAGCTGCATGGCTACACAACTGTTGGCTAATACAGTGACCTCTTGTTGGGGGTTTGGGGGAGGGGTCACTCTGCAGTTTAGATTACCACACTGTTCAACTCGGCCTTGCCTTGTCTTTGTCTGTGCTTAAATCATCACACATTGTCCTGATAATTTCACTCATCACCTGGAGCATCTGACCTCTGACATTACAGCTCTCATGGCTTAATCATAGGAGACATTAAGCACTTCTGTCTGTTCAGAAGGTTAATATTGCCATTAGAAAGCCATTATTCACCAGCAAGACCCTGAGCTCATGCCAGTCTGTGCAGAAACACGCCAAATCCGTCTCCTTGCTCTGGAAAGATAATTAGCATGAGAAAGGTTGAGGATGGGATGTCAGTGGCTGATATTCATCACTGAGCCAAGAACAAAGTGTGGGCTCCATTAAGCATGTCGCTTTGAGGCGATTAAGATTGTGTTTCTGTGTTTTGTGGAGAGAGAGAGGTAGACAGAAGCAGAGACCTGTAGTTTGAGGATGCTAAACATTAAATATGTTCTGCCTTTTGTTGTTCAGCTTGAATAAAGCTCTTCTATTTCCTTAAGTTGTCAGCTAAATTTAGAGAAAACACACACAGGGAGGTAGAGTTCAGGATTAAATTAAAAGATTTTTTAGCCACCAACAGTGAAACAGTAAAACAGTCTGTTAGCAAACAACTGTACTTAAACAGCTTGCAAACAGAGCAATGTTGGCCTTCACTGGAGTCATGTTTCTGTCCACCCGCTCATTTTAGCTCGGTTTGGTGCTGCTGGCTGCTGCGGCTGGAAACGAGGTTGATGAGAGGGAACCGAAACAGTAAATTTTCAGGACAGGAAACCAAACCATGAGCTGAAAGTCACTTAAAAGCTTGTATAGCTGAGAAGAACTGCAGAGCCGGGCGATAATTCTCTGTGGGTTCTTTAAAAAGCTGACAAATAAAGCGCTTATTGAGAGAGATTCCAATAACATTTTGTGCTTAAGAAAGCATTAAATTTGTATTTTTGTGTCATTATCTAGAATAGATTATCTGCCATATAAAACAGCATGAGATGTGCTATAACAACACCAGGCCTGTGTGAAAGATGGAGTCATACTTACCTTAAACAACCAGCAAGTTTAAGCTTTCCATTGTTTGTATTTAGAGTAACAAAATGAAGAGGAAGATCTCATTAATTAGCTTTCCAGCTCACTGGTTCAGCTTGTCGGCAACACAGAGGGAAAAAGTTAGCAGGAAGGTGTGTCAGATTTCAAAAAAGTGCTTTCAAAATTAGCATTAATTGGCACAAAGGACAAAACAGAGACGTATTATGTGTTATTTTTGTCATATGTTATTAGTATAATACCAGCAGGGCTGTGATGTACCTGTGCATGTTAGAGGGCATTGGTCAGGAGAACAGTTCTTCTCACACATGGTCGATTTTTGGTGTGATGACAACTTGTAAATGGAGCAGAAACCGCCGTCCCAGTGATGTCTTAACCCATGTAAATTTCCCAGCAGCAGATGTGCTTTGTTAGCACTTATTTTAGCACATTGTCCTTGAGACAAATCCCATCTGAATAGGGGTTTAATCTTCTCTACTGCAGGTTCTGGGCTTGCAGCCACGCTGCTTCTATATGTATGCGTCATTGTCGGTGTTGACACTCCACCATCAGCTAACAGCTCTGCAGCAGCTGATGTCATACACTCTCTGCAAGATTACATGCCACATCGTGACAGTCTCAGGTGTTTTTCAGCCGCACACGCAGGCCAAGGAAAAATAACACAACTTGTTTAATGCAAATGCAAATGCAGATGATACATAAAGCTTTCATGGCCTTTGGGATAATGGGAGTGTGTGTGACTGTTTGTCTACTAAACAGGAGATGTACATCACACAGTGGTGGTTCATTCAAGTGCTAATGAGACAGTATCTTCTGAATAATAGCACTGCTGAATAACTGAAGCAGCTTGGCTTTCCTGTACCGTCTGCTTTAAATATGGAAACATTTTGCATTTTAAATAATATTTAGTTAAAATTTGGTGTTTTTCTCCTTCATTTTTATGCTTTATAGTCAGGTTAGACGTTAGATTTATATCATTATTAAAGCAAACATCAACATACGATCAGCTGTCTTGCATAAATATCAGTCAAAGCCATTAGATATTAGAGGAACACATTTGTATTTGTTTTGGTTTTCCCTGAACTGAATGTAACACTGGATCATGACCACACCAATAGAAACTTAATGTAACTAGAACTAAAGCAAAGGTCTGGTGCCTATTTTACGCTTCCTGCATCTTGGGGAAATTTGTATGACTTTCTGATGTCGAGAACGTGTAAAGTGTCCTGATGTTTGAAACCAACACAGCCATATGCTGGTATTTGTCCAGCTTACCAGACAGCAGAGGCATAGATATTGGATATAATGCTTTTCCCTGGAAAAACACTGAAATGCAGCTCAAAGTGCTTTACAACAAAGAAATCCCATGTAGTACCAAGTGCTTCACATAAAAAAGACCTAGAATGAACATAAAAGTAGGGATGGAAAATTAAGATAAATAAGACGGATAATAAAACTCACATCATCGTAATAGTAAAAATAAGATAAAATAAAGAGAATTCTAAACCAAACATGGACAATAAAACCAAATGAATAATAATAAGAGGAAGCACAAGATTAAAGTTAAAAATGGAGTGCACAGAGAGCATAAAAACAAGTAAAATGCTTCCATTTCAGAGCTACAGCTTTGTAGCAGTACTGTACGGTGTGTGTGTGTGTGTGCGCGCGTGCGTGTGTGTGTGTGTGTGTGTGTGTGTGTGTGTGTCGTACTGCTAAACTGAGAGAGAGCAATCAAGACGGTGCTCTCTCACGCCACGACGCCTACAGGTTTCCCCCGTGATGGGTGCTTTCTTTGAAAAGGTCCAGGCTAGTTTAAAAGCAATCTAATGGATGAAGGCTTTTAAACTCAGCTGGCCGTTTGTGTGCCGCAGCGGCGGAGTGAATTTCAGCATCATCTGCGCTGCAGGTTTTGTATTGTAACAACTCCATGGTGCTGCAAAATCTGAGTTTATTAATGATGCATTTGACTCAGTTTGATGGGCTTGAACTGGAACGATTATTTCCCCTAAATATAAAGAAGTAATACAATTATTAGAATGTATCGTAATGTAGTTGTTAGCATATGTAAATAAAGATTTCACAGTTTTTTTAACTTTTTCATCGATTAACACCTGATTACACTTGAACACACAGAAGCTCAGACTGGATTTATTGTCCAGGCTGAATACGTATGTTTAAGTTCTAATAAACTGCAAACTGGAACACAAATGAACAGTAACAACACCTTTGTGTGCTTCACGCTGAATAACAAAAAGACTGTTTGTATGCAGTATTTCTTCATTCAGAAATGGATCATTTTTGTAAGATTTTGTTTGCCACCTCAGGTATTGTATAATTATTAAATCTGCACGCATATCAGTAAAGAGAAAGGCAAACAGAAAGGAGGGAGCAGATCAGGGTGGAGATACAGATAAAGCTCAGCCTCGGCTTTGGGATTTTGCATAAACCAGTAAACACAATTTTCTCCAGAATATTAGATATGGATGCGAATTGGTTTAAAAATGCAAAACAATTGTGTGGTCTGAATCGTAGTGTATCCAAGCAGAGCTCGTCAACAATTCTTCTCATGAACACTGTATGCAACCTCATGATGTAACAACAGTCAAGCAAAGTCTGTATGAGAAAAGATCGCAAATCAAACCCCAGTGTGCGAAGTCACACAGGCAGAAAACAGATGAAATGTTCTGCACTGATAAGAGAATCTGCCTCAGTCTGACATGTTTGTCCCTCATGGATCTTAAGTACGAGCGCTCTCTGTAGTCAGGCCATATAGAATCCACAGGCTCTGTGATGAAACAGCTTCTACACTATATAGTCGTGATGTTAGTGGGCTGACAGAGCAGCGCATACATCGAGTGGCCGCTGTTTCAAAAGTCCTTCAGCGAACACTGGAAGCTCTGAGATGCCTCTCTTGGGAGGGTGTCTGCTGTTGTGGCTGATGTGTGAAGCTCTGCCACTTCAAGAGTAATCACACTGTGCGCCTGCAGTCACTGCATCATCTACCAATATGGCAGCAGCATGTCGTTTGATGGCCCTTGCTGGTAATGGTCTAAAAAATGATTTTCACAACAAAGCAAAAGGTTAAATTAAATTGCCCCAACAGAAAGTCATCTCATACTTGCACTATGTAAATTAGAGCTTAAATATGACGAGAGAACATGTTAACATTTCCCCACATGCAGATCCTTCTGCTCTTATCAGTGTAAACTTTGATTTAGTGCTTTGTTTTTAAAAAGAAGAGAGAGAAGAGTCCTCCAACGGCGCTTTTAATAAACAAATATCGACATATCCCACAAACAAGTGTATGCGCTGCATAAACATGAGGCTTCAGAGTTGGGTCCAGGGACAGTCTTGCACGCTGGCTGTGTAGCTCGGAGGGAGAGCTGGTTACTCGGGTTCCATTACCACCCCGGCGTCTCCATTCTCACTCCCTCTGACAGGCGGGAATGAAAGCTCGGGTACTCAGTGCTGCAGGGCCAGGCAGGGAAAGAGAGTGCTGCTCTGTGGTGGAGAGAGAGTGACAGCGGGTCGCTTGGAGCACTGCAGGGGATACGGAAGCTGGGAACAAGGTGTGTGTGTATGTGTGTGTGTGTCAGAGAGAGAACGAAACGCAAGAAGGTGGTGGGAGAGAGCGAGAGACTGCTCGCAGCCAGTGACATGGAAGAACTGAGTGTCCATATGCCATCTTTGCATGCCATCGTGAGAATGGGAAGCTGCATTCCTTCAAGGATGGTCGTTCTGGTGAAGACTAGAATTACAGTATCTAATGCAACGGAAGAAAAGATGTTATTGACTGTAGAGAAGATCAGGTGGCCACTTTGAAATGTGTTACCATACACCAGTGTTACTTCTGCACGGCTCACGGCAAAGCTTTAAGTGGCGCCTGACACTGAGCGAATCTGCACCTCACGATTTACATACAGTGCCAACTTTCACTGCCACGGCAGGAAGTAATGTGCCCTAAGCCTAACATGCCGCAGTCTTCATGCACAGACATCGTAGAAAGCGGCTATTTTAACAACAGTGTGGCTCTCAGTGAGGTTTGCTCGTATGAGTGTTTCAAGTCAGATCCGTTGAACTTTCTTAACTGGACAAACTTGACGTAAATTGCTCATTTCAGCCTGATTAATGCCACCTGTTCATGAGGAGGTGCACGTGGGTGAGATTTGATCATTAGCATGATTGACGCTCTTGAAATTGCCATTTAAACCTAGCTGTTTGTGTTCTGTTTGCAGGCGAATTTCATTTGCCAAAAAGTAAACAGAGTAAAAAGAAGAATTTCATTCTGTGCTTCAAGTCGTCCTGTCAGACATCAGCAGCCACTGAGACAAGTTTAATAGTGTCAGTAGGTGTATTAGAGCACCTGAAACAATTAGGAAATATTAATAAGTACAGCTGTCAGCTGTGTCATCGAAGCAGTGCTGCACTGTGACAGATATAAAGAGGGAATGAATTACCATGAAGTTAGAAGCTGTAAAACATCTTTCTAAAGCAAAGCAGTCTATAAGGATATGAGAGAATATTACAGTGCATGTTAGGTGATGTACACTAAGTGCAAACGAGGACAGTCATTCATTCCCCTGTGGCAGAGTTTCTTTTCTTATCCAAGAGAAACTTCAAATCACTCGTGCATGCCATTTAAAAATGTTTTAAAGGTTCTTGCATGAGGCAATGTGATATACTAATATCATAACGCAGACAAAACACACACTTTACTGCATCAGATAATAAAAGACCTGCATTGTTCATCATCATTCAACACGATGACAGTAGACTATAGCTGTAAAATATAGTATTACATTATAGTATTAAAATACCTGCTGCGGTCTACTTCCTTCTACTTTCAGCACCAGTTAACACGTGTGTCATTGAATTATGAGGAGCAAAAGAGCAGCTGCAGAGTGGTGAATGTGAGTGATCAAGAACCTGCATCGTCCCCTAGTCATTGTAAATTTGAATATTTATATAAGTATTAATATAATAAGTGAAACACTAAAGCTGGTAACACAAAACAAGAACTGTGCAAGAAATAGATAGATAGATAGATAGATAGATAGATAGATAGATAGATAGATCACTGACTACAGTTGGCTCAAAGTTTGTTCTACAGATTGTACTTTCAAAATAAAAGTCAGGCTAACTGATAAGCTACTTCAGCAGGAGAGATATTTCTTCTTTATCTGTTAGCCTGTACGACACAAACAGGAACACTGCAGTTTCAGTTTCAAAGGCAGATTTAAGATTTCGGCCTTCCTTTTGGTGTCCAGTGAACTGATGTGTTTTAGCACATCGCTGCCACCTCGATCACTGACCTGTAAACGCCAGCAGACACTGAACTTCAAACTGTGTGGATTACAGCAATGTTCAAGTAGCCTTTCACCTTGAAGTTACCTGTAAGTTTGTCTTCTGATGAAGTAACAAGAACAAAAATACGAGAAACATGTTTGACTGCGAGACCAGAATATCACTTTCCTCCATAAGAACTAGGGGGGAGAGTACATTTCTTAAAGTATTACATATATGCACAAATAGCAGCTGAAGTGGCACTTTGACTTGGAAAAAATACAATTATAAGATAGTGCAGCCGTATGAAAGAGGCCAATTTTCTCAGGTAAGAGGTCAGTACTGAATTATGCTAATTACATAGCATATGATCCCACCAGGAATAATGGAAACCTAGAATACTCTATAATAATAAACCTCTAGAATACCCACTAAGATTACATGAGAGCAAAAAAGAGAGTGCTACAGAGAGGAAAAAGAGTGAAGTCTATCTTGGAAACAGTGAGGTTAGATAACCAAGATGATAACGTGGAAACAGCATCATGTAAGGACTGAAGTAGAAAAATTGTGATCATAAGGCCTTCTCAAAGTATTGATGCATAACTGCTCGTTCACCTACTGCAATTTTACATTTTCAAAACTATCACAAGCATTTTGCCAAGTGCAGGGAGACATTTCTCCTGTTGTTTTATACAGTCTACTGAATGTCAAGAATAAATTCCATGTCATAAAACTCAGGAACAACAACACAACAGTATTGCTTTCCCCAGTTCCCCAAAACTTTGAATATTTTATCATTTTTTTCAGCTTCAGCCTTGGATATAAAATGCTTACCCTAAGAATGATTAAGCACTCAGTCTGCTGGTTGTCACTGATAGATGCCCTCCACAAGGACCAAAAACAGAACTCCCTTCGTACCTCAGCACAGCTACACTGAATAATGCACAGGAGGAACACGTGGTGATCTTTGGTGGGTGAATTAAAAGCAGACTTTGCTTCACTGGAGACAAAAATGGATAAAGTCGAGCTCACTGACCCTGTAGTCCAAATGCAGACAGGACTTGAGCCTGGAACATGGATCTAGAAGGATGCGACTGCATCCACATCATCATTGGAACCAGGTCTGCTCTTCTATCATTAATGAACCACAGAGACGGGTACAAGCACCTGGTCGTACATACAAGGATTAGCCTAGAGGTTGTTGAGGAGCATGGGAGTTCAAAATAAATGAAATTAAATGACATATAGAATAAAAAACACTAACTTTTAACTTTACTTTTCGGTAAGATAACTGCAGCATGTTTTTGTTTAGGTAAATTAAGTGGAGATTAAAGAAGCATCAGTATAGGCCGTCTGTGCAAGGAGGTTATTAAGACACATACGTAGGTCTAGTGTTAGGCTGTCACCCTTCATGGCCATAGCATGCATATTTGTACTGTGTTGGTGATGTGTTGTCCACCCGCACAGGGACAACAAATGGAAATTAGCTAACCTTGGTGCAATTACTTTTAATTCTGCACTGTCCCTGCAAAATAAACAATAAATTGAATAAATGTAGGAAATCTCTAGTCTGAAACTATGTAGAGTTCCTCAGAACTTAGGAAATACTTTGCACCAAAGGATTTATGAGTTTCTGGTGCAACCCAACGATGCTGTACGCTGGCTCATACAGTGCAGGATTTAGTGGTTGGTGATTTAGCTTGGGGCCACCAAAAAAGCAATATAGTGGTATCTTAAGTTCCAAGCAGGTGACCAGATACAGCTGGGGTTATTTTTCTTTTGTATGTGTGCACCACATAAGCTCCTAACAGGTGCAGTTTAAATGTACTGATGAAGATGGTTAACTAAAGAGTCAAAGAAAAGGTTAAGGAGCAACAATGCATAAACTACATGACAGAGATGTTCTATTACATTTTGAAGAGGACAAACACTAATTTCAAGCATTTCCAGAGAGGTGGTGCAGAGTTGCCTGCAGTACCAGTCACCAGTGTGGCGGACATGTGTTGGTTATGTTTTCAGATCACATCAATCTCATCTGTTGGAGAAAGGTTATCCGTCCCCCTGTTGAGCAGACAGAGTGGCATGTGATAGACTCTAGCTTCTGTGAACGTCTGCTCAGGCCTGGAGACGCTGGCATGTGGTCAAGTCAGTCAACCTGTTTGCATCAACACGATAATCAATAGTGTCAGCGACGTCTCTGGTCTCCTTGGTGTTCTCTGCTGTCACACACAGTCACCCTGACACCCATATTGTTATGTGACCAGCAGCGATGTCGGCTGGTGGTTCACAAGCAGTGTATTATCAGCCAGACGCAGTTACAAGGAAAAGGTCACTATAACACACCTGCAAGACATGCAACCCATTTCTTCCTCAACATGTCAGTCAAGAACATGTTATCTCACATGTAGGTTTGTTCAAAGCAGTAATCCTTCAAGGTAACAGCTTTCAATTATCCCTCTTTTCTTGGTGTGTGGACTTCCCACTCTTCCTGAATTCAAAATGCATTCCCTGTTTTCTGAATCTTGGCCATGCTGACAGCTTAAATTTATCCTTACAAGATGCTGATGAATGGTGTGTAACTTCGGAGGGACTGAAATATCCCTTGGACACACCTACACTGATTTATGATGCTCAGTGTATTCTAGGAGTTTTTTGTGTGATGAAGTGCTGTAATTTACCTTTTGTTGTACCCACTTTCACTCAACCTGCCTCATCTACTCCTACTTCAGCAAGTGATTTCCTGCTTAGAGCCGAATTGACTTTCAACGAGCCCCAGAAAGTGGCTGTGTGTCAACTTGCTGCTGTGAGTTGTTGTAACCAGATTAAAGTTAGCCTGATTTTGTACAGTTTATGGAAACATTTTACTACCAGCAGGTTTTGTAAATCATTCTCTCTTCCTCTCAGTAATCAAGATAGCCCAGATAAAGTCCACAAGCTGAAATGGCGTTGATCCGACCATAAAGTTGTTCTTTATGCTGCAAGTGTTGCTGCAGTTTTGATCAGTGGGGACTTACTCGTTTGGTTTGTGTGTTGGAGGTCAGTAAATTTCTTCCTGTATGAGTCTTTAACATCAGTGTAAATAGTGAGCTGTGAGGCCATAGCTGTTTGATCCAGAGGAGCTGTTAAATTCAATTTTAGTTGTGCTGGAAATCTCTCATTTTTGGCTAATTATCTACACTAGCTCACAGCATAATAAGATCTGCAGCCATGCTAGCAGCTCGGCGAGACTCGGCTAAGCTAAATGCTATCAGCGCACAAATATGTCACAATAACAAATTTGACATGTTGATGTTTATGAAGTATAATCTTCATGATTGTTGCTGGATTAGGTTAACAAGTTAGCATGCTAACATTTGCTAACCAGCACAAACTACAGCAGAGGCTGATGGGAATAACCTGATGATGCACAAGTGGAAAAGTCAAGGGGATATGAAAAAAACTTTGACCTGCCGCTGGCACTACATGAAAAGCCATTAGCATTTATCCTCTGGGGACCATGAATGTCTGTGCCCAGTTGTATAGCAGTCCATCCAATGGTTGAAGAGATATGACTCAAAGCCAAAGTTGTTAATCTATCATGGAGGCATGACATAAAAATCAGGGTATCATCAAAATATGTGTCATTCATCCTCTGGGCACCATGAATATTTGTACAAAATCTCATTGCAATTCTTGATAAAACTGCTAGTTCCACCAAGAGGCTCAGACTGACTACACACACCTAAAATATAATTTAATATTCAGTGCAACAAAACATAAACAGCCTCTGAACATTTCCATCTGTTATCTGTCAAAACACATGGGTTCATTATAGGGGAGCATTCCATGTTTGTGTTCAAAGAGGGATATTAATATATCACAATATATATATTTTAATTAGAAACCTGACCGAGAACACCATATGTTCCTGGTTTGCTCAAATTACAGCGGTTGATGAGCGTGATACAAACCTCTGACACATGCCTGCATTACAAATAAACGTTAAGCTCAAAATGGAGTTTCTGACCTGAGAGGGTGTTCAGACTGGCTCACACTTTCCCACGTGCTTTTATTTTGGAGGATCAGGCTTGTTGATGGTCATATGAAGTTATGATGGAAGTGTTTTCATGGCTTTGCAATGTATTTGATGATGTGATGAGATCATGGGTGGTACTTCCTGTGGGGGCTGTTTAGACCACTTCAGACGAGTCCAACCAAAAATCTAAAGTCCGAGAGTCCAAAAGGGCTCAAGACATTGCCAAGACAGACAGGAAGAAAATACCTCATAGTGTTGTATTACTGCTGGAAGAGAGTTAGTAGTGATATGACTTCAATCACTCAGAAAAGTTTTTTGACTTTAGAAAATATGTTATTTTCTTGCATTGTGATCACAACTCTAATAACTAACATTGGAAACAAACTGCTGTTGCTCAATGCTGCAAGCTAAGCATGAAAAATATGGACACAGTCAAGAATTAAGACTGTGGGACCGAGACATGTCACAAGACCTAGAGTCCAAGAAAGAAATAACATCCTGAGACTCTGAGTGGAGGACTGCAGCTCTGCCTACTGTACCAACTAATTTATTAACATTAATGCAAGACTCATTTGCCATCTTTCATCCTTGTATTTGCACTCTGCAAATTGATCATTTAAACAGAGAGGATTTGCTTGATGTTTGAGCAAACAATAACTCAAGCTGCAGTGTATTTTAAAGCCTCACAGATGTGATTATGTGTGATAGCATTTTACACAGGCTACTGTATGTCTCAAAGCAGGAAGTAGGCATATTATAAAGCAGCACTGCATTCACATGTAACATATTCTTACTGACTTATCTGCAGTTTTTCACTTGTTTTTTTTTTTTTTCCCCCACCGGAGGGCTCAAATTTCCACAACACACTTGTGGACTATAAGTTGCATATTGAACCACAATCCACACTTTCCTCCCTTCAGCAGATAAATGTGAAATAAATCTAGTACTATCAAACACTGCACATATGTTATTGTGCACTGTGAAGGTAAAACATTCAAGTCAAGGAACAATGGAAAAAAATACATATTTGACCGGAGGGGGCCTGTAAAAGTCGTCATAAAACTTCACTGTAAGAAATAAGGATGGCAATTTTCCATTTATTTGTCTTTGCAACAAATCAAAGACCAAAACCAGCAGTTCCTCAGACGACAATACATAAATACATTCGAACTTTCCTGCCCTGTCTGTGGCACTGAGCCCATTGTTCCTGCTACCATTAAAAAAGGATGTAAATGATTTGGTTAAACAGCTGGGCGCTGTGGAAAAAACATGCCTCAAACAGGAGTGAACAATGCGTTTGCTGAGGATCATTTTGAACTTTGATACACTGGTAAGTGTGGTGTATGTATGTACATGTAAAAATCAACTATATATATGTACACTACATACAAGATTGTAAGAATACTGATGCCATGAATTATAGCATTGCCATATTGAATTGCACATGAGAAAATTACTGTTGCCTAAAACAAAACAGTAGGTTTGTGATGTTGTAATGGGAAACAACATCCACACAGAGCTGCATTAAATAATGCTGGAGTTAAATGGTCTGACAGCTGTGGGTATGAGGGACCTGTGGTAGTGTTCTTTCTTGCGAAGGTGTGGCTCACTGATGTGTTTTTAATAGCTTTTGAACAACAGTGTGCACAGAAGAATAAGCTCTCAAGGTATTGGTTGTATAGACAACAGTACGAATCCATTAATTGCTGGTTTTAGTGGGATTTGTTGACAATGAGAATAATATACCATATCTCCATATTTACCTTTTGAACTGTTATCTGTTAGAGGTGTTATCACGTCAGCAATCCTTGTCTCAGACATGTTATATGGTACCTTAGTTAGAAAAGCCTGCCATGGGTGTAGTGTTGCCTCTTGTATTGCCAGTCTTCAGACTTACTATTTTTAACTTGGCCTGACATCAGAAATACAAAAACTGTCACAAGATGAAGCAGTTTTTCTTGTGTGTGATCTGACGCCCACAACCTGTTCAACAGTGATGATTAAATGTCCAGTGTGGAGGATTTAGTAGCATCTGGCAATGAAGTTGCATATTGCTACCAGCTGAATACCCCTCACTTTACCTTCCCTTGGCTCTGCAGAGCCAGTGTTTGGTTTGTCCATTCTGGGTTACTGTAGAAACATGGTAGAAGAGGCCCCATTCCCTATGCAGACACAAAGGGTTCTTTCTGAGGTGACAAAAACACAATGATTCTGATTTTCAGGTGATTATACAATAATGAGAATCTAAAACTATGAATTCTAAACTCCCCTAAACCCTTCACACTGCACCTTTAAGACAAATAAGGATGCTGCACATCATTATCGGCATTTGTTGCCAACTGTTTCCTTAATCATCTGTGCTTTTCAGGGACAGTTAATTACTCATGAATGTGAATGCGCCCATCATTGGAAAACTGCATGCGTCTGCTTTCTTTCCTCAGCAGTGCTTTCTGCAGCATTCCTTCGCCTCGACAAACTTTTTATTTTTAGGAAATGTTTTTCCCTATTTTCAGCTGTTTGTTTGTGTATCACTTTCTGACGCCGTTCCCACTCGGGATTCCTCACACGAATGCTGTTATCAACATTTTTCATGATGACTTCTCTCAGAGAAAGGAGAGATAAGGCTTCAATATTTCTCCTGTTCGTTAATCAGACCGAGGCAGCCTCCCCCCACCGTCCTCACCCACAGAGGAAAAGGGAGAGGCAGACAGAGTCAATAACATCCGTAGGTTGCTTTACTGTGGTGTTGCTAATTAGTTCATCCTGATGGTTGTCATTAATCTGCTACTGGCATCATTTACAGTCGGCATGCCGCATTGCTCGATAACTGGGCAGTGAATGTGGGCTGCATAACACACCCTACACTCTAAATGCAAATTTCCCAGAGGAAAGATATGCTGGTGGCGACTGAGTAAAACTGATCACTTTTGTGCGCGGGGCTTGGCTTTGCTGTGTGGCTGTGAGGGCCGTCGTATTTTCCTTTTTATCGTCATGCTGTACAGTGCAGTCAGAAAGTATTAGGGCTCTGACACATATTTCATTGTTTTGGCTCTGTATTCCAGCACTTTGGAGCTGAAATTAAACAACTACTGTAGTGAGGTTAGAGTGATGACTCTCCACTTCAATTTGAGAGTGTTTACTTCTATATGAGATTAATAGTGTAGGAATTGTGTTTTAATACACAGCAGCCTCATTTAAGGGGTGAGAAAGTAATTTCAACTAACTTTTAACAACTTAACATAAATTTAAAGGCCTCATATTTAACATTTGGTGTCAAATAGTTTATAGTCACTGAGTTCTTCCAGTATGTGCTACAGTTACATCTTTAATTATACCGTTTTGGTAGTAAAATACAAGACATCAGCATACATCCTGTTAAAAGTTAGTATTTATTAATCATATATCCAAAAATATTCTCAGTCATCCAGGTCACGGTTATCTAGGGACTGTTGAATCAAAGGCAGCTGGTTTTGGATGTAGAGGCTTGAACCAAATTTCCTCGGCGTTGGATCCATTAAAGTCCTTTTTGCCTCTCATCCAAGGGCCTCCCTCAGTTCTGATTGGCTACTGGGGAGTCCCGGGTATTTAACCTCTGTGAGGTCGTTATCACGGTCGTTGAAGCCACTTGGGTGAAGCTGGTTGGGTGAACGACGGTCGTTAAGGTTGAGGTCGACTGTAAAAAGTTCAATCTCACGGGAGGGGATGAAGGACAGCAGGTGGGGGATAAGTGGTGTCATAGACCTCCTCCTCTGCTGAGGGATGGTCTATTTTTACGTAAATAGGAATGAAGGAGGCCATCTTTGGTGGTTTGAAAGAGCACTGAAGGAGGCTATTTACATAAAAATACAGAAGCCAGAGGAGGAGATCTATGCTGCCGCTTATCCCCCACATGTAATACTTTCCGCTCATCCCTTCCCAGGAGATTTAACTTTATCTTTCACAGTTGGCCTCATGTGACAACCTGAACGACTGTCGTTCACACAGCCATCCTCACCCAAGCGGATTCAACGACCATGATAATGACCCCACAGAGGTTAAATACATGGGTCTCCCACAAGTCAGTTAGAAAGTTTTCTACAATAACGTCCACTTACCCTAAAAACAAGCCACCTTGGACAGATTTCTAAGATATTTATGGAGCTGTCCATTTGTAGTCAATTCAAAATTTGTGAAAACGACCTTTCAAACTGCAGCTGAGCCCCAGTCTTTAGTTGCTGAATGTGTGTGCGTAGTATGGAATTGACTTGCAACCACCTGTTAACCACAATGCTGCCCTGGTGTAGACATATCAATCAAGTAATGGTCTGCACCAGTAGAATCTCTTCCACAGTTTAAAACAGATTAACATGACAGCGCTCTGGAAGATTATTCTGTTACTGATGATCTATTAGTTGGTGTTCAAAAATTTCTACCATTGTTGTCATTTGTTCAGAGCCTGCTGCTGAGCTGATACACTGTGGCACCCACCAGCATTCACGTCTTAATTAAACTGTATCTTGCGGACAGCATTAATTTCCCAGGAAGCATCCAAAACTCACTCACTGAAAGACTGCGAGATAACACCGAGATAAAAGCATATTATCAGGGTTCTTAGCTGAACAAAGCATTCAGACTGGCATGCCCACAGATGAGTGACCAGGTATCTACACAATCAATCACTATCTTTGGGTGTTTCATGTGTTCCATTGTGTTTTGTAAAAGCTTTTTAAGACATCTCTAATTTCGGAGACTTTGCACTTGGTTTCACCTTGTCGACACCTTCTACACTGATTTTATGTCATGCCTGCTCTAAAGCCATCTTTAATGCTCGATAGTTTAGTTCTCCAGCAAGTGAAAAAGATGCCCAAGTAGACCGAGGTCTGGTGGCTAACTTAGCTCGCCAAGAACATAACAGCAGCACTCGTTGGGAGGCTTGTCTTTATATTTTGGACCATTGTCCTGCTGCTGTCTTCTAGAAGTGCCGTGTGGTCTCACCAAGTATGATATGAATAAAATGCCGATGTCTTCAGTGTTTTTGCTTTTTCTCTGGTATTTAACACTGTCCTCATAAAGATTTCCACGTGTCCTTTTAGATGCAAGAACAAGAAAGTCCACGTTTGGAGGGCACAAAAAACAAATCTCCTTAAAAGAGGTGTGCTATTTATACGCCATTCCACGAGAATATCCCAATATGTAATCCTGTCTGAGTTTTAGCTTGTTGAACTTAACAACATTTTCTCTTTATATTAGTACAACATACAATAAATTACTGGTAAACAAGTTTGGTTTGCAGATGAGTTGTATACAAATGTAATTTCTAGGAGACAGGGTTGCAATATGGATGTGGACGCTGTCAAACCCTTAAAGCTGAAAGTCAACACTGTATCCTCATTGTCATTGTTTCCTTTTTAAATGCAATGCGCTGGAGAGGAGCCAAAACAATAAAAGATATCATTGTCCTAATACCTCCTGACTGTACTGTGCAGGACGTAACACTTTGAGGACAGTCAATGTCAGACGCCAAACAGAATATGTAGTGTGGATGTCTCACTCCTACATCAAATTCCAATGCAATGATAGGATTGCACTGAGCTTCTCCTATGAAATATTTGCAGAAATTATGGGCAGAGTTTGGCTTGGCATTGACAATTTGGTACCAGCTGGTGTAGACACAGTGTCTGTGCGGCGCGGACCTTGTCAGCACTGATGACAGTTAGGGTTGACAAGTTCCCAGAATCAGCCTGAAAGTTTCACAGCATCTGTGACTTCCTCTGTCTGTGGAGAATTTGTCATGGGTGATTGCCTTAGTGGCAGTATTAACAGACATCACTGCACCCCCCTCAATGGCGGTATGAGTTTCCTTTGATGCAAATATTCACTGAGCACATGAAGGAAATCCATTTTCTCTCACACAGACCCCATACTGACACGTCTCGAAAAAACTAGAGACTTGCTCTTCCCAGGAGAGGCTCAGTTCAGGAGGGAGAGGAGAACAGACAGACATGACCTTCTTCCTCAGCACTGCTTTGCTGTAGCCTGGGGATCCTGTCAACATAAACTCTAACTAAGACACTGGTAGCTTCAATCCAACTTTGTATTTTTTGTCACCTCACTGAAAAATATGCATATCAGTTCATGTGAAACTGAGGAGAAAGTTGATTCTGGGTACCCTTAAAAACCATGTAATTCTGAATCCTTCTGAAAATTGATCCTGAACTGCTGGATGCAGCTGTCAGGTCGATGAATTACTGTGGAAAACAAAATGGTGAAATGTATAAGCTAATGTTTGGAAGCATTTGAGACTTGACTCAGACATGAAAAGATGAAGTCAACACTTGTCGGATTGACTTTTAGAGGTTTTATGGAAGAATAATAGTCATGACATCTGTTTTTTTTAGCTCAGGGTGCAAGAAATGATTATATTTGTTGTCTGCTGACTTCCACAATAAATAGATTTAAAATCTCATCTACAAATTGAAGCTATAGCAAGTACAGTCAGCAGCCAATTAGCTTGGCTTAGCATGAAGAATTAGCTAAGCAAAAGTAATAAACTCCACCTACCAGCACGTCTAAAGACTAACAATGAGGATGTCATAACATGAAAACTAAACAAAAGGAACTGAACATGCTGTGCTGTTTAATCTGGAACCAGCTGCAAAGCAACAACCTACAACTGTGAGCAGCCTGTTCAGGACTGACTGATACAAACCTGGAAAACCAGCTGCGAGTAGCAGCATCATCATCACTAACATCTAACAGCAAACGCCTTGCCAGAGAGAAGCAGTTCCATCAATGGCAGAGGTTAGTGTGAAAGTCCAAGATGGCGCCGCGGAAGCCTGCCTCGGTGTGTTGGTGCGCGTTGTTTTGTATTGTTTTGTGTGTTAAATCTGGTTTTTGTGACGGTACCCCGAGCTCTTTCACCAGAGATGAGCTTATGAACATCAGGGGAGCAACGCCAGAGGATTTATTTATTATTATATTTTTTACTTTTTTAATAGCTTCTTTTTAATAGATGTGTCATGCACCAACCTCACCAAAGCAAATTCCTTGTATGTGTACTTGCCAAGCGTACTTGGCAATAAAGCTTTTTCTGATTTCTGATTTCTGATTTAGCATGGCCTAAAGGAAGGATGTCATAAAAACTGAAACGGCCCTTGATTGGAAAAGGTTCCTACCCCTGGTTTAATCCGTCAATACATCCTCACTCCTCGTCACACACAGATGCTTAGTCAGGACTCCTTGGGGTCACTATTTAAGGCACTGAATAACCCTTTTTGCGTAATATTTCAGTGTGCAGGGTCGGGTGGTTGGGTAGATCGAGCACAGGGCTTCATCCAGGAGGATGGGGTTCATGTACTGTGAGAAATCAAAAGTAAAGGTTGATTTAGTGAAGCAATGAAACATAACAAGCATTACTTAATATAAGTAACCCATGTAACTAACATACTTATTGCAAGCCGTACAAAAGGTTAGTGTTCATGCTAAGCTAAACTAACCAGCTAGTAGCTTGTCCTTCTCTCCATAGATAACATAGAAACAACATCTGATGATTAATAAACCAGCAAAGAGTCTTTTGAGACTCTTTGTCAATAATATTTCCACATTGTTGTAAGTGGAGGAGTCTGTAGCGTGTATATTAAGATATACTGAGTTAATTCTTCCTGTGGGGGCTTTTCTACATGGACAGTTATCTCTGGCATTTTGCAAAACTGGACAGTCTGATTGTATGGTTGAGGATGACAGCAGCAGGCAGAGCTGCATTAATTACTAGCTGCGAAGGACATGTGAAGTGGGTGTCCCTCTTTGGCCCCGCGCCACCTGCTGTGGGCCCTCTGCAGCACCTGCGAGGGGTCAGGATGTTAACATTGTTCGTACACTGTTTGAAAGTTTTCAGAGTTTGTGGATTTTCAGCTGAAGTTAGACAGAACTGGACCTGACAGAAAGTGGAGCAGCCCCTGGTGGATCCCAAACAAGAGAACATTTGTTCTCTTTAAGTCTGATGTTCCCTCTTTCACTCAGCGTTGGTCGTGTGAAACTAGCTACCTCCGAACACCACCCCTCTCTCTGTAATAACACTTTGTGTACACTAAAGCCTCTCTCACTGTGCCATTTCACTGTGCCATCTTGCGTTACACACAATGCTGCTTTTTTATTGTTAGGAAATTGTTATTGAGATTGAAGATGAGAACATCTGCGCGACCGAGCTTCAAAACAGATTTTCAAAGAAAGTGAAGGTAAACACTTTCCGCTGCACAGTTTTGCCCTTTCATATTTACACCATTGTTAACCCTGCTTCTGTTCACATACATATATTGATAACATGAATACCTCTACTCATATCACTGCAGGTGTTTACATGAGCCTTTCATAATACCTTTCCTTTCCTTGATATCGTATCTTAATATTCTGTGATGCTCACAGCTAAAACGAATCTCCATCAAAGCATCATGAAGATGCCGCTCCCACCAGTCACTTTCATTTAATAAGAAAGTGGAAAATATGAATGAAATCAATACATAAAATAAATAAGAAAGTGAACCCATGGGATTATTTGTAAAGCTTAAGTTATGTTATCGCAGTCTGGCAAGTTATGATCACACAAGGTGTGATTTTGGTTGCAGGATATGATTTCTTTAATTGTTTTCTGTGAGTTTGAAGTGATTTGTACACTTCCTTTGGGCTCCAGGGGCCAGATGCACAAAACTCATCACTAAAACTCACTGATAGAAATATACACTCTTATAAACCTCTTTTGTAAAGCTCAGTTATTGTGGAGTTGGACACACATGCACAAGCCTTATGTTCACTCCCACAATTAGCCATCAATGGACGTAGACATGCTCTTAATCACTTGTTTGCATATCATTACTTCCTCCCGCGTCAGTACTTATTAGACCTGTCAACGAAAAGAACGGAAAAGAAGTAGTGCAGTTTTACCAACTGAGGCACATCGGCGAGTTTCCAGAACCAGAACAGCTGTCAGTACGCACAGCTGTGGTTATTTAAAGCCCCCGTACCTTTTATTCAACTCAAGCGGGTGCGAGCCATCATCAGTGCTGATGTGTCTCATCATTATTAAACATCAAAATGACTATCACACACACACACAGTAGAGACTGAAATGAAAACACAGGTACAAAAAGAAAAAAGAATGAGAACGAAGACATTGAAGCAGTTAATTAGAATTAAAGATAGGCCTTGCAGGAATTGATGGTGCCTGTTTGTACATTCAAGCTCGGCCAGTCCTCTCCACACTGCTTGTACGTCCACTGCGAGCTGCTATTATAGGAAAGAAACTAGCATTGTTTAATGTAGCACTGTGTTTACATACATATTTTTATCTACTGTGCAATAATACAAAACACTGTAATTAATTATCTATGTCTACCATGTGCAATTTCCAAAATTTTCCATTAGCAGCATTATTTTTTATACCAATTTTGCATAAAATGTACACACATATAATTCACTTTTTATTTTGTGTTTTATATTTTTATTCACTTCTATGTCTCCTTTTTGTTCCTGCTACTATTGCTTGCAGTCTGTAACACCCTAATTTCCCCAGTAGGTGATTAATAAAGTTAAATCTTATCTTAGCCGATACTTTAGAAAGCTAACTAAGCTAACCACCAGCACCTACCTGTCCAACAGAAAACAGGCTAACTCCACTCTCGCCCTTCATCCCCATCCTCTCCCTCAGTGCTCGCCAGCGGTTGAAAGCCGAACACCAGATTCACTGTCCTTTTGGAAACAGCTTTGTCCACTTGGTGCTTCGCCGTATTTGTATAGCTGTCTGCCATTTTTGTAGCTTCCTCTTAGATGCATGCTCGCAAGCTCTCCATAAAGTCCTGAACTCACCTGTTATTGGCAGGCAGCCACACATTAACTGCCCAAAGGTTGCATCCCAGAAACATTCCAAACACAGCAAAATAAGAAGAAAATTAAAAAAAATACAGACAGGGGCAGGGTGAATAATAATAAATACACAGCCACACACTTCTATTCAAGAAATGATAGAGACAGATGACTTTTGTAAGAATTTATACACTTTTTTAGGAAAATCCAGCATAGCATACGCCTACTTTTAAGTTTATAAAAGTGTGTTTGATTGACATTTAGCTCATTTTTGTTCAGGCTGCACAAAAAAAAATGTTTTATTATCAGATTCCGTCTTTCGCCTTATTTTCCACTCCAGAAAACCGTGTGTTCGCCTGCTGTTGAAGCACGCGTGATCTGCGCCCATTCTCACCACACATTCGTCTTCCATACACACCAGTTCAGAGTCCACGTCCATGTGTCTCTGCCGTCCATGTGGATGAAAACAGGCAGGTCTGTTTCTGCCCAGCTGGTTTTATCAGATGTCAGATCAGTGCACAGCTTCTGGCTTTAAGTGCTGTGAGTTTTCCTTTTTTTTATAGAAAGCACTGAAAGTTGTTAAGGACATTTGGCCAGCTAATGTCATCAGTTATGCTCTCTAAATGACTGACAGCAGCTCAGGCTCCCACAGATTCTGCCTGAGCAGGTTTCTCCAAATAAAAGCAATGATGTGCTCCTCTAATTTTCCACATCCTGCATGAATGAGCTCCAACAATCTTGTTAATGGATTTAAATACTGAAAAACTAATAATCACAGCACTCTTTCAATTGGCAGTACTTACATTTACCATCTGTCATAATAGAATTACGATTGATCTTCAGGTTATATGAAACACTCATCACCACAGATGAGATGTAACAGATAGAGACTGAAACCACAAAGGCACAAGAATCTGTTTTTCAGAAGGAAACGAGAGCTTTGTCACATTGAAAGGTATGACACATCTACGTAATACATATATGCACACACATTAACTGCACTGCACAAAAATGTATTGTCTTCAAGACAAAACACCTGCTTATTTGTGTTAAATTATAGATTTCAGCTTTCTTGTCAATTACAGTTCCACATTTACAAGCATCAAAAACAACAGACTTGTATTTTGCAGCTATTTTAGTGCAATGCAACAAAGAAACACGATAATTATAATTAAAGATTGGAGTCTTCTCCTTGTCCTTGTTTTTCAGTTTCATTGTATTTATTGTCATCTAAGATATGTGCAAACTACTCATTTGAACCTCCAAGACTGTTGTTTATTCAGGCAGTAAAGATGTTTTTTCTTTCTCAGTGTAACTGCTCACAGTTCATAAAAGCCCTCTTGAATGCCCTTGAGCTTCATCAGCAGTACCTTTGATTGCTCCACTGGTTTGAGGACATGATGTTCACACAAATTAAATTCAGTCATGTGGTAATACAAAGGCTGACACCATTTCATTTCAGCGGGTTGCTAATGCCACCTTTCAGGACCCATGTTCCATTTCAGAGCATTGTCTGTGCTTCGGGGAGGCAAAGTCACCTCCTTTTCCAGGATCTGCTGAACAAACGTCTCCCCAGGTAGTAAGCAACACCTTGGAAATGTAATTAACCATCAAGACCGACAGTGAAATGGCTTGTGAGAACTCTGCTGACGGATCTGTTGCATAGCTTTAAATATGTGGTACTAATTTCACACTATAATAAGATCTATAGAAAAAAGGATGGACTTTGTGAGTGGCATGCGTGACCTATCACCCAGCTCTGTTTCCTAAAAATTAATGTATATATATACTGTACACAAATACACACACACAAAGGCAACTGCTGGGTTGTGGCCTCCCCATCATCCACTAAGTCTTCATAATGGACACACTGACCAGTGATTTATATTTTCATGTGTTTTGCAATCAAAATCCAAACTTTTTCACAAGCCATTACAATATTTTCACTGCTCCAGGTAATAGGACGAACCGTAGATACAACATTGCAACAGGAGATATTGGCCCTATTATAATCATATATTATTATATATTTGGCTCCGCGGGTCAAAAAGTAGTTTTGTGCATTAGAAATGTGATTTAAGTATAGAAAAGTCACTTCAAGTACACCCTTCGTTTTAGCGCTTAATTTAAGGTATTTTTGACATATACTGTTAAAGTGTACTTCTAAATCAACGTCATTAACTTAAACTTAAATGTGTTAAATATGAAGGTACTAATCCTGCAATACTTGAAGTGTACTTTATTGTAAGTGTATTACAAATTGTACCTAAATGTACTTTTAAAAAATGTACTACATTACAAATATTTTCAATAGCGGTAAAGACTACTTATGAAGCCATGTCTCTGTCCCCAAACCAGAGTTGAGTAGCGAATGGGATGTGAGATAGTTCCTCATGTGTTACAAAAATCAGATAGTTCAGAGGGACAGTGAACGTCTCGCCACCTGTGTTACGGCCACCGTCCTGTGGAGTCCAGAGGAGGCACTGAAGGACGACTCTCAGCCTGCTGAAGACGCTCTTTGTTATTATTAGATGTTGGCTTGTTAGCGTTATTCGACGTTGGCTCGTTAATGCTTTGCCCGCATCCCTGTTGCTATGGTTACTCGTTTTAGATACTGGCTATCTACAGAATTAGTGCCAGGATTATGTTCACTCGCAACTTATTGCCAGGCCAGGAGGTATTATGTTCTTGTACCTCACAGGACTTGTAGGCATGTGGTTGAGGTGGATGGTGGGTGTACATAGTTCAGAGACCAGTCCTGTATCCAGCATCCTGCATCTAGATCACAGCATTTGGCTACTAAAACACTTTGATTAAGGAAATCTGGTGCCTCTGGTTAAATATCTCTGTCTTGCGCTTCAAATCACCCTTGACCTTTTCAACTTTTAACCAAAAAAACACTCCGTACTCTAAGCGCTCTGAGTTCCCCGGGCGTACATAAATATGTGAATCACGCTTTCGTTGAGACAAGCAGACACTGTGGTGAAAAAAAATATGTTGTCAGTGGATGTTTTACAGATGCGTTCAGCATAAACAGTTTGCAACTTGGCAGATAAAACACAGATAAAATGTTACCCAATTATGTTGATAAAAAACTCAATCCAGGGGCGCCTCTGGTGAAGAACCGCAACGTCTGTCAAAGTCTCCGGTTCACATCTGGCTGAAGACCTTCGCTGCATGTTGTTCTTCATCTCTCTCTCCCCTCATTTCCTGCCGTCTCATCACTGTCAGCATACATTTTTAGGACACGGGGTTGCGCTATCCAGTGGAGGAATGCATCAAAATGCTTGTATTTGTATTTGACAGCTTTAGTTACTGGCTGCTCTGCCGTTTAATTCTAAATATTTAATCAACTTAATTAATTTTATATGGATAATATGATGTCTTGTAGATTAAACCAGTCAATAGTATATAAACTAGTTATAATTAACAATTCTCTTTGTAGAGTTGCTTTTTTTACTTCAGCAAATGATCTGAAAAGTCCTTCCAACGCTGGTAGTATCACTTCAAAAATCAAACGCCAGTCTGTTTTGGGGTGTTTTTCTCTCATATTCAGGACATATTGTGTCTGAACTACCATAGCTATCCCCAGAAACTTTACATCATGGGCTGCCTATTTGACACATACATATTTCATCGTAACTCATTATTATACAGTGTGATCACTCAGCTCCTCCTCGGCCTCTGGGTTTAGGTCTGCAGCATTGCTCCATATCATTTGTAATGGTGGTCCAGGACTGCAGCCCATTTTTTTCTGCTGCTCCGCAAACTCTTGCTCTCTCCTGAGCTTTTAGCTTTCTCTCCGCTGCTCCCACCCTCCGCCTTATCAATGGGACACAGCCGAAGTAAACATTGCGTCTTGCATATAATTCTATGGCAATCCCCAACAGCAGTGATGAGCTTATGGAGCAGATGTAACTCATGAGCTAACTTTCTGATTCACCTCACTGGAGGATGCCTAACAGGATCTGTCTTAGCAAAGCTTATGTCCAGTCATTTTCGGCGGCATTTATAATTCATGAAGTCAACACTTCTTTTCTCTACACGTACTTACGCTCCATCACATGTGAGTGAGCTGAAGCCGAGCTCCCCAGTTTGCATTGTAAATAATCCGAGTTTGACTGTAGCGCTGACACGTTTTTGAACAGGTGGAACCTAAAGAGCTCCGTGTTGTTGGCTGCTGCGCTTCAACACTAATGTACCATGTACCACAAAATATTTTCATTATGATTTAATGGCTCAATTCTGCTGAAACCATCACCAGCCATGATGAGACTTTTAGATGTGGGCTCTTTCCTAAAGTGATATATGAAAGCAGGAGATAAGCTATCAGGGCGAGCCATGCTTTCCCTGAGAGAACGTGCCGTTAGAAAGCACTCACATAAGGGACAAGACCATAATGGTATTCTAGGAGCATTTATGTCACATTGATAGATTGAATTAGACATAGAAGGTAAATTATTTTTGTTTATTTTGCTTTTCCAATTTTTTATTCATTACTCCCTGAAGAGAGCATTTGGAGTCCATTTTCTCTGCAGTCTCATGTAACCATGTTTCCATGCACTGCAGCAATTTAGCTGACAATAAAAATGGCCTAAAGCATGATCTAATCTGACACAGTGCTCCTGATTGCGCCCAGCACAATGTTTTACCTTTCAAAATAAGGAAACACTAATAAGAAGCCGGGATATTGCCTGCAGATACTCTTCTTTTGGCTGTTTATGCATTGTTCAGAGTTAAGAATAATGTTCACAAAATGAAAGGATGATAAACACTCCATGCTGCAAATTGCCAGCAGCAGAATAAACAGGATTATTCCCTCCATAAAGTCCTCCTGAAGCTCATGAGTGGACTTCTTGGCAGGCAACGTTGCTGAGGAAAAGCTATATTGAGCATCAGGAGTGGCAGTGAGCAGAGCACTGTCAGTTCGAATAGATGCCTCACTGCAACGTCAGCCTGCATGTTACTGGATGTCATGTATGAGTGAAGCACTGCAGCCTGAGTTGAGTCTACCTGGACCTCCATTTCCTCACATATGCTTCATAATAAACACAGTGTTTAAGAATTAAGAAATTCAGTCGCTGTGTTGCTATTGAAGATTAGCAAATGATTAGATTTTTTTTCCACTCGACACACTGTATTGATTTCAGGACTCAGGTATCCTTCAAAAGTAAATAAGTCTGAAACACTTATGAACACTTTCACAGTGTGAAATTGTAAAAGAAATAGCTGACGGCAACTTGTTTAGCTTCATATATAGAATAATATTTTGTTATTGTGTTGCAGTAAGGTCAGCCTGTTTGTTTCATGAGTGTTTTATTTCTCTCTCATAGATTCTGAGTGCTGATGTCGCAGCAGTGTGAGTTTTAAAAGACACATTCACTGTGAAGTGGAAGGCTTGGATGTGTGTTTGGCGAAAATCGTTTCATCATCTGACTTTTTTAAGCCATGCTAGCAGCAAGGCTCTGCACGTAGCAATGTCGGTCAGTCGGGTAATAGTTTTACTTCATCCATGACTTTGATTTATGGCCAAATAATGAATGACTTTCCCGTCAGTCTCTGCTGTACTTTGTGTTTCCTTGTAATTAGCATCCGTTAGGACGCTAACATGCTAAACTAAGACGGTATTCATGATAAACATTAAACCTGCCAGCATGTTAGCATTGTCATTGGATCATGTTAGCATGCTGACATTAGCATTTAGCTCACAGCTGTGCAGCCTCACAGAGCTGTAGACTGTTGGTTTCATTATTTGATTAAGGTGCAACAGAAAAAATGCCCTTCGGGTGCTTTGCTAAATAACTGAGCAGCTGATTCAGATCGACATGTGATGGATCACACACGTGCACAGTGGTCAGACGAATCATTGCTTTGTTAATCCCCCTTTGGGGAAAAAATTATCTTTGCACTCTGATTTGTGCTTTGATGTGGAGAGACGTCAGTGAAGGGCTGCCACCAAATCGTTAGGGGTTAGGTGCCGTGCTCAAGGGCATCTCAGCAGCATCCTGGAGGTGAACTGGCACCTCTCCAGCTACCACTCAATCTTCATATCGACTACTTTATACTCAAACCAGCAACTCTCCGGTCCCCAAGCCCAGTCCTTATGGAATGAGCGGCAGCCGCCACAGAAGATTGCAATCATTCGAAAAACGCACCGGCCCTCTAACACACAAGCCCACATTAATTTGTAATAGATGTGCCGGTATGTTTGTCTTTACATTCTCATCTCTCCTGTGCAGCAAAACTCAGGGCATTAGTGGTTGTAATGAAAAATCAGCACTTGCTGTCAAGGACTAGTCCCTGACAGAGGTTGGGTTTGTTTTCATGCTATTACCATTTTTATTATTATTTATGTGTTTCTATTATTCCTCTGTATCCATTATGTATTATTTAATTTTCCCCGGTGTATGAGAGCAATGTTATGAAGTGAATTCGTCGTTGAGCGTGAACCTCTATTGTCTCTGAACTTATGATTGAATGCAACATGAGCATTTAGAGAAAGTGGATGACAGCGTGCAGAGAAGAAAGGATCTGAAATTAAAAATTTAGCATTCAAGAGGCATGAAAATCCATACAACCCGTAGCTACAGCGCGTGTGGCTACGGGCTGAGCGCCTGTCTGAAAATCACCCACCCCCACAAAACCACACACTAATGTAAACGGAGAAGCATGTGCAGAGTTAAAGACTGAAGCAGCCCCGGAGTCTGTGCTGAGGTCAAGCCTATTTAAGGAGCAGACAGCCTGACTCCTGCAGGGACCAGGCAGAGGAAATGACAGACTAACACATAGAAGTGGAGAGAAGGACACACACCATAAGAAAAGGGGGAGAGAGCAGTCGGTCTGAGCTGAAATCTCCTCACCTTCATGAGCAGACACGAGGAATCTCCTGTTTGTGGTGTTCTCTGAACGCCGGGGTCTGCGCCGTCTGCATGCACGCACGTATGGTCATGAGTACAGATGTGGTGAACGCATATGTGCGAGGGAGTGTGTGTGTGCACGAGTGTGTGTAAGTGAGAGACAGAGGGTGGAAAAATTGGAGTGAAGGCAAGGGAGTGTGAGTCACAGAGTTTACACAGAGTTCAAACCGAAAGAAAGTAATGAGTCCCTCTCAGACAGTGGAGTCCCGATATTTAAGTTCCTTTATTTGTGTGTGTGTGTGTGTGTGTGTGTGTGTGTGTGTGTACTATATAAGCTTGGGACCTTGAGAATGAAGACATATTTGGGAAATGGGGACATTTTGACTGGTCCTATCTTCTTCATGGAATAAAGGCAAGACAAGTTTGTTTGTGCAGCAGCTTTCATACAGCGAGGCAGCAGTGCTCTGGATGCAGTTTAACGGGAGTTAAAAACAAAAGAATCACACACAAAATTTAGAATTTACAAAGCGCGTCACATAGAAAAACTTATTAGAAGGAACTTAAAAGGAAATGCATGCGTACACATTAACATATAAAAAAATTCAGAGGCAGACATTTGACGTTTCTTTTAGGTTTAAAGTGAGAACGCAGCTTTTAAAAGAAGGTATAACATATTAATGCTCTTACAAATGAAAACTTGAATTAGGGGTCAATAAAATGCATGTCTTCTCACTTGAAACGCACTCGGCTTTTGCTGCGGCAGCCTTTGTTGGTCTGGTATGACCAGCAGCATTAAGGTTTCTAAAGCTAGCCACTGTTAACAAGCTTTAGATAGACGCTAAGTCATTGAGATAACTGCCACTGTGACCACAGCGACTGCTGTTCATTAACTGTTCCATGGGCTTGCTTTGTTACATTTTAACTTACAACTGATTTCCGGCCACCTGGAGAATGTGACCCAATATTCAGCCTCCCTTTTTGTTCTGCTTTTGGTCTCCACCAACTCCTGAAGGAAATATCCGGCTCTTTAGCAGCTAAACGCTCCACTATGTTCTCTAGCTAGCCACTATGTCTTTGTCAGCAGTGTGGTGCTGGGCAGGTAGAGTATAGTTGGTTCATCATAGCTTTTCCACTAAAAACAGCTGCCTGCTGCAGCTGTGAGAGCGGCAAGAGTAAGCCAAAACACTGAGCTAAAAGGTGCTATAACGCTCTGTAGAGCTGAGGGGGAGTGTAGGTTGGGGTGATAATTCTCTGTGTTTCACCACAAGTTTATTGTTGTTTATTGTTTAAAAGGATCCCCATTAGCTGTCACCGAGGTGGGACTAGCTAGTCTTCCTGGGGTCCACACAGAAAGACAAACACAAAACAAAACAGTACACAAGATACAAATCATAATACACTAAACAATGATAACCTACAAGCATTGAAACATTATTAGACATCGTTATAAACATCATCAACAGTTATTCAGAACAGTTCATGGATATTGCAGTCCTTCCTATTTTCCTACAGTAGGTATGTCAATTCCTTGCTCACAAATTTAAATAGTACATCCTCAGATGGAACTTGAAAGATACTTTACTATTCAATTTACGTATATACAATGGGCAATTATTCCAGTGATCGATGGCACGATAAATAACTGTTCTCTTAAAGCATTTGATTTTGGATGTGGTAACATCATCTTGCCATCGTCGGCTAACCTAGAACAATGAGAGCGAACCTGACTACATCTGACAATTTGGTTATATAAGAGAACAGGTTAAGAAGAAAGGGCAATATTCCTGAAAAATTTAGTCATATTGAAAACTAGCCTGTCCTCTACCGTTAACCATGAGAGTTGACGGTGCATACTGATAGTATTTGTTCCCATGGGACAATGTAATACTAACTAAGTGACCTGATGGGTTAATAAAAAGACAAAGAAATGTGGAACCACAAACCATCCAACAAAAACCACAACCCAAAATACGACGAAGAGCCATAACGTGAAACACAAAGAAATCCCAGTTTCAGTTTCATAGTTTTTCTTTGCACGTCTCAGTTTTCCTTTGCACTTCTCAAAATATTGATCATAGCTGCTTTAAGGTCAGTGTGAGGAAATTCATTCTGCCAGTGAGGGTCCTCACAAGCACAGATGTAGAACTGTGTGTGTGTGCAAATATGTGTTCATGCGCTGCCATGGTTAAATGTGTTCCCACATTAAAAACACATTTTCAAACGCTGCCAATGGAAAAGGCTAAATACTCTCTGCTGTTATTGGTCCAACAATTGTGATATTTTACAAAATTGCAAGCCTCACAGATGTATCGCTCACAGCTTCAGTCCATAATTACAACATGGCACACCCTGCAGGCAGACTGCCTTCCACCATTGGCCTTTGTTTGTTTTGACGCCTTCAATTGATGACATGTGCACCACCAAATTTGCAAAAGTATGTGACAGTATGTGACACCTAAAAAGCTGTAGATAGTTTGTTTAAAAAGAACCTGCATTGTGATTTATTGCCCGCCTTAACAGGAGTCCATGTGCAGAGTTTTGCACATTTTGCATGAGAGAAATAAGATAGTATTTCCATGTCAGCTGTCAGACAGCCAGGCAGACGGCAGCTCTTTCTGTCTTTTAAGACAGCACAAATATATAATCAAGAGGCCCATGTGATACATTTTTCACTGCTCCTGTGGTTTCATGTTTCTCACAACTGTTTTTTTGCTGTAAAGGTGGTTTGAAGGTGAGACACAGCGACACTTAGTCAGATGAGAACAACGTTGCATTTAGAATTCCTCCTGCACTCAGTTTGCGTCTAACTTGACACATGAGCTTGCAAAGAAGCGCTAATGGAAGTTGAGAGTTAGCACACTTACATTGTTAATCTTGTTGCGTGATGTGTTAATTACAATTTTAATGTACTCTATCCAATAATGAAGAAGAATTCAGTTGTGTACAGCATGAAAAGTGTTTTCTCTAATGCCTTCAAACCTCACCAGCATCTCAAGCGTGGTTTATCACCCAAAGTGTTTTTTGCACTGTTGTAATTTAAATCTCCTTTCTTCCAAATTAATAAATTAAGCTGGAGTTGCTTTGAAATCATACAAAGAGTTTCTCCATTCCCTGATATAATTTCTAATAAATAAAAGTCTCATTCAATTTGTGAAATAGTTTGCTTCCTTAATTTGATTCCTTAATTCCTTTTCAAACACTGGCCTACATTGAAATATTTTGACAAATATTGGATTGCAATGAAATTTGGAACAAGTATGAGCTGTAATAGATCATGACGACCCCCTGGCTTTTCCTGTAGCAGTGTGTAGCAATGAACTATTAGCATCCTAAAACTAAGATGATGACTATGTGAGACACTACCTGTTTAATATCACCATGTTAGCATTGTCCCTGTAAGCATATAAACATGCTGATAATAGCGTTTGGCTCAAAGCACCACTGTGCTTAAGTAACAGGCTCACAAACTGGCTTTACAGTTCAGCATCAGAAGGTTTTGATGGCTTAGCTAGCTGCAGATTACTGGACTGGGGAGATACATGAGTCTGCTTCGAAGTGGCTTCGTGTCGTGCTCACAGTCCTTGTAGTCCACAGGTGGCGTCTCTGTAGCCCTGAAGTATGGTGAGACTTTTGTATTTGTCGTTAAATTCCTGCAGAATATGTTATGTAAAATTAGCAAGGTCAAAAAGTAGCTCCTTTGTACTCTTCTCTCTAACAGCATCATTTCATGCATTCAGGTTATGAATTAATGGCATTTGCATTGTAAATTATAGAGTTGGTTTTTCCACCAATAAGGGAAGTG
The DNA here is from genome assembly GCA_037975065.1 of Chaetodon trifasciatus. Taxonomy (NCBI): domain Eukaryota; kingdom Metazoa; phylum Chordata; class Actinopteri; order Chaetodontiformes; family Chaetodontidae; genus Chaetodon; species Chaetodon trifasciatus. The sequence goes on from JBBMOE010000023.1 coordinate 4,992,000, forward strand.
CTGGTTTCCGGTTCCCCGTCCATTTTCTCTCCCTCTCAGTCATTAGTGGCACAATGACCCTTTAGCCACCAGACCCTCTAACCATTAAAAGCCCCGCGGTTTCACTTCAGCTTCTCTGTGGATTACTGCACACGGCAGTGAATTATGCAGGAGCATGAAGCTCCTGTGTTTGGCTAAGAGGAGAGCTCGCCCCCCTCTCTGTGAAGTATTGCAGATAGCTATGGAAATGAATGCAAGGACATGGAGCTACACTGTGAGTCTCGTAGGCAGAGAAGCCTTTCTCACAAACACAGTTTGAAGCCTGGACGAGTAAAGCTCTAATAATCTCAGCGTTCATTCCTCTCCACTGTAATAACACTATTTCCTCTCCCTCAGTCTCTACATTAATTTGCATTCTTCTCTTTGAAGACTTTTGTTGAGGATCATTCAGGCCCCTAATGGAGCTCTGTAATTAAGACAGAGGAATCAGTGCGCCTATTGACACACTTGGTGTTATCTTTGTTGTGCAGATAAGTGGCCAATACATCTGAAATAAAAGCCCATTTGTTTATTTGTGCTCCTGTCAGTGCAGCACAGAATTGCAAAATCGTGGGTCAAACAGTCTACTATATTTCTCCACGCGATAGATGGACAAGGCGGACGGGTTATTAAAGATAGATATTGACTCAATAAATCTGCTCCATGTTTTTATTTTCAACTCCAAAGAAAAAGGAAAATAGCATCAATAATGAGAAGGGTTACGAATCCATCAAATGACTTCTGCCCAGCGTGCACCAGCCTCAGCCTGGAGTCCCCGAGCTGCTGCTGGAAACAGAACAAAACAGCCCTTTAATGCAAAGACACACACTCACACACTCGTGGTCTACACACTGAATCATAATACTGAAATCGCAGCAACAAATGCTCTCATACGGCTGGACATGAATGCAGGCGCTGGTTTACAGGCATCCCATTTAACCTCCTCCAAGTTCAGAAACACTTAAAACAGATTCTTACTGTCACCTCTGACATCGCCTTAAAGACTCATTTTAATTCAAGCAGAAGAACTGCTGCAACAGTTCAATCTTCAGTCTGAACCCAGAACAACTCTGAGGCTGTTTGAGCTGCTTATCCTTAAAATCTTGTTTTTGTCAAACCTGTAATTCGCTGTTTAAAGTAGATTTTCAGAGAAAAAAATCCTGAAAAAGTGTCTGAGCACAAACAGCTTCAAGTGGTCGATGCTCTTGACTTTAGCCAAAGTGATGATGCTTACTCGTGGAGCTCATGTTTTTGTGTTGATGTGTGGGTTAGTAATTGTCAGCAGAGCCGGACCGGGAAGCTTTTTCAGCATGCGTGAAGCTTGTGGGCAGGAAATGACCCCCAAAGGGAAATCCGAACAAACTCATTTGTGCTTGTGTGAGGGAGAGATCGTTTATAATAACATCCCAAAAAAATTCTAGATATGGAATAATACTTGTAAAAAAAATATCCAATTCTAGTTGAAAATGAGCAAGTAAATGAAAGCAATGCGAAAAATAAGACTGAGACTAATGTCTTCACCCTGCAGTTATCTTGGCTGTGCTCTGTTCTTCCTCAGCGCCTCCAGCTGCTCGGCGCTCTGATGTTAGTGGGCTGAGTGTCCTCCCTGCAGGCAGAGAGGCACACATGCAGCCATGTTAGTCCACTGCAGCTCCTCCTCTGATGCCTGCTTAATATTTGACCCTGAGGTTTGACATCTCGGGGGTTTGGACTGGATTGTTAACGCCTGAGCGCGTCGACGTCTTCGTTCAAACTTGCCTTTTCTTTCCACAGAGAGGCGCATGCAGCGGTGTCACACCTCTACATTTCACTCTGCTGGGACTTTGGCTGGCTGCCAACTGGTGTGAGCGTGATGACACCCCTTCCTTGTTTTAACTAACAGCTACAGATTATTGCTTTCACATATTAGTCAGGTAAAAAAACACCTTCTAGTCTCGCTGTGTGATGCAGTCGTCAAATCATGCCAGGAGGCATTAAAAGCCCAGTCTGTTTTCAGCGTGAGCACAGCCCGTCATCGCCGTGTCTGCTGCAGTGTAAACATGCTTAAGCAGCAGAAACTACACTAAGAAACCGAGCAGAGAAACTTTGCCAGGGCAAAATCCCAACAGAGTGCAGCAGAAAGAGAAATCCCACTGCCAAACATTTGTTGTGTCTGTGATCACTTGGAGTGACTCCTCACAGAACGCTGCTGCAATGCAACACGCAGAATTATTAACCTGCAATTATGCTGCTAATCACGGGCACGATGAGCACGCCAAGGAGTTCAGAGGTTCATGGACAGACAGCGGATGAGTGTGTGCTGGCTTTTAAGCTTTGTTAGATTATCACTGTCATCATCCTCATCCTTGATCATCATCATCAGCGGTGATAAAAGTGATGTTTTTGTCATCGGCCAGGATTCAAGATGAAGATCAGTGCTGACACAATTAGGCAAAATTAATTAAGCTCAATGTTAATAATTGATCGTTACAGTCGTTTATCCAACATCCAGCTGCTTAAATTTACAACTGCTTTTTTCTTAATACTGCACATTAAAGGAATAGTTCATCATTTTGGGCATTCTGACATGAAGGTAAATGTGAAGGTACAGCCAGCAACGCCGTCGCCTCACACCTAGAAGGTTCCAGGTTCGATTCCCGCTGTGGGCGCTGGTGGCGTGTCCTCCACCATGCCTTCGGTGCCTGCAGCTCGAGGAAAGGGGCTTTTCTGTGTGGAGTTTGCATGTTCTCCCCGTGCTCACCTGGGGTTTCCTCCATAAAAAACCCCACTAAAAACATGCAAGAAGATCACCACCTGACCAATGGTGACAAAAAGGAAAACTGGGTCCCCGGGCGCCGCTGTTGGCTGGCAGCCCACCACTCCTGGTCTGCCACGGAGGAAGGATGATCAGGATGGGTTAAAAGCAGAAAACAAATTTCACCAATGCATGGCGTGTGTGTGTATGTGCATGTAGTTGTGTATTAAAAAGGAGATTGTCTCTCTGATTCTTCTTCTTCTTCTTCTTCTTCTTCTTCTTCTTCTTCTTCTTCTTCTTCTTCAGCAGCCGGTTAGCTTAGCTTAGCATAAACACCGAAAACATGGAGAAACAGCTAGACCACTAGAGTGGTACCAAAACTATTTGTTTTAAATATCTTCAGGTTTTTTGACTGTTGATTGAGACAAAACAAGCAAAATAAACATGTTTTGTTCTACTTGAGACTGCTGAAGGCACATATAAAATGGTAATTGACTGAAAGGAGTCGTCAGTTGCAGCCCTGCTGAGGACAGTGCATTTACAGTTTGTGTACAGAACAGGTCTTGGTGCAGTGAACCAGCGAGGCGCACAGCTACAGCATTGTTTCTCTTTGAGAGAAGAGAAAATCTGAGAAAAGCTCCCTTAATGCTCTAAGGGCGAAAACAGTGGTGAGGGGGCCGTTTAGCAGTCATGGGCTGGCGGGCACAGAGTGGGCACAGATTAGGGCCGGCAGGGCACAACCTTTGTCTTATTAATTTGTCCAAGAGCGCTGATACAGCAAACTGCACGAAGTTCAGTGTTGACTTGACCTTACTTACACAATGACTTATCAACTTTCATGCAGTGGCAGCAAAAATACACACTTAAACAAAATACACTTCCCAACCTGAGCTAAGAGAGAAATCTAAGGGTGCTTCGGCTGGTTGTTCTCTGTCAATTTAGTATTTGGACTAATATTTTTAGATGTTTTGTTTCTGTACTTCTACACGTGGGGTGAATTGAATAACTTCGCTTTCATTTGAGACACTACTTCTATAATATGTGGACAGTTTAGGAATCAAACCACTGTCACTGCTCTGCTGTGTTCAAAAACCGACGACTACGTATAGACTACATGCACAAATACATGCACCCGCCATGCTTTGTGAAATTATTTCTCCACATTTGACCCATCCATCATCTGTCCTTCCTCCGCAGCAGACCAGGAGCGGTGGGCTGCCAGTCGACAGCGGCGCCCGGGGACCCAGTTCTTTATCATCACCATTGGTCAGGTGGTGATCTTCTTGCATGTTTTTAGTGGGGGTATATTTTTATGGAGGATACCCCAGGTGAACACGGGGAGAACATGCAAACTCCACACAGAAAGGCCCCTTTTTCCTCAAGCAGCAGGCACTGAAGGCATGGTGGAGGACACGCCCCCAGCGCCCCAGACGGGAATCAAATCCAAGAGCTTCTAGCTGTGAGGTGACAGTGTTGCCACCCAGCCACCTTTTTGAAGGTTTTGTGAAGGACCCGAAACACCCTCAAAGGTCCAGTGTGTAGGATTTAGTGGCATCAAGCAGTAAATGTGCAGGCTGCAACCGATTTAATACCCCTACCAAGTGTGTAGGAGAGTCTACAGTGGGCGTAAAATGTGTTTGGTTTGTCCGTTCCGGGCTACTGTAGAAATATGGCAGTGTGGAACTGTGTGGAAGAGGACCCAGGATCCTTCCGTGGACATAAATTCATTCTCTTATTTTCAGGTGATTACACACACTCACGAAAACACACCGTTTCTGCCAGCAGATCCCCCTCAGTCCCACACACTGGACCTTCAAAGCTGAGAGTCAGCCTAGACCTCATTGTTGTTGTTCCAAGTCCAATGAGCTGCAGTGGAAGAACCGAAGCAGCAGAGAACGTTCCGCAGCCTGAACACTCACAGACACGCTGGACATGAGAATAATGTATAAAGAAGTAAAATTTAAAGGTTTTTGTCTTCATTTCCCACAGACGCTGTGACATCTCGCCCCACCACACATGCGGACAAGGACGTCTCCTAATCTTTTTTTGTCTTTCTATTTGTGGAACAATGGCGCTAAATTCAACCAATTTTCCCTCAATAAACAGCATAAGACTGATGGAGCGCTTTCATCCAGTCAGCAAATCATGTTGGGCAAGACTGATGTTCTCTCACCTTCTTTCTCTCTCTCACACACACACACACACACACACATTCCCTCTCTCATGCCTCTCGGATCGTGTGTTTGTGTTTGTGCGAGTGTGTGTGTGTTGATGCGGCCAACAGCAGGCACCCTAAATTGGCAGTCTTGTGAGAACTCCAGCCTTTCCTCTAATCCTCTCACTGTTAAGCCACACAAAAAACAAATATTAACCAAATGAAATTTACTGTGTGAGGTAAACCGTCATTATTCGCCTCCTTACTGAAGCAGCGGATCGATGCCATTACTGAGGACCACTTAATGAGTCGAAAGAAAATAGATCAGGACAATGAGGTTTGACATAGTCCATCAAAGCCGTGCCTGACGTAACACATTAAAATATGGACATTTCCGCTTCACTAAGGCGCTGTCCTCGTTTTGCTTTGTCTTAAAATTAGAACAACTGTTGGTGGATTTCAGAACTGATTCCCGAAGATCCTGCACCATCCACGCGGTTATAGCAGGTACTCTAAGTAATTGGTGTAAAATCCTTCTTGTTCCATTGTATTTTGGTGACAGCTTGTCGATGATCCCCGAGGCCTCCTCCTTTAGCTGCAGGCGTTTATGATCCACGCTCGTCTTCCATAGCGCGGGGTTGGCGGTGAATTCAGTTGAGGTCAGAAATCGTCTGCTGTCAGCTCTGCGCCGGCTGTATTTTTCTGGTATTATAAGACTTAACAGTCCGCAGAGAGTTTTAGACACACCACAGGAACATCGCAGGAAAAGGCAGCTGGAGGGAAAAAAAAAAAAAAAAAGCAGCGTGTTTTTTACAGTGAGACAAGCGTCTACATAAAACACGGCCGCCATTTCTTCCTTTGATCTACGCATGGATTATTAAAGAGGAGGATTTGTTGTCGGTTTCAACACACTGGCCCGTGAAAGAGCTAAAACTGCACTGTTGTATTGTCTCAATTCGAACAATTAAACCGGCTATTTCCTGACCAACTCTGTCATGCAATAAAGATTATACCGCGGGGTCACCAGATGGCAGAGCCCGGTCATAGCAGGACATGAGGTCATGGCTTAAAGGAGCTGTTGGTAAATATTTGCAGTGGTGAGATTAATGTCAATATGGATTTATTAGTAAAGTGCATGCCATGTTCAAATACACTGAGTTTAGGCTTGTTGTGACCCCTGCAGGTCACTAAAACTACATCTAGGGATTTATTTAGCGAGGTGCCATTGGGAAGTCGCTCATTTCCAAATATAAACACACGGAGTAAAAGTCACAGGAATTCTACAATTTAAAACAGGCGGGAAAAAAAAGTCGACTGTTTCCCTGAGGGAGACAATTAGCAGAAGCACAATCCTCCGTTTCATCTCAGAAGAATCTCCACTTAATCTCTGCAGTACGTTCCACTCGTTCCTCTGCCGTGGCTTAATTCACATTCTGAGCGGTGCACATCCATCGCTGGCTGGCTTTCTTCTGAAAACTTCAATATGGCATCTGGGTTTTTCACCGACTTTGTACTTTGGGAAGGTCACCGGCAGGTTGAGACCAGCGGTGTTTGGAAAAGAAAACCCCTGTTAACTTGCATTCATTGTTAACCTGCTTTATCCGCGGGTGGAATCCCAGCGGGAGTTTTAGCACGAGGCCGTTTTCAGTTCGACAGTCAAAACTCAAAAGCACAAAAAAATTGTGGTGGAATGTTTTTTGACTTGCGACTGTATAGTTAGAATCGGCTTTTGACTAAAAATGATATAAAGCACGTTTTCGGGTGTCTTCCTTAAGTCACAAAGAGTCAGCGGCGGAAAGTAGTACAATTACCCAAGTGCTGTACTTAAGTGCTATATTCAGGAATGTGTACTTTACTTGTGTATATCCAATTTATGCTACTTTCTACTCCAACTCCGCCACATTTCAGAGGGAAATATTAGCCGTTGCTACATTTATTTAATTGCTACAGTTACTCTGATTTTCCATATGATGCAGCGTTAATAGATTGAATCCCCCACAGACCCTCAAAGGTGTTTGCGGTTGTGTTGCTGATTAGACCTGCTCATGTTGGAGGTGTTTGAAGCACTGCTGGGATTTACATGAGGTCACCATGTTCTTATTAGAGAGATAAAGTCATTGTCGAACAGGAGAGCCGCTGCAGTCCCGAAAAATGATTTTTTTTTTATCTTGTTGCACACGATAATGACTTCAGTGTACAAATTATTCTCCTGTGGGCAGAAGATGAAACAATACATCATCTTTCAGGACCTTGAACGCGCCATAATTAACACTGTGAAAGGAGACATTTTGCATTCTGAGCACTTTGCTGGTAGTACTTGTGTACTTTTGCAGGAGTAGAACATTTACTTTTAACAGAGTATTTTTACACTTTTACAGCAAAGGATCTGAGTACTTCCTCCACCACTGCTGAGGGCCTGCTGGAGGGCACAGGACATCAAGTAGATATAGATAGATCAATAGATCATCATAGATCAAAGATGTTGAAGTAGTTTCACAAATCCCCAAATGTCCTCCCATTTTACTGTTTTTAGTATTTGAACTCTGAACTGTGTCGAATCTCAAAACTTCAATTTGTCTTCTGGGGCCGCTACAACAAAAATAGAGTGCATTTGTAAACAAGTGGATTATGAGGTCAGCCGCAGAAACCTCCCATAATCCAGTGCACCATCGCCGCTAACACTTGTATCTGACGGGCTTCTACAAATTTAGATGACCCTCAGAGGCTTTGCAAAGAATTGGGTCTTGATTTAGGCTAATCTTTGGGCAGAAGAGCCAATACTTCTTTGATCTGAATCTCTGAGGAGAGATTGCCAATAGTCAGTGGCGATGCTTGCCAACACAGCATAAACCCCCAAGATTTAAAAAAAAAAAGTACTGTGAAACAGCACAAATGATACTGGTGTCACGCTGGGAAAAGCACCAGTGCTCAATTCCCCCAAGCTTAGGAGAAACAGATAAAGCCAGTGAAAAGGCTTTGTGTCAAGCTCTATTAATCCACGGCTGTGCTTCAGAGCTGGCTGTTAAATCATCTGTGAGTGTGCAGTGAGGTAGCTTAGTGCTGATGTTGCACCTCATTCCACAGATGGAGGAGAAAAACACTGAACCACCACAAGTGAGGCTTCATTTCCCCAACTGAGTCTCAGAAGCTTAGACTTTTATTGCTCCGACTTTGGCGACCAAGTCACAGTTCCCTCCACTTCCCCGAATGACAACAGCTTTATGTGATTTACCGGAGCAAGCAAGAGCTCGCTGTTGTTTGAACATTATGCTCAATTAGTGTGTCATCAGAGCGTAAATAGGGCTGATGAAGGCGCTGCACCCCTCCACGGTTTGGCTTTGATGTCGACATGTGAACAGTTTGTTGTACAGGAGGGCTCCATGCAAATAGATGCAACGTTACAAGACAGCAGAAACAGGAAAAACAGCGTTTATCTGTCTGTGGAGCCACAATTTCCTCTATCTTATTCCTCTGTACCACACAGTTTGTCCAAAAAGTAGTAAAAGCACGTCAGTGAACCACTCTCAGGTGACATGTTTCTTCAGTTGTGATGAACATGGACTCTGTGATCTATTATGTGTCCACGCCACAGGCACTCACACTTTAAGGGAGCCACAGACAGGATGTCAGAAAGTATCACGAGACAGAGCAGCGTGTTGTTGGTTCTGGTCTTTTCATGGGATTTGTTAACAAAAATATAGAATATTGCCTGGAGCCAATTTACATATTCTGTACATTAATGAACCGATGCTACCCCTTTAATTAGGAGAGGAATTTAAGTTTCAGTGCATGATTTATCTGTCAGAGAACAGAGGATTAAACCTGCAGGTTGAATTTTCTGTCAGGATTTGGTCCCCGCCGCCGTTCTGGATGTTAAAGGTGAATTTCTCGTGTGAGGAGCCTTCAGGACAGATGAAGTACTCCTAATGGCAAGTGCTCAGAGAGAGGAGCGCCTCCAGGCTCAACATTGCTCCATGCAAATGTGAAGAGGGCAGAATCGAAATTCATAACCGCCCGTCCGTCAACAGAGATTTTCACGTCATTTGAAACAAAATGAATGCATTTTAAAAATCAGTGTAAAATTCTCTCAGAGGTGTTTATCCGCCCTGTGAATCTATGAATAATTGGGGGGAAACTTGCTCAGAAATTAAGAGATAAAGGAGTTACATTACAAAGCATTTGTGTGGTTTGAGACAACGATCCGTCCGTGTTTGTCTGTCAGTAAAAAGACAATTCACGTCTCTATTTAAAACTTGGGGAGCTGTGATGAATAATTCATGGCTTCACAAATAAAATATTGGCCCAAGAGACAATATGCTGATTTTCCACAGCAGTTATCACGCTCCATCTCAGAGGTCTTTATAGCTGGCATAGCTAAGTAAATGGAAATATCACTCTGTTATAATACATACATAAATTCATTTCACGCCGGCTGTGTATCAGACTTATCAAAGTAAATGTCAATGCAGCACCATCACGTGCACACATACATGCAATAGAAAATATGCGCTGATAATAAAGTCGCAGCATGCTCAGCTTTTGTTCTTTTTTCTTTACATTATAAGAGTGCAGCGCGTTCCTCCTTCAGCGAGGGCTCATAAGTGCCACTGATAAATGTGAGTCGCTCCTCTCTCACCTCAGTGCTGACATTTTCAGCTGGGCAGCGTGACCCAGCTCTGTGTATTTGCTGGGAATTATCCAAACTCCCAGGTTCCCTGAAGTACACCTACAGCTCCCATGAGGCTTTTTCTGCGTTCACGGCATGAAGAGCAGAATGGGGAGGACAGGAAAACATCCTGTTATTCCAGTTTTGGTGTGTCCACATGTTTTTCCAAGATGGTCACCCCCCCACTAGCTGTGTAGTCACACCTAATCAAAAGAAATGAAGCCTCTTTGTAATATAATATAAACTTTGGGCACAATTAGAATACCTTTACTGCAGATTCCCAAAAAGATGGTGTGATAAAACAGAAATAAAACTGTGTGATCATGAGCTAATCCTTTTTGACTCAAGTGAAAACAGCTCAAAGACAGTTTATCTAATATTTGAGCTCATCAGCTTCATTAAATATTCTGAGGGCGGCACGGTGGAGCAGCATGTAGTGCGCGTGCCTCACAGCAAGAAGGTCGCTGGTTCGATCCCCGGGTCTGTGTGAAGTTTGCATGTTCTTCCCATGCACGCGTGGGTTCCTCCCACAGACCAAAAACATGCTCATTAGGTTAATTGGTGACTGTCTGTGTATGTTGCCCTGCAATCAGCTGGCGACCGGCTCAGGGTGTACCCCGCCTTTCGCCTGTTGACAGCCGGGATAGGCTCCAGCCCCCCCCCAACCCCGAAAGGGATAGTCAGGGTATAGAAAATGGATGGATGTTTATTCTGAATCTGATGCAGCAACACGTTTCAAAGACTGAGAAAGATGTGGAACGCTCCAAAAACACCTGTTTGGATCATTCCACAGGTAAACAGGTTGATTGGTAACAGGTGAGAGGATCATGATTGGGTATAAAAGGGGCGTCCTGGAAAGGTTCAGTCGTTCACGAGTGAGAATGGAGTGAAGTTCACCACTTTGTGAGCACATGATTGGATGAAGGATGTTACTGCATGGACTCAGGAACACAGAACAAACTGAAAATGTCAGTCTGTTTTATGATGATTTACAGTACATGACAGGTATTTTTATTTTATTGGGTGGCACGGCGCACAAGTGGTAACGCTGTTGCCTCACACCTAGAAGGTCCCGGTTCGAATCCCGCTGTGGGCGCTGGGGGCGTGTCCTCCACCATGCCTTCAGTGCCCGCTGCTTGAGGAAAGGGGCCTTTCTGTGTGGAGTTTGCATGTTCTCCCCGTGCTCACCTGGGGTATCCTCCATAAAAATACCCCCACTACAAACATGCAAGAAGATCACCCCCTGACCAATGGTGACGAAGAGAGTTGGGTCCCCGGGCGCCGCTGTCAGCTGGCAGCCCACCGCTCCTGGTCTGCCGCGGAGGAAGGACGTGAAGCATGTAGTGTGCAACGTAGTGTGATGTGATAATAAAAATATGATTCTTCTTCTTCTTCTATTCTCAGAAGTCTGTAGAAGAGTGACTGAGGGTGTTGTGCTTGATGAGAAATCTATAAATCTAAAAATGTCCAAGTTGTGACAGAACATATTAAAATGTGACATTTGATGTGGTAATATAAGTTATACAAACTGTACTTGTTCTGCTCTGTACTTGCACATAGTATGTACAGTATTTCCCTTTTAAGTCAGTATTTATACTTTTAGTTCACTAAATTTCAGAGGGAAATATTGTACTTTTTGCTCCACTACAATTATTTGACATCTCTAGTCAGTATTTGCTTTACATGTTAGTATTTTAATAAATGATGAGTTTATAACATATGATGCTTTGTTACACATTAAACTCACCGACAGTATTTCAAAGTTAGAACTAGCTGTATCTCAACCAGCCACAGCAGAAAAAACACAGCCTGCACATGAATGAATCAGTAATCATAATCTAATCAAATAAATTATGTTTTTAAACTATTATGGGCCATTTTTCTGCTTTCACTTTTCATACAAAGTGCATTGTGTAAATGTGTATTTGACATTGTGGTGCTGCCAGTTTTACTGACGACAATGATGTGATTACTTCTTCCGCAGTGCTGGTCACATGCTTAAAAGCTGAGCCCCCCTGGAATCAGAGACACTGTAACCTTCACTCGACAGTGATTAAAGGGTGATTTGTAACTGAGAAAGAGGTGAAATGAGGAGACATGTGTGCTGATGCAGCAGCAAGAGACCAAATCAATGAACGAAACAGTGTCCAAAGCGTAAAAAGGGCATCGTGTCAACATATCAATACAATTTTGTGAATGACATACAAATGTGTTTATCTTGGGGCTACATTACACTGGAAAATAGCATCACGTTAAAGGGACAAAGGAGAAAAAGTGTGTCAGGGCTTTGCCACAGTGGCTGGGATTTATTCTCCCTCCAGCTTGTTCTGGGGTTCGCCCCGGGGTTTCCTGAAACCTGCGTGCCCCCCGGATACACCCAGATGCCAAAACCACCTCGACTCAACACTACAGCTTCTCAGCGTAGCCTTTGAGGTGAACTTCAGCACCCTGAAACTTATTTTGGTCACTTCTTGTACTGTATGTGTACAGTCCCATGCTTTGATCACTGGGAGGCTGTATGCACTGCTTCCATTCACGTGGTGATCTTCTTAGCAAACAAAGGAGGAAATTACCAGCTTTCATCATGCACCTTTCAAGTCAAGTGATGAGCGATTGATTCTAAAAAGCCAGATTTTGGATGGAGGAAAACATAAATATGAGAATAAAGCCTCTTTTCAGAAAACTAAACTTTAACTGAAATTAAAATTCGAGCACTGCGCCGTAGCTCAAAGGCCTTCATGCCTCACAGCAGAAGGTTTCAATTGTCATAGTCAACAAAAGCTAATAAAATGAATGATTGCTCCATTCAGTTTAGGTACGCCAGTGGCAAGCATATCTGGCACATGCAGCCGGTTATTTATGTTACACCTGTGTTGTGCAAGTTGAAATGCGATGACTGTTCTGTTGCAGCCGGCTAAAAGAAATGAGGAAGTCCCATTTCAACAGGTTAAGAAAAGCTTTTTGCTGAGTGGAAAAAGCAGGACTGGAAATGGCATGCTGAACATCTGAGAGGCTGAAAAGCTGAATGAGTCAGGGAAGGTCATTTCAAATTTGTATTCAGCTCATAGATTTAAAGCATTTTTTTAGCTGAGCTTACTGGGGTTTGAGGACAGATGTATCGCTATCATTACCGTCGTGACAGACGGAGAAATGCTCTCAGATGATGTGACCAAGCAGGAGCGTGAAAGGTGAGAAAGGAGCATATTGCTGCTGCTATCAGTTTTCTGTACTTTTGAGCTGCATTTCATATAAACGTCCTTTGAATTAACACGGTGAAGTGTTTACAGCCATGCTAGCACCTCTGTGAGGCTGTACTTTGACACACTGATGATGGTAAACGATAACATCACAATGCTAACAATGTACATTTTACTGCTCAATCACACCTCCTATGTAACCAAACAGCCGACCATGTACTGGTATCTTCTTTGAGTATCAGACCGTGGAAACAACTCGACGACTTCAGTGTCTTTTAACTGGCTTTACTCTTGGTTGCCACTCACACACAACACACTCACACCAATAAACACTGTAACAAAAGTCCGCAGGTTATTAACCTGGAAGGAATAACAAACGCAAAATGCACACAGTTACCATCACATAACGCCATCTCTAAGCATACAGAACGTAACGGTAATAAAACGATGCTCATAATCACATTCACTGTTACATCTCTCATTTATACATACCGGCAGTCTCTCACGATACTCAAAGACAAACTGAAACTTAACATGAGACACGCGACTGTAACACATGAGCTGCAGAGAATTAAAGGTGCAATGCCCCACCAGACAGGCTAGCCGGCAGCATCCCACATTCTTGAACGTGCATAACGGCACTCAATGAACACACATATGAACAAATGACTCATCAATTGGTCAATAATACAAACAACGCTCACAGTGGTACGTGCTGATGTTGCTGTATATAGTGTGTAATGTTCACCATCCTGTTTCGGGGTGTTAGGATGTAGACTAGACCGGCTGAGGCTGCTGCTGCTGGGAATCTCATCAATTCTGCAGGTGTTTGGTCATAAACCAAATTACTGGACCGTTAAAAATTTGATCTGATGATGGCGCTACATGAAAGGTTAGAGGTTACAGTTGATCCTCTGGGGATCATGAATGTCTGAACCAAATTTTACAGCAATCTATTCAATAGTTGTCAAGATTTTTCAACAAAAGCTCTAAATCTCATCCTCATTGTGGAACTGAAGGAAAATGTGGAGCCTGTGCTTGTTGAGGATCAGATGTTTCACAGACTTTAACCTGCCGTCGCTGCTTGAAGAAAACTCAGAGGACCCCCACAGTCATTAGAAAGTATCCACTGAGGATCTTTAATATCTACAGAAAATTAACGCCCAATCCGCCCAAAAGTTGTTGGGATATCAATCACAAATCTAAACCACATGGCAGCACTCGAGTAAATGTCGGAGAAACACCAAAGTCTGTAGGATTCATCCTCTGGGGACAACGGCCATCTGTGGAAACTTTCATGACCATCCAGTCGTGGATGAGATATTTCAGTCTGGACCATCAGCTTTATTCTTCCAGTATCGCTAATTTGCCTCAAGGGGCTTTGTGCAACACAGGACCCCCTGCATCCTCAGACTCATTCAGATAAGGAGAAACTCAAAAATCACCTTCAGTGGGGACAGAGGACAGTCGAGTGTGCAGAACAAACCGACCGACGTAGACCAAACAGAAATGTCATCACATCCTAACTTAAATTACAGGCAGCTTCGCAAAGCAAATTGAAGTTGCGCCACACAGAGAACACTTCAGATGGTTTTTAAAGTCTAAGTAGAGTAATTTGCCAACTGGGAAACCGGCCTTGAGTAGTTTTGTTCTGTCTCACTGGATTGAAGCGTAGCTGTGCCTCAGTTGTATACTGTTGATTCAAACACGCATTTAGTGAAATAAATCCTCTCAGAGACAGGCGTTTGAAAGCAGATGAAGAAACCTCACATGTGCGGATGGATGAAATACTCTGTTCTGTTTTAACTGTGCACTCAAACATATCAGGACAGGAGGATGTAACAGTACATTTTTGAAATGGGAATCTGATTTGACACAGTGTCTTTGCAACAAAAGATTCCCCCCCAAAGACTTTTTTTTTGGAATAATTTACCATATATTATGTTTTGACGGCACTTTTCTGTAACACAAAGGCATAAGACATTGATAGGATAATAGAGAATATATTTATGAAATTGCATTCACACGAGGAAATCGTCAAAGGATGCCCTGCCTGTGTTGTTAGTTTCTCGGTGAGTCACTTAAGAATAATCCTTATCATAATATTGGATCCTTTCTCCAGCAGCATCAGTAATGTCCTGTTTCTGTTTGAGTTGAAGGCAGAACACAGCGTAACCCGTTCTGCTTAATATCCAGCCACAGCGAGTGTCTGACTCCATCAGCTCAGACACGGACTGCCTGCTGTTAGCATCCTGGTCTCAGCCCCCCAGGAGGGTTTCAACAGCTAAAGGGATCACCTCGGCGCTGACTCACTACTTATCAAATATTCACAAGTGGGCGGATACATAATGATGCTAACACGTCTCGCATACTACCAATAAAAGCTTCTGCTGTTTCCAACAGCGGAGATGCTACACGAAGAGCGTCTCTAATGGCACATGAAAGCGTGCGGTGATTTCCACAAAGGGCCCGCAGGTAACCACAGGGCGAACACATGTAAACTCCAGCCTCCTCGCTCATCCTGGCTTTCTTTTCAGCCGTGCAGAAACCACGCAGCTCCCAATGCATGTGTCATTCATGCATCATTCAAGGTCTGACCGCTGAACTACAAACAGTTTTATTATTTCCCACTATTGATTTCTTGCCTCCAGTCACTCCACAGACGTCCACCTATAGTCTGGGGGCATGTACTAAGAAGCTGAGGCTTAGAAAGAGGAAGACATGGCTGTCAGGCAAGGTCAGATTTCATTTAATATACATGTTGCCTCTACTGAGAGCACACTTAGAATAAGAAAAACAGTAGAAAAAACCCTGCAGGCTTGGTTTTATGGTGGGAAGAAATACAGCAGGATCGACACGGTTGTTTGAAACATGTTAACTTTACAAACTTTTGCAACTTTACGATACATTCATGAAAAATGAGCCCTGATGTCAGACCTCATGAGCGGTTTATGTGATATATCATATCTGCTGTGAAGTACAGTAGAACAAGGCGCCGCTCAGCCGGGCGGGGATGTGAAATTATAGCCACTGATGCTACAGGCTAAAGCCCGGTGAGTTAAAGCTTCGTGACAGACAATTTCTCCAAGATCAACTCCAAAACATCTTCAGTTCGGGGCTTGGAGATGTCACAGTGATGCCTCAGAAACTATACATGGCAAATGTGTTCATGTATCAGGATGACTTATTGTGCATTAATTCAGTGTTTACAGAGCTTCAGAACAGGTGTTGCGTTCAATCATTGAGAGCTGTGGCTACCTTTGAGGACACTGAGGTCCTCTGTATTTTGGAAGATTTGCAAGGGAGAAGGGAGTTAATACATTTAAACTCTCTCTGTTTAAATTTTACGACTGTTAGGCCAACAAAATAACAAATAAATGAAGGCTTTAACTGCCCCCCTCTGACGGGTATCCCTTTCAGTGTGGCTTGGAAGCAGCATCAAGACGTTCATGTCGGGACATGGAGTCAGTATAACTGAACAGTTACCTGAATAAATGAAATGATTGATAGATTTTCTGTCTCCGAAGGTATTGGAGGTGCATTTAGGGACCTCAATATTTCTAAAATCCTTGCTGTGGCCCTGGTTATTTTCCTGTGCCTAATCAGAAGCACAGCTACTAGAAAATGCCAGAAAAATATAAACAAGCATGGACGAGACTGAAGCCGCTGCACCGCTTGTTTTAAGTCGACGGACAAAAATAAACATAAATACCGTCTACGGGACAGATCCTTCACTCCTAACTGTCTGACCGTAATTAGTCCATTAATTAATTAGTCAATCAACAGAAAATTAACTGCTGGCTATTTTAATGATTGATTAATTGTTTAAGTCGCTTATCAGTCAAAGGTCTCTGGTACATCATTGTAAATGGATTCATTTGGGGTTTAGGCTCCAACAAACAATCAACGAATCAAAAACATAACAGTTCTGTCATTTGCAGCGTGGCAGTTACTGAAAAATAGTAATTAGCTACAGTTACAAGGTGCCTCATGAAGAGTAACTAAATTACTGATTACTCAACAATAAGCACTGCTGTGATAAGTGACTTTTTATTTGCTTTTTAAATGTCCATGACTCATATCTCATATCCCAGTTTGGATGATTTCTTATCCAGATAATGACACATATGACAATACAGCACATTTTCTGTACAGTCACTGAATACATAGTTTATATAAAACGACCACATGGAAAGGTCTATTTCTCACAATATAGAAAATATTGATTTCCTGTTTGTGTCAGTGCCGAGCAGAAAAATGTAAAGCGTCGTCCAAATGAAGCGTTTCCCATCATGCATGCCTGGTGATGGACGAAGCAGTCATTTTTGTGCTGCTTTGTCGTTGTAACCATTGCTGAGGTTTCTGCTTTGTTCCTTGACCAGCTGTATTTCACTGTCATGCTTTAATGTTCCCCCTGTATTGTGATTATATTGCATTATAATAGACTTTGTTTGCATGCTTTAACAATGAAAGCAAGAAAGTTATTTCATTCGGAAAGAATAATTAGTAACTTTTCTAGTTACCACAAAGAGTGGTGGAGTGATCCATGATGAAAATAATTGTTGCTCAACATGAGCACAGTGTCAGGCTGATAATTAAGTGAAACAAAATGGCAGCTTAGTCTGATCATTAGGCGACCAGTGTGTCAAAAACAAGGCATGAGTCATTGTCAGACTCATGTGCCACACAGCCACGGTGAAGACTGTATTTAAGATTAATAGGTTAACAGGGTTGAAGTTTTACCAAAACACATAAAGAAACACACAAGTGTGGCTGAAAGCATTCCCTCAAAAATCAATTCATACGCATGCCGGACTAAGAACAAAGGCAGGCTGAGAAAATATCTCACTCCATCAGAGGAGCATGTCATTTTAATTATACTCTAGAACGACGCTGCTGTCATGGCCTAAAAGGAATGACTATTTCCAATCAGGCACAGTTGAGGAAAAAACACTATTAACGTCTGGCGTGGCGACGCAACAACTACTCGTGATAAAATCTAAAAAAAAAGATTCAGTGTTGAAAGAGAGCTTCATAATTAGGACAACTTAACCCTTGTAACTGTCAGTTCAGAAGTTTGGGTTCTTGCATTTGCTGAGTGAAAATGTAGGCAGCTCTGTTCATCTCTTCCCAAATAGTATCACACTCTCTCATTGAGTCCTCGCTGCGATAGCTCAGATTACTGTGGATGTGGACACAGGCATAACGGTCAGGATGAATAAGCAGAAGAGTACAATAGCTGACATCCAAGGTATAGTCGTGACAGGTGTCTGAGAGACACGGCAGACTGCTGCGGTCCCTTCTCCTCAGAGTAAAACAGCAATAACAACCGAGAGATGAACCCCTGTGATTGAGGAGGAGGAAGCAGCAGGCACTCCCTACACCGATAATTCAAGTTTAATCTGAGCTCTGCAGGCGTGCACACAGAGTGAGCCATGCACCACCACAGATTCACTCCCAGTAGTCTAATGTTATCAAACCACAGCAAACAAACACACACAGGGCTCTGAGAGAACTCTGGATACAACCTGAATTACACTCATTGCCAAAGAAGTTATTCTCGATAAGGAAGGAATTGCAGCAGGATTGTGTTGTGACATGCTGGGAGCTGATACCTCCTGCAATAGAGAGCATGATACGAATCACATTCAGCTACCAGTGTGTTTGAAAGAGGTCGTCCAAGTCCCAAAAAAGAGGAGAAAAGCAATATTCACATGCAAGACAGGGAGGTAATTGTAAGCATGGAAACACTGATTAGACTGACAGGCTGTGATTCTGCAACTGAGCTAAAAGTCCAACCACGTTTAGACAAGATACAGCAGATGAGGCCGACATGCTGCAGCTACTTAACTTTGTGGAAGTCGTTTGCTCGTTGCTAATTAGCACTTGGATATGATTATTGTTTGTTTGGACTAATTGGTCTCATATGATATTCTAGTTCCTAATTATAGAGTAAAGACCTCGTCCTCGGCAGACAGCAGCAGCAGCATCGTTCGCTTAAAGTGATGCATGCTTATATTTTGAAGCAGCCTCTTCTGGTCATGCAATTAGGGAGGCTATATTTATGCTTTCTGAGGGTGTTCACACTTTCAGTTCAACCAATCAGATTTTGTCACAACCCCCGTTGAGCTAGTCGTCTCGTCGCTGTCAGACTTCAAAGCTGTTCCTGTCTCTGCTGCTACCAGCTGACGATGAGAGCCACCTCCAACCCATTCACCTCCAGCGTCTATGGGTCCTTCCACTGAGCTCATCAGAAGTCCCCGTCTGCATCACCTCCGTCCAGATGGCTCCAGAGTTTAGACTCCACCAGAGGGTGTTATGACCCTGGCTCGGGGGAAGCAACACGAAGGGAGGAACAAAGTTGGATGATCCAGATTTTAAGTTAACAAAGAGTACAGAAGTGGTGTGAAGACACTGAGCTCCTGCAGAGTCTGATGGCTACGAGAGAGAGCGAGGGAGGGAGGGGGAGGAAGATCATTGATTGGTTAGGTGGAGTTGGTTCACTGGGGGCTTCCTGAACCAGATCAAAAGCCAGGTACACAGAACACTACAGAGGTCATAATACCTCCCCCGCTAAGTAGGATACCTTACATTGCAGCCAAGACACTCAATTCAACAACAGCCATTTTAATATTCTGCATTATTTCACCACATGCTGAAGAGGGTGCTGAAGGACACATCATCCCTCCACAAAAATGGAGGGATATGGACGAACAGATGGATGGATGGATATCTAGAGCATTGCACACTGGTTTGACTGAGACGTATCTCAGAAAAATCAATCAGTAACGGACCACCAGTCCATCCATATATTGGCTCATGGTTTGATTACTCTTCAAATTAAATCCCACCTGGCTGAACTGTGGTTATTTATTGATAAGACATATGGTCAGGTAGCCAATTAAAGGAAAAACCTGAATAATGCCCAATTCAGCAGGGTCAAACCTGCTTTGATCAACAGTAAACTGTGATTGGTCGAGGACCCGCATGTAGCCTCCAATGTTTTAATAATCTCACCTAATCTGACAAAGCGACCGTTTTAACAGGCAGAAATATTGTGCCATCTGAACTTGGCATAACCTTAACCAAGCAGTTTTTGTTACCTTAATCATACCGTTGCTGGTCACATGTGTCAGTTTGTAGAGCGCTAAAATTAACCAACAGTATATTTTCATCTATGTTTGAAGACATGTTAAGAGTATAGCAGCACTTTAGTCTGTGAGTTTAGAAATATTTCATGAATTGAATTACTCATTAGGCATTAGGCATTACTCATTAGACAGTGGTGCAGCAGGTAGTGCGCGTGCCTCAGAGCAAGAAGGTCGCCAGTTCGATCCCCGGGTTGAGCGGGGCCTTTCTGTGTGAAGTTTGCGTGCATGAGTTCTCTCCAGGCACTCCGGCTTCCTCCCACAGACCAAAAACATGCTCATAAGGTTAATTGGTGACTCTAGGATTGCCCTTAGGTGTGAGTGTGAGAGTGAATGTTTGTTTGTCTGTGTATGTTGCCCTGCGATCCACTGGCGACCGGTCCAGGGTGTACCCCGCCCCTCGCCAGTTGACAGCTGGGATAGGCTCCAGCCCCCTGCAACCCATAAAGGGATGGGTGGGTATAAAAGCTAAATGAATGAATTACTCATTAGGGCTCAAATAGCCTAATTTCAAATGTTTTTTGTAATTATTATTTTCACTTTTTCATTTTACAGTTTGTATTGCTCATGAAACACCGGCCAGTTAAGGGTATAGACTGGAAAAAGTGAGTGGAATTAAGACATTTGTCCAGCAACCTTTAAAGGTCACCCCAACTGTCAGAATGAAGACACTAAATTAGACTATCTGCAGGTTGCTTTCAGCTCTCATGTCTAAATTGCTGGCTCTTTTAGCTCCAAGAGCCAAGATGTTAGTCTCTTTGCCCTTGGGTAATGTCAAGTCTTTTGTCAACAGCAGTTGATGTACCTTGAGTTATGCCCCACTGTGCTGATGTGTCACATTTGGCAAGATGAATGATCACAGCAATATATTCATCCTCACTGTAGCAATCCATCAGATGTCAACATTGTCAAGAGAGCGGAGCCTGCTGCACGCGTTACAGTCCGCTTCTTGCAGCCCTAAAAACAACATATGGATCAGGCATCAGCAGGAGTTAGGTGAGTTTATTCAATACAGTGCAGATGAGACATAAACAGCAGATGACAACTGTGTGATTCAACGTCCAGTGAACTTAAACAAGCGTTTTAGCAGCTGATCCTCTGCAGTTAAGGTGTACGCGTTGCATTCAATGGACAGAAAACAGAAGCACTCCTGTCATGACAAAGGATTATCACAAACACATCACTCATTATCACACAGCTAATGAGTAACCACTTGTGTGGAAACTCCCATAAAGCCTCCTCAGCTTTTGCCGGTACTACTCTGGAGTGTTTCACTTTTATTAGCCTCCCATTTATTCCTGAAAATTGGCTGCAGGCAGTGTAAAGTGGTGGGGAGAGTGCTGAAACAAACAGTGAAGGCCATGTTTTCTCTGCCGAAAGAAACGAGTGGGCGGCAGTGCAGTCTTTTACTGGAATCAAGCACAGGGGTCAAGAACCGCGGCACATCCGCAGCCTTTGATAGGAAGTTGGAGGCTGACCATGCAGATGGAAGGAAACTCACATGTAGAAAATAAGAACAGAGTAGAGTAATATGTTACGTAATTAAAGGGAGGTTTTGCTTCAGAAGACAAAAGAAAAACATCTTAATATTGCTTTGTGTTTAAAGCAGTTAATAAAGGGTTAGAAATTCATGAATTTTGCTGGACTTGCTTTACAAAAGGGGGGACAGAGGTTATGATGGATTATAATGAGTCTCTCACACTTACTGCACAATTCAAGTATGATGAGAGGAGCTGACATAGTGGGTCATTTTCATCATTCATTGCAAACCAAAGTCTGAAAAGAAGTCTGCATGGGTAGACCCGAATGTAAGGACCCAAGACCTGATCCAGGACCTACATGGGTTCAGATTCACGCTTGCTGCGGTGAGTCGGGTTGAGTCCAGTTCCATTACTGCAGGTCCCAGGTGTGTTTAACACCATGTGTAATACTTGATCCGCAGTTAGCAAATTAGCAATGCTAACGTTGGCAGCCATTGCGAGGAATAATTAGCATAGTTCAAAATGTCAAGCAGTCAAAGTTTTATTTATTATGCTCGATGCAACAAAACTGCAAAGCTGATTATAAACAAGTCGCGTTTGTTCTTCGTCGCTGTGGCAGCAAGTGGACTTTAAAGCTGAAATAACGAGTGAATTAGCCTGTTAACAGAACACCTGGGTGTATTTTACCAGCCTTCTTCACCCAGAGGATGGATAATGCGTCACGGCCAAGCAGAATGGAGAAGGCTACTAACGTTACAGATGCAAAGTTTTGTTTTGAAGTTAATGTTGTTATTCATGCCGATCAGCTGTGAAATCAGTGCTGGTCATGTCTGTGTCTCCGGACTGAATTCGGGTCCAGCATTTCTTGTATCTGCATGGTCCCAATTTCCAAATAGTAGGCCAGTTCTGTGTCAGGATAGTTTATTTATTTTGGGGTTCTGCCACAAATTTGAGGACCTGTGAAGACCTCTGGTGCAGATGTTTTAAAAGGCAAATTACTGATTCATTTCACTTCATTACTGAGTTTAGTTCCCTGAGCTCTCCAGTTGATCTCAAACATGGATTTGATCCATGTACTATTATTCCTCTCTCACTGCTGGTTGAATACCTAATATTATTTATATATAGGTGACATATTAAAGGGAAAACCGTGATAGGTTTTCATTGATCTTGATAAGGTGCTGAATGACTCAGCAGGTGTATCAGGCGGAAGCCTACAGACCATGTGTTTCCCATGACTGATCAGCCTCATCATCCACCTCACCTGCTAGCATCACCACACACACCTTGTTGTTCCACAGACTCCAGCAGCAGGCTCCCTTCACTCCAGTCAGGTCTGCCTTCTTTAAGAGTTGATTTGTTAGTTTCCTCATGTCTGTGGCTAGTTCAGTTAGTTTTATCTGCCTGTCACAGCTTTTCTTATTTTATGTTAAATATCTATATTAAGTCTGAAATTACACATTTAATGTTCTCTTCAGCAACATCACAGTGACAGTCTGTCATCAGACAGTCAAAGGACTCAGTCATGTATTTTTACTCACAGTCCCAATCTGAGGCCTTTAATATTGAGTATCTGCCAATATAAAGTCCCATTCATTGTCATTATATTCATACTTCTTGCAGCCGGGTGTCATGGTGGGAGGCTTCTTCCACATGTGCCTCAGCGTCCATTGTCTCATGATCCATGTATGTGTGCTGGGCCACTGGAACAGCTTCAGTAAATGGCTGCTTCTGTTGAAAGCCCTTGAAAATTTGCCTCTCTTTCATCCATTCACACACTCACTTATACAACGATGGCTGTGAGCTTCATTGCCAGGTGCTGGACTGACCATTAGGAGCTGGTTCAGGGGCCGGGGTTCAGCATCTTGTCCAGAGACACTTGGACATATGGACGTGGCTTGAACTGCCAGCCCTGTGATCAGCGGACGACCCGCTCTACCTCCTGAGTCACAGCTGCCCCAGTGATCCAACTGCTCAGCGTTTTTGTCCACGTTCCAGAGCATGCTAAGATGCGTTTAGTCAGCCTGTATGGACGTATCTGCATTCATTTTTAATAATTTTACACACCTGCATCTGTGATTCTGCAGCACGTGCCGGACAGAGCAGAGGCTCAGTCAGACTATGACAGGTCATACATTCAGGCAAATAAATGTCTCCAGGCAACACTTGAAACCTCTGCCACTTAATCGAGAGGTCTGGAGTACTTTCTGAAATACAGGGAACATTTAGGAGGTCAGACTGACCCACAGTGTCACCACGGCAAAAGAGCAGATAAGGACAAACGAAAGGAACAAACCTAA
Source organism: Chaetodon trifasciatus (assembly GCA_037975065.1). Taxonomy (NCBI): domain Eukaryota; kingdom Metazoa; phylum Chordata; class Actinopteri; order Chaetodontiformes; family Chaetodontidae; genus Chaetodon; species Chaetodon trifasciatus. The sequence continues at coordinate 5,015,699 of JBBMOE010000023.1, forward strand.
TGCTTGAAAATTACGAGCCTTAAAGTGGAGCGTTATATAAGGATATCCTATAAGAATTTGGTGGAAAGTGGGAAATATACGACAGGGTATTAGTTTTAAACTTCTTAAACCCCATGGCAGGCAGCTCTGTGATGACTCTATCAGTCGGCTTACTTCCCCAAATGTCAGGCTTACTTTCTCCCAAAGTGTAGCTGATCACTGCTCAGCTCAGACTGTGAAAAGGCAAAGTGCTACTGTACTTTAGAGAGATGTTTTTTTAAGACATACCAGGAGCTGCACACCATTTCAAGACTTATACAGAGTGTTTAATGGTTTCAGTAATATTGCACCCATAAGCTGCGTAATTATATTTATCTTCAGTTGCTTTAGCCCAGTTTTTTAATCCTTTAATCAGTCTAACAGTGTGTGCAGGTAGTGGGAATGATTTCCATACACAGAGCTTACAATTCCCACTTAAAAGTTACAAATGTGAGCCCCAAATCCATGTGTGCTCTATATTTTGAATATTTAAAATAGATCGGCATCTAATTAGCAACTCTGGGAACTGAATATATATATATATTTTCCAAACTAGTAGATGGTTTCTTCCCGCAGAGATGATTTGTATCATAAAAAGCACTTCATGACAATAAAGCTGTTGGAGGGAGTTTGCCCTCATGCGAATCAAGGGTCTATATATAGTCCGTGCTGTATAATGTACAGTCTGCAAAGCCCTCTGAGGCAAATGTGTGATTTAGGAATTTTCAGCCATAACATTAAAATTGGCCTGACACTAAATTTCAGAGGGAAATCTTTCACTCCTCTACGTTTATTTGACATTTCTAGTTAGCACTTACTTTACATGAAAACATGTGATGAGCTTATAAAAGATGATGCTTTGTGTGAAAATTAGTTTATTTGGAAAATCAACTCAAACCAGCACAAGTCATGTAATTTAAGAAAATCAGCTGAGTTTAAGACAAACAGATAAACAAATGTTATATTCTTTTATCATAAATTCAAAGTTTTATCCGAAAAAAAACTTTCTTCATCGCAGCTTTTTGCCATGTTTAATGGACCACACAACAAGTATCAGTGTCGAACACAAATAGCTGAATTTAGCTGAACAATGAGACGTAGACGCGCAGACAGACGTAAGCTGTGCTCTTAATATATTCATCCAGAGTCATATCTATCCTGCAGCTTATCCTCTTTCTGTTCCCCCTCAGTAAGGGCTGCATTTGATAGTCCCGCATGAATTTTAGAGATCAGTGCACAGATTGCACAAACTTTTCTTTACTTAAAAAGATATAAATGAAATATAGCTGAAATCCTGGTATAGGGACCCAAGGCTCTGTGGGAGAGCGCGGGTATACAGCTGTTGTCTCTGATATAGATGACTGAGTCTCCTGCTAAGATCCGGGTTTGGCTTTGGCGTCAGCTTTACGATGATAACTTTGGTTTCCTGCCTCTTTAACAAAAACCGACACAGTGTGACTGTGCACCTTCGGGATTTTGATGACTCACCGTGACTTTCACTACACCAGAGTCAGAGGAGCAGGGCAGGGCTGGATGTGTCACAATAAGCAGCAGTTTTGATTGCAAGGACTGCCATCGTTAGAGATCATGTCCGAATCAGACCAGGTCAAAGGTGCAAAATGCACAATCGTGTGCTGTGATATTTCATGACTATTGGTTATGCAGACATCAAATGACCCTAATTGAAAGCATATAGATATATAGATCGATCGATAAATCCTTTGAAAAGAGCCAAATAAAATACATATTTTTCCAATCCCTCTAACTACCAATACAAAGGCTGAATGATTGGACTTGTGGCACATGGAGAAGGGTTTGCAGATAGGTCCTTTAAAGATACAGTTTGCCTTTTCTGTTTGCCTCATTAAGCTGATATCATTCAAACGCTCCTCCATGAGCCAGTGATTCTACCTGGACCAGAACAACAGGATAACCAAATGTGTTATCTCCTCCACAGCTGATTTAATTTGAAGCCACCACACACTCCCTCATGGCAGGTTCGTACTTCCCATACAAGGACATCAGATTTCACCGCAGAGACGTTTTTGTGGCAGGACCTTTTTGCTCCCCGTACAGCCCCTTGCTGTTAGCTCACTCGCACTCAGAATTGAACGTTGGTTCAAAACAAGGAGGCAGTTTGAGACATGATGTGCTGTGGTTCGCCTAATCCGCCCTGTGGGTCTGTCCAGCAATGAAAACCAAGCATTATATTCCACACATGTGCACCTGCATCATGCTCCATTAGCTATGCTTTGTGTGCTTTGTGCTTTGAATCACAAAAACAAGAGCCACAAAGCTCATTTCTACAAGCTCAAAAGTAAAAAATCCTTCACTGAGTGTGCTGCTCAGGAGGAGTGAAATCAAGAAAATAACTGGGATTGTGGAAAGTTCACATCCACAGCATCATCATATGTTTTTAGCCTAATGCACCATGGGAGGATGCATGGGCTGCAACAAACCTGTGTAAGGTTAATATAATTCATCATTAAAAATGGATTTATCCACAACTTGAGGTTTAAAGTGGCTTTTTTTTATCCACGGGGACGTAGTGGATGAAAGAATAAACTAATAAAGAGCTAAATGGCGACTAAATTAGCTTCAAGAATTCCTTCTGCTTTTCTCAGGCATTTTATTATCCTGCCAAACATTTCTGGAGTGGCTTAGAGGTGTGTGGGATTTAAGAGTTTCCATCAAATAAATTGTTTTTCCAAGAGCTGACACAGTGTGCTGTATCTCCAGTGAGATCCTTTAACTTGACAGATTTTATTATTTCTTCCTACAGCATCACTTAGTGTTCCAACCCACTTGAAAATAATTTAGACAGACACATGCAGCACCTCTGAAAAGAAGAAAAATGTTTTCAAATATCATTGCACGGTCAGAAAACCAAAGGCATTCTTGGGACGAATGTCACTATTGTCTCTTGAAGTAATTGCAGTTCCAGTCTCCAGTTAATAAGGAAATATGGAACATTTAACCAGCTATAAAATAAATCTCCCTGGAGAAAAGCCCCTTTTTCCATCCCATGGTGTCTGGTACTGGACATCAAAGCAAAATCCAATTAAGAACTGTTGGGTGAATTAAATACCGCTGCTTTCTTCTTCTACCCCCTCCTTTAATTCATACCTCTTCAGCCATGTTTTTGAAGTTCCTCTCTTGTGCTATACCTAACTTCCAGCTTAGCTTAAGCTGAACACCATGCCAAAGTTTTGCCAGTTGTTCTTAAGTGGGTCTGACTTTGGAGGGACTTTGGAATTACAATGACACACTCAAACCTGTTCACAGAAACTGCAACCAACTGTGCTGCACAGGACAAAAATAGCCAAACATATGACATCTTAAGGAAACTGCATATCCAGCTGGGACGGAGCCATAGCCAGTCTCCAAGTCTCCCACCGGCACATACCCACCCCTCGGAAAATGGAGCATTTTACCTGCCTGATTTTGCTGACTGGCTCAGATTTTGCTGATTTTCTTGCCTTGACATTTGTTCTTCTACCACAGGTATGCAGGCCTCTCAGTTAAATGGTTTCTTTTTTTGTCTGTTTTAAGTGTTGTTATGATCAGGAGTCAGCCTAGGGTGTTTTATTTTGAAAATCCACCAGCTTCTCCACACTGTGTCTGACCTCCTGCCTGGCTCGACCTACTCTGTGCAGCTCGATTCATTGTGTATTGGACACATGATGGAAAAACTGTGAGTGAAGGTAAAGCTGTGTCCTGACTTTATGAATTGCAACTGGCTTCTTTACAACATTAGCTCGTCACTCAAACGAGGCATCACCATGTGAAGTCTACAATCCATCCAGTAGTCGTCAAGACATTTTTATCTTGCACACAAATGTCTGTCTGGGATCCATAAGTGCATGTAATTTCGTGCCGATCCATCAAGTACAGAAGATCTTGGGATATTCCACTGGAAACTGACCTTGATCAAAGAGCTCACCAAAGTCATTTGGCCTCATCCACTTGTGACCATAAATGTATGTTCAAAATATGGAAATCCATCCAATAGTTTGAGAGATGTTTCAGTCTGCAAAAAAATGGTGGACCGACCGACGTTACCATCCCTTGAGCCAATCCACTATAGTTGCTATAAATGTTGCGTCCATAAGTACTGGAAACAGGCTATAACGTACCCACCAGGGGTATATTTTTTTTAATTGCAGCGTCTAATCCTCAGAGGTTTCTAGAACTCCTAAATTCCCAGAAAAAAGTTCAGACAACATGTCCTCAGTGGTAGCTACAGCCCGAAGATGATGTGGCAATGGCTTGGAAAGAAGTCATTTATATTATACGAAGAAGGAAGACATGGAAGTGTCTGGGTTGGACATATCATGAAGGTGTGATGTGGGTGCAAGAGCCTCATCAGCTCTCTCTATTGCCTGACCTTGGCATCTAGTTAGTACCCTGTTGCTCCACTGTGAAAGCTTTACAGCCTTCATAATTGAAGACAATGACATTATCAAAGCTTTATTTCACCATAAGCAGCCCCCAGTTCCAGCTCATCTCCGCCTCTTTAACTGTACCAAGGAGACAAGTTTATAATGAAGGGACTAAAAAATGCAGGACAGCTGCTCAAGGATGTACAACCACTGAGGGATCTTTCTGGAAACCTTTTGTCTATATGTCAGACGACAGCGTGTCACACTGTCAATGTATTACGACTACTTAGGTTAGTGTCATTGATTTTTAATCAGAAACATAGATTTTTACCATTTCATTTCAAGTAAATGAGCGAGTGTATGAATAAAACTTAACATGCTGTCTCTACTCTCAAACACCTCCATATTCCCTTGAAGACCAGACGATTGATTCATATTGTAGTTTGGCCCATCGTTGTGTTTTCTGAACTTTCAAACACCTGAAGAAGAACAGAGGGTCTTTGCAGTCATTTTTATTTGTGCTGGCAGCCGGTTCCCACTCTGACAGGTCTGCACGACTCTCCCAGGAATCTCATGAATATATTTAGGACTATTAAACCATTTTTAAAAAGCTATTTTGCATGCATACAGTCTAATCATTACAATGCAAATGAGATCGGTGGGATGGTAAATAAGGTGTAAACGAGAAAATGGAAAATGGATAAGTAAAAGCACTTGGATGTACATTTGTGGGGGCAGCCATATTAGTTTAGAGGTCCATTACAGTCAACCTTTATTTGTGGTTTTCTTATTTCGATATGAAGCTGCATATATACGCTCTTATCACAAGGCATTGTAATTTTCTATAATAACACAACTTACCTGTAAATATGCTCCTGTCACATACTGAACACCGTCCTTCGCCAGATGCTCGGCATTTGCTATTAGCTCTATTTGAGTCTGTCATTTAGATTCCAGTGGTTTCATTTAGGGAAGCAACAACTGTGGAAATGAGTAACGTCCTATTAGAGATCCGAGGTGACACTTTCACTGCAGCAGTCTGTGATTGCGATCTACGGGGAGAGAAGACAGGTCTGTGAAGCGATACCTGAACTTGTCATCCTCATAAACCATCAGGGGTCCTGCCACGCAACCTACACACTCAAACAAAGCTGTGAGCGAATCTCGTCATCCATCAGATTTTACAAACACGACTTGCATATGTGTGAGGGCGGGCTGTGGGAATATACAGTGCAGTTAAAAGGATGCGTAGGTTGTGTTTTATTGGTGTATATGCTGATAAATTAGAATTATGGGCCTATAAAGCTCACAAATAAACATCATGCAAAATATGTCTGCAATAAACACTGGAGGGCTGTGTTATAAATTTAGTTATGTCAGCATCCTGGTGGCACAGGTGGCTAAGACGTATCCCAAGTGACTGAAATGTACCTGGCTAAAATCCAGGTAGGGCCGTAGTTACATTAAGGACATGTTCCCAGTATGTTCCCAGTGTTTTTTTCTAGGAATTCAGAGGTTTGATGGAGTCCACCATGATTGATAATAGCTGATAATCTTAAATAAATACTAAACACTGGACGGGTGATAATTAGTTCTTTGTTCAAGCTCAGTCCGGCTGAGAGTAAAAATCGCACTGCTTGGCATCCACGCAGAAATCCGTACTGTTGAATCTTTCATAAATCATATACGTTGACATGGAAACAGATTCTGGTGATAAATCAGCGTGGCGAGTCGTCGCTGCTCCACACACCCAGTACGCCATTAATTAACTCTCCTCTGCATAACAGCAAGCCAATGATCTTGCCATTTTTTCTGAACACCTATTCTAATTAAGAGAAAATACCGCTGTGTGCGGAGATTAGTCACTTCACATCTCTCACCTCTCCCATCAGTCACTGGGAGTCATTACGCAGTGTTTTGGTGCATTCGTTTTGATCGGATTGTAAATGCCATCATCTCTCGACGTGTCCGACTTTAATTTACGAGCCTCAAAGCATTGTTTGTTTTCTGTGTGTCTGTTTCTTTAGCATAAGGAACGGCTAACAGCCACATGTGCATGATAAACTCATTGCACTGCCATTCAATAAAAAACCTCATCTGGTTGTGTCTTCCCAAAAACTTAAATACTGTAGCAGCTGATTAGCCTCCAGACTCATCAGTCCTTTGCTCAGACTGGACATCCTGGATCGTATTTCCTTGTTTCACCAGTGTCTTAAATAACACGCCTACACCAACGCAGCCTGCTGCTCTGCTTTAATGCAGGCCTGTTTTTCGGTCTGACTCCCTGCTAGCTGCCAATTTTTCCCTGTGAGCAACAACCCAAGAGGGTTTTTCTCAAAACTGCAGACAAATCTGAGATGTAAAATACAGAAATGTACCAAGCAGATTTAAGCATTTAAATGAGTAGCCGCACTCAGTGTGAGAATATTTCAGTATTTCTCTGCACCTTACGCTCCTCCATCACTCATTTTCTGTGGATGGACTGAGTGATTATTATTTTATCACCCCGCCTGTCTCCAGAGCACGAGCAGACGGACTGAATGATCAGATAATGAGCCGTGATGGATGTTTTCTTGTGTGTCATCCAGTTATTCTCAGACTTTACGCACAGCTCTGACAGGCCGGCCGACACCCTGAGCGCGCCGGGCCCGGTAGCCTGGATTAACATATCGTGTTGTGGAAAAATACAAAGACAGACATCCATGCGTACCTGCTCGAATAACCCACTACAGGCGGCGCTCACCTTCGTCGCCTCCTCGCTCTTCCCTCCCCCACGCTCAGAATCGACTCCTGGTTTCTCCTCCTTCAGGTCAGGCCCTCTTTAGCATCCCTTCGCACCCAGCAGAGCAAAAGCCCTGAGATGATTTGACCCCATCAAAGAGCTAAAATTATTCACTCTGCGTCTGTAGGATTGTTCTGCATACCAGACTCACGCTGTGATTGAATCTTCCACCTACAAACTCGCACTTCTCTAATGTCACTCGCACCTCACTGAAGCAACTCTGTCATAGACCGTTAGCCAGCTCAATATTCCCCTTTTGGCATTTTCTTCTCCGTCTAGTGCACGAACACAAGGGAAGAAAACAAGTAAGGGAATATTCTCCTTGTTATTTTCAGCCGCCAGAGAAGAAAACAACAAAGCAGGGTTTGTGTTTTGTTGACAGAAATACCGAGTGGCCTTTCTCAGCAGGGAGTCGACTGTCATAGCATTTTGATACAGATACAGTTGCATTACGGAGCACCACAGCAAACTGTTAGCAATCATCAATTATGTTGCATCTCTCAACAACACCAGAGGCTTATTCACTCTCCTGGGAACACTCAAAATGAAGTGCCGGTTCAGTTAGTGTTATTCCCTAATGGCTGCACTACCAACACATAGTTTTCTCTCTGTGACTGCATGTGTTTGTGTGTCTGTGTGTGGGAGGAGGTAATTTTACACAACCTCAGTGTTTAGATAAGTTCAAAAATAGTCCAAAGATACAAATTTGTGTGCGTTTACTGCTTCGCTTTCATCATCCTGCCCCGTGTTCAGCCAAAAGCCTCCACTGCTGGATGTTTTGTGCATGTTTCACCTCAGATGTTGAGCGGGAATACTTTTATTTTTAGCATCTTCAGCAGTTCTTGCTCATGTGTGACTATCCAAACACACACACCTATACGTACTTCAAATCACCCCATATCACATCATACATTAATCAATATTTGTATCACTTTTTACCGTAAAAAGATCACTCAAAGTGACACACACTACAGAGCTTTTAAGCATTGTTTAGCTTGTTGTTTTGGATTTTATGACCTGCACATGTTCTCTGTGGTTCAGCCTCTGCAGCTTGGATCAGTAATAATAATAATATTATTTAAAGAGTCTCAAAATAGCAATTTTCACAGCAAAACATTCAGGTAAAAGAAATTAAATATCAAAATAGAAAATAGTCCTAAGAAAAAGAATAAGAGCGAAAGATTTAAACTTAAAAGAATATTTATAAGAAGCTTTAGTAATCAGGCTTTTAAGACCTTTTCAGTGCTATTGATCTATTTGACCTTCATACAGGCAAAAAGAAAAAAAAAAAAAAAGGAGGATATGAAGGAAAATCAATGTTGTCAGTGGAGGTCACATGACTGCTGGATTAGGGCACAGGAGCCCAGGTGTGCTCCTGTTGGCCAGCTGACACAGGTGCACTGAGTGTCCTGAGTTCAGTCTCTGTTCGCTCTTTGGTTGAGCTGCTTCTCTTCGTCTTTCTTCTCTGCTCCGGAGCGCGATGAGTGAGTAGTTTATTCCATTTTACTTCATATTCCATAGTCAGAGTTTACTCTGTCGCCGTACAGTTGCACTTCGTCCCTTTGGTTAATTCTGACCTCACTGCGATCTGTGTAAGTTGGGATTTTCATTGATTTATTAAAGGTTCAAGTGTTTAAGAATGGGAGAAGATTTCATTTGAAAAAAGGAAATACGTGCTGTCAGATGGAGCCGATCGCTCCTACTTCTGTGCTCGTATCAGCTAAGTCCAGTTTATTCCTGAGTTTCTTGCAAAGTAAATTGATTTATTCACATTCAACATGAAAAGTGTGTGTATGTAAGAGTACTGAGCGTGCATGTGTGTGTACACAAGAATTACATTCACCTGAGCTCTTCTCTCTTGGCCTCAATCCCTTCAGTGTTCTTGAGCTCAGCTAACTTTTCCATGAAGGCCTTCCTCAGAGCACCTGACTTTGTTATGAGCTGGGCCGTTCCACTTCCAGCCTCGCCCTCAGCCTCTTCTCTAAACCTGTCTGCTTCTGTGGCCAGACTTTCAGAAACCTCTTGGATGGTTTTCTTTTCTGGCTTAGTTCCTCCAGGTAATCCTGTGTAGCCTCTCTCTTCTGGCCCTGTGCATCACACTCCTGCTTTCCTTGCTGAGGCGGACACCGTACCTGAACCTGGCTGATGCCGCAGAAGTCAGGAGCTCTTTGCCCAACAAAAAGGCACTGAATAAATATTGGCAAAAATATATGCTAAATATGAGAATTGAGTTGACATCGTTGACAGCTGCTGAAGGCTCAGTAGCCAGCAGTAAGTCATTACAGGATATCACAATTGAATAATTTGACCAGAATCTTGTTTGCAATGCAATTTCTTTTATTGGAGAAAAATAATGTAATGTGTTATTTTTATAATGCGTTACCCCAACACTGCCTGTCATGTGTAAACTCCAGAGCACCTGCACTTTTAATGTTGGCATAGGTCTGAATACTGTTAGGAGGTCGCTTACCGGAGCTGCTGGAGTTAACGTTGTTAGTGCATTGCGCTCCCAATGTGAGAACAGAAAACTACTGGGTGACAGCCGGAGTTTGCTGGTGGTTTTTCACAGTGGTTTTATGCTTTTCTGACTAAGTAACATTAATGGAAACGATTTTAACATTGGAGCTAAGACGCCGAGTTAGCACACTCACATTGCAGCACGCTAGCTGGGTGCTAGCTGGGTGCACTCTGATAAATTCTGATTTGTGATCCAATTTAAGGCATTTTTAGGCCTAAAATTATTGGATTTTACCTGCAGGGACCTGCAGAATCCCTGTTCTTTGAAAATAAATGAAATGTTGAATTACTTAATTGAAATGAATTAAAAGCTGATTTAAATGAGTAACCTGGTTTCACGGCCCTGATCTTTAAAGATGGGTGTCTTCCTAGTCAGAGACAGCAAAGGATCGCCTCTGTGAGTAAATCTCGACCTTGAAGTGACGAGGAGGAAAACCTTTGTAGATCTCAAGAGGCTTGGAGACACGTTCCATAGCGGTTAACAGCTCACCAATATAACTCAATGCAGGGCCCAGTAGAGCCTTAAAAGTTAGCCATAAAATGTTTGAACTGATTCAAAAGGTTGGAAACCCAAAGGGACATGAGGACTGATGAATATGACGTTCTTTGCTCGTTCACAGTTGAAATCCAGTGGAATTTTGAACAAGCTACAGATAGAAAAGATATTTTTTGCTAATGACAGTAAACATGGCATTCATCAAACCCTGCAAGCAGCTGTTTGTAGCAAAAACTAGGTTAGAAATGACTTTATCACGCCTGCTCATCACATTTTTCTCAGGCGTGGTGGACATCAAACAAAAAGATGAGTGAATATTGCACAGATTTAGCATGTGACCAGGTTCATGACTCCAAATGAATAACAGTGTCGCTCTGCGTCTGCTGGATCTGTAAGCAAGTAGAGGTTTGATGGTACTTTATATGTAGAGATAGGGTAAGGAGCTCAGACATGGGGAAGGAGCTCGGAGTAGGACCGCTGCTCCTTCATGGTGAAAGAGGACAGATGAGGTGATAAAGATGTCTCCTGGACACTGATTTTTAGAGGTTTTCCAGGTGCATCCATTTGGGAGGAGACTTCAGGGCAGACCCAGAACCTGCTGGAGGGGTTACATATCCCATGTGTCCTGGAAACACCTTGGGATCCCCCTGGAGGAGCTGGAGGATGTGGCTGAGGAGAAGGAGGTCTGTGCTGCCGTGCTTTGGCCGCTCGTTGTTTCTCATACCATCCTGCTGCTCACATCTATCCAATAGCACAGCTTCACACCTTCATCGTTAGCATCATCTTGCTGCTGCTGTTTTTTTAAATGTGACTCTCTCTCTGCCTTAGTTCTTTCATGCTGTGGTCATTTCAGCGTGAATCATCGCACATGTCAAGCGTTCCTGTGACCTTTTGTTTAGTTCTTGTTCAGTCGCGAGCTGATGTCCGACTCCTCGGCCAAAGAGGAAAAAAGTTCATTCTCCCCTCGTTCTCCTGCTCTCATACATTTTGTGTGCCATTCCTGAACAGTCTGCTGCAGTCAATACAAGAATTGCCACCATAAGGTCTTCAACCAAGCTATCCACGCACGCCTTTAGTGCCATGCAGGTGCCATCAGTGGCCTGGGGACATTTCTTGCTAGTCATGGAGATACAAAGCGTCATAGAGGAGGAGTAGGAAAGGCTCGCAGGAGGGGTTTCTGTGTCTCAGTAGTCTCTTGTCTTCTCTATAGTTTCAACAAAGCCATTGTAGAACATTTTAGTCTATATTTTTAACGTTTTTTTAATGAAATTCAAGTAAAACAATGATCCCAGTATTAGCAGATTCAGATCTTTTTGGGGATTGTTTTCATTACGACAGAGCTTCAGTGGCTCAGACGCATCTCATGAAAATGCTTCAAATTTCTGAATTCAGAACTTCCTGTTGAGCAAAAGAGTGCGCACAGACACCCTTACCTCTGAGCTAACGTAGGGCTGTTTGGTTTTGCTTCTGCATGTTCATCACATCTGCAGGAGGAAGGCAGCTCTGCCCTGTGTTGATAGAACACTGGCTCGAGTCTAACTGGCTCTTTGAGGGATAATACCAAGCGATGGAGAGGGCAGGGGAAATATTTCATACACACATGACTGCACAAGCACTTACTCTTTCACTTACTTATGTTAAACTTTCTTTTCTTCTCATCCTCTTCCTAACTCTACGCCTCTCAGCCCTGTCCTCTGTCCTCAACCATCTCTCTCTAGTGCTTTACAACAAACACATTTATACTTTATCTCTGTCCTCTTTACTTACTCTCACCGTCACCGTTCCCTCTCCTGCTTTCTTCCCCCTCTCGTCTCTCATCTGTGTCTGTCTAATGCCTTGCCAATCAAAGCGGCACCATCGGCATACTGAGAGGGTTCGAGGGAGACGAGACAGATCCATGGAGACACAGCAGACACAAGAAGGCAGAGGACATCTGGAGCCTGGTTGCTAATTCATTCACAGTTGATAAATGAGCCATTTTGTGCTTGCTAATGGGGTAGAGAGGTGGAGACAAACAATAAATGGATTTACTAAAATACATTTAGAGAGAAGGAGGAAATCCTTCTCTGCCTTGTGAGACATTCAATCCCGGGATTGAGTTTAAAAATCAGTAAGTGACTGAGGTGAATCAGAGAGTGATTCAAGCCGACTGGCTATGGTGTGTTTGCAGAGCTTGCAAAGGTGCTGGCCTAAACACCATGAGTCATTTGGGAGTTTCAGTGTCTTTCTCAAAGACTCTTAGACATGTGGACAGGAGGAGCAGGGAATCAACCTGCCATCCCTGCAATTAATGGACAACTTAGCTTATCTAATCTTAGCAAAAGGACTGCAGGCAGGGGGGAAACACTCAGCCTGGCTCTGTCCACACTCCCACAATCCCCCAAACCAGTGCCTCTAACAACTAACACACAGTATTTGTTTGTTTCATCCATACATAATGTGAAAGCGTGTGGTTTTAGAGTGAGTTACTACAACCTGAGATTAATGTCATCACTGTGGGGTTGCCAGGCCACCAGTAGAGATGCTAAAAAGAAGTAATGAGAAGAAACTCTTGTCAAGAAAGAGTTGCAGAATGCAACTCCCCTAAAACTGAAAGTCATCACGCTGAAAAAAAAACATGTGCTCAGCTTATCGCCTCCCAGCACATTTTGGGAAATGCAGTATTCACTGTCTCACTGGAGAGTTACAGCACAGCAGTGCAGTTGCACAGGAAACTGTGCAAGTACATTGAGTGCAATGTTTAAACTGGAGTCAAATTCCTTGTATGTGCACACATAAAGCTGATTCTGATGTCTGCACAGTAAAGGAGGCAGCTAGCTTATAGCGACATTAAGACAGAAAACGGAGCTTCTGTTCAGTCCAAAGGTAACAAAATCTGCCTGCAAGCACGTCTAAAGCTCAATAATTTTCATGTTATAGCTTGTTTGTTTGATTTGCACAATAGACAAAAGGTTTGTTAGAGGCAGGCGAGCTGTTTCCACTGTTTCCACTTCTCTAAGTGAAGCTAATGGGCTGCTGGTTGTAGCTTTATTCTGAAAGAAATGAAGAAATGAGAGCGAATCGATCTCCTCATCTAAATCTCAGAAAGAAATCAAATTGCCTGTTAGTGAAATGCTGAAACTTTCCTGCCTGGCATGCTGTTAAATCCCCCTCTTGTGCCTGCAAAATAAAAAAACTGCGGTCACATAAAACATATGGTTCAGACTCACTTAACATACTGCAAAAACGTCTTTCCAGTGCGGCCTGTCTCATTGTAATGTAAGCTCCGCTGCACTTCTCTTCACAGTGAAATCTTCCCTTTTAAATGCAGCAGACTTGAAGTTGCAAATAGCGAGAAGCTGTAAGGAATGAGTAACCAACCTGTGGCCCGTGTCATGCTGTCTTGCCTCAGTGGATGGTAATGAAAAATATGCCCTGCATCATAATCACCAGTGACCCTTGTGCTAAGGCTTGATTGGCTCCTACGTGGCCCCCTGGGTGTCCTCTGAGCAAGGTCCTGACCGGCCACTGGTCCGGACCTGATGAGAATATTCATGACCGTGTATGTTTGAAAGCTAGGAGGCTTACATTGATTTGTCTAAAATAACCCAGGGTGCTGCTGCGAGCGGTGGAAGCTGGAATGAAGCGAACGTATCAGGTGAAAGGGACAGAGTGCAACTTCTGTGTGTGCCGTATTCAGTGGTTTAGGAAGCATGCAGAGCCTGTACTTAAGTAAAAGTACTAAGACTGCACTCTAAAAATACTCCGTTACCAGTAAAAGTCCTGCATTGAAAATGTTACTTTAGAAAAAAAGCGTAAATCAGCAAAATGGATTTAAAATATTTAAAGTAGAAAAATATTCCCGGTGACTGCGTATTAGTATGATATATTTATGACAAATCATTAGATTATCACTGCACATCCATTAAAATAAATTAAGGATTTTACTGCTGCAGTTGGTTGAGGTGGAACTAATTTCCATCTAATTATTTTCCTTATGAATTAATCTCCTGATTTTCGGATTGATTAGTTTGTAAAAGTCAAAAAAACGGTGACACTTTCACCGTGTTTGTCCAACCAATAGTCCAAAGCTCAACATCATTAAAAAAAATTACATAATTATTAAATAATAAATAAAAGCAGCAAAGCATAAAAAATAAGAATTTTCAGTCTTTTCTAATTTTTGCAGCTGTTCTTGTACATATTGTTTGGTACAGTTTAATCTTATCCGCTCTTCATATTTTTTATGTGTAAAAATCTTAATTTCTTAAGTAATTTGTCATTAAAGCTGTCAGATAACTGCAGGGGAGAAGAAAATAGAGTGTTTTCCTCTGAAATGTGGAGGAACAGACGAGATAATGAAATGTTAAAATCCACCTTTCGTGACAAACCGACCTGCCTTTGTTTAACCTGCTAACAGCAACACCTGTTGAAGGACAGACAAATAGAGCTCAGGTCTGAGGTGCGAGCTGTTTCGACTAAAATAACCTTCACAGCATCACGATGGCGGTGATATAAAGACGCCTCGCTGCTGAGGTGATTTGTGTAAACAGAGCCATATGGTTGTGCACACCTCCCCTCTCTGACAGCCTGTCAATGCCCGTGTGAATCCACCCCGACTCATCTAATAAGCTTATGTTTTGCCATTGTTCAGAATGGTGGCAAACTGACGAGCTCGCATGGTAATATCACACCACCTGTGTGATGGAAGGTTAATTGTTTGGAGGGAAAGACTCACAAGTCACTTCATTCATTTTGTTTGCTTTATAACGTGGATCTGTGTATTAGTTGATTCAACAGTGTGTGCGTGCGTGTGCGTTTGCACAGCCATAGATGTGTGCCAATGCATCACTGTGAATTAATAATGTCTATTAAAGCCGTCATTAATATTTCATGTTGAATATGGCTCACGATCATATATTCAAAGATGCCGGTTATTTATCTCTCTTGTAATAAACATTAGTGAGCCACATTATTCATATTTTTTGAAGTTAAATGCAGCACCGCTGTTCTGAAATTCCCATAACCATTACTGCATTTGTTGGACTGTGATGAATACAAATGTACTATGTCTGGTACCCATGGAGATGCTGTGAACCATATAATCACACATCCAAACTATATTTGAATTTGTAAGTCTCTCTCAGCTCAGCGTACCATCCCGGGGTCCTTCTTTACTCCAACTTTTTCACAGCCACCAGTTATGTGCTGAGTCATGTAAAAACTGGCCTGATCCAAATGTAATAGCCTGTGAAGCTGCACTGAACATTTTCATCTAACATGGGATTATATGAATGTGTGTAATATTTAAAAGGTTACTTGTTCCTCTGATCAGCACAGCTACTCTACCTTGACCATTTTTTCTGGCTGTAAAGCCGCTCTTATCTATATTTTTATCTCAATAATGAATCACATTAGTGCCGTTCACTGTGACAAACCCAGAGAATCAACACTTGAGTTCCTCTCAGCTCTCCAGAGCGCTTTAGCATCTTTCAGCTCTTTGTTTTGGTTCCAGCTTTGCTCTTTTGTTTCACACATCACTCTTTTTTCCAGACACAGAAGGCTGCTGTTTTCAGGTTGAATAGCTTTAATAAAGCCGCTGCACGCTGCCTGTCAAGCACCAAACAGCAGACAAACCAAGGTTACGACTTGCTGGTGAAGATGAAGCATTTAGAAGCTAATAAGCCTGATTTTCTTCCCAGTTTTCCTCCACAGACCCCCAGCTCCAAATGAAGTTCCAATTTAAATACACAAACGCTGGCCAACACATTCATCATCAAGTTTAAGGTGATAATATGTCTGTCATGGCAAATTCTTCTGTCTTCTGTCTGTATGCAAAGTTCTGTTTGAGCCACTTCAGTCTGAACTTTGGATGAGTTTCTATCTGAATTGAAGGTTTCTCGTGTTTCATGCTTTGCTTTCCAAGTAGACAGCAATATCCTCCTTTTGCAAAGCTGGAATGTATTTTATAATCCAAACGAATGTAACCTGTTATCGAAACAGATGTAGCACAGACATGCAAACAGTCAAAAAGGCTGTATGGAGCCAAACTAACAGGCGACATCCGTCCTTCATTAACTGCTGACTAATCGTTCATTTGGTCTCAGCATTACAGCACTATGAAGCTCACTTTACCAACAATAACCTTACAAAATCTGAGCTACACCACCAGCAAAATATACAGAATTTATAACTATCACAAGGAAAATTACTCACAAATACATTCAGTAATTATTCCCATGTAGATTATTCATTAACAGTAAGAAACACAGAGTTTATTCTGTCACTGTTTGCTGCCCAAGTGTAAAAAAAACAACCATTAATGCAGCTTCAAATCAACAGAGAGGCCTGTTTGTTGATGTAGCCTCAGTGATTGGTCAGGCTTCATATTTACTTGCTTCCGTTGTTTCACACAACAGTAGTGACTGTTCAGTATCTGCACACTATATTACCCACAGTTTCATCAGATGTCAAACTCAGTAATTTTGACCAGTGTGTGTATTTAAGAACTGACATGCCAGGAAGTGTGTTTTCAACAAGCTGGCAAGCAGATGGATGAAACACACAACATAAGATACAGATTTGTTAAGAATAAACAACAGAGTCACTGATCCTCTCACACATCATTAACTCCTGGTTATGTCTACTGTAGATACAGCTGTTTGGTTCAGGCATGGTGTACGGTAATTGGCACACCACGATGAGTCTCTACGAGAAATTAAAGTGAAATTGAATTAGGAAAAATCAGGGATAGCAATGACAAGTCTGTTAACTTACCATTCAGTGTTACTGAGATCTGTGACTTTCACGAGCTCACAGCTGTTCCCTCCAGCGCTTGGAGAAAATAACGGTGTATCCGGGGGGGCTGATTTTAACACAGAAGTTGAAGTTATTACAATTTCTATCATCCTCCACATATTCATGCAAATTGTGTATCAGATGTATTAAAAAAAGGGCTGGATGTCACAGAGGGGTGCAGGCATACAGAACACCATGCTTCACTCACTCAATTTTCTGGACATCTCAAATGCAAATGAGCGCATTTGATCCACTGGCTGTTGTTCACCAGACATTGTCGAGGCGAGGATATTAGCCACTGAGATTGATAATTAAAAAAAGGGAGACCCTCTGCTTCTTGCATTTGTAAGCAAGAGAACAAATTTCTCTGTGCAAGAAATTATCTGTGCTGGCAGACAGACAGATGAGTAATGTCTGGTAGTTGAAAGGGAAAGCAACCGTGCATCGGTTCAGCGTGTGTCACAACAAGATGGTAGCTTTCTGCAAGCCTCCATTACAGGGCTCCACTAATCCACACATGCAAATCTGTGTCTAAAAAGTCCCTCTTGTGCATAATCCTAACACAATTTCTGTGGTATTAGGATGACGCAAGAAGAAAAAGGACTGGTTGTCAATACAGTAGCAGCTCTGTGTTTAAACATACTGTAGCTTATTTAAAGTGTATGCAGTACTGACATAAGCTTTAATATATGAGATGAGAAAACACACTCCATGTTTGACATCACTGACCAAACGCTGCTTTTCAAATAGGTTGAAATTAAAAAGACACTCATAACCAATTGTACCATTGTATTGTATTTTGAAGTCATTATCATAGTAAATCCCTCAGTGACTGCTGGTTAATAAGTTCAAGAAATCTGTGAAGGATCCTGCATTGATTTTCCACCTGAACTGTGTCAGTGTAAATGATTGCTTTCTAAGCGGTGTGTCTGATTGCAGGGCACAACGCGACATCGCTCGCTCTCATCAATACTTCAGTCCTCTTTAACAAACATGCGGTCGGCCTGTCTTCAGGCATCATTCAGGACTAAACTGAGAGTGCAGTACAGTACAGCATGACAAGGTCTGTTTGTGTTCATGCCTGTTTCCTGACTGAATGTGTTGCTTTAGTATGTTCCCTGTTAGGTTTCGCACAATCATCAACACCCTGATCCCGATTGGACCAGCGATGCTCACGTTTGGACAGCTGATCATTGTGAGTTGCTGATAGCAAATGAAAGAAAGGTGTCTGTTGAAACATATCGTCAGACATCTAAAACAGGTTTATTTGTCCCTAAAAAGCCTAGAAGTCATCCATGTGTGAAGAGCTGAGGTTTAATAACCGAACTCTGAGTCTACACTCATGCTAGCAGCACTGAGGCAGTGTTAGCTAAATGCTAACATCGCCATGCTAACTTGCTCACAATGAGAACACTAACATGCTAATGTTTAGCAGGCATACCGTTTACCGTGGTCACCATCTTATTTTAGCGTGTTAGCATGCTAACATATGCTAATTAATGTCAGTTGTGCAGGTATTCGGTCTTAACCGAAGCGTTGGACACATTAACATGTTGACCTGTTGGTGGCGCTAGATTAAAGTCAGAGGATCAGTAAAGTTATTACAGTTCATCATGAACGCCTGAACCACATTTCATCACAATCATCCAATCGTTGTTGACGTACACTGCCGTCCGTACAACTATGCTGCTAACTGGCTAATAGCTTAGCATCCTGGTAGTGAAGCCAGCTCCTCTTCCCTAACCCTACCCTAACCCTAACCCCTAACCCTAACCCTAACCCTAACCCTAACCCTTATGATTTGCAAAATACTAGATGCAACCAACGACCAAGTCACCTGTTTTGTTTTTATGTGAGAAAGCCTCAAAAACTCACAACCCCAAACATATGTGGCACCAAATGCTCGTGAATCCCCTTTCATGGCAGCTTGAATCCCTCCCAACCTCCTGAAAATGACATTAATATGCAGCTAATCTGCAACATCAGCATACATTCACTGGTAACATTTAGCGCCACTGCAGAAGTGTGACATTCATGCACCGCAGAGAAAACTAAAGGTCTGGAGGAGTGATTGATGGCCATTCAGAGTGCTTCACCACTGACGGCCCGTCTCAAGTCAGTTTCAATATTTAACCATAAACACAATATTAAAGCTGGGTAGCAAAAGATTCTGCAGTAACTGGATTCAGCATGTTGTAATTCAAGTGGTCTGACACAAAACGAGGCTTCTGCACCTCCTTGGCTCTGTTTTTAGGTTGTAGAAAATCGAGCCTGTGATGGGAGACTCTGGCCACTCACAGGTCATATCACAGAGAGGGCATTTCTATTGGCTGGTCTACAAATGCAGATGTGCCTGCGCATCCCCTCCAGACGGTGAAAGCCGAGTCTTGCTCAGCCAGGCCTGTCTGCACACTTCGTTTTAGTGCTGTGCCAGCTCCAGAGAAAGTAAAAATGAAAGCCTGATTCAGAAAACGCTGCAAGTTACGATAAGTTCCCAATGCCTCTTTTGCCTACAGCTGCGTATAATACAAAACAAGCGTGTGGACGCATCCTGGCACCACACGGAGCTTTGGGCTCAACATTTTTGATGCCATGGTGCTCAAACTGACGGGTGGTTCGATTGTTCACCAAACCTCACATGCCTGAACATAATCATAAACACCGCCTGTCGTGACACCAGTTGTTCAAACAGCGGCACGTGAGGTTTAATAAATAGGATCTTCTGATGAATGCTGGCATGCATGCAGCCACACTCACCTGACTCTGTCCTGATTTCATCAGCACCTGGAAAGTTAAGCTTAAATATTGCGCAGGAAGCAATCCTGCTTCGCTGATGGCCATAGATACCCAAGTGGTGCTTTAGTTGCCATAGAGGGATACTGTAAGGTTAGTGTGTTGATGGAAAATGGTGTTACACTTTCCCTAAAATGTTTAGCTCAGTAAAAATTCACATAGGTTCCCTTCTGAGTCTGAACTGCCCTGCCGCTCAAACACATATGGAAAATGTGTCAACAAAAAGTTTCGTAATGTGAGTTGAAAGTGCTGCAAGCAGTGAAAAGTTCCACATTTATTGTCAATGACAAATGTATTTAATAACAGTGGCATTTTCAGACACAGTAAGTAAGTAAGCCCTAAACAGCACTCAGCCCTTTTTAGTGTGCATTCAAATCTGTGTGTCTTTGTTTTGGTGATTGAATATGATTTGTTAAAACAATCATTTACTGCCCAGAAGAGAGGAATAGGTTGGAGGGAAGCTGTGTGTGTGTGTGTGCATGTGTGTGTTGGAGAGTGCCTGTGCCACCACGGTATGAACAGACCCATTGCAATATGTTCGGGAGAGTACCTTGCAGGGAGCGCAGCAGACAACAGTTCATTATTGCATGATTACCATATGCTTGTGAGACTGTGGGTTCAAACCTGGTTCAGATCCAGCTGGTGATTCACGTCCCACCTCATTCCATCTTCTCTCATTCCACTGTACAGCACACTGCATGATAATCAGAGGTGCCTTTCATTAAAGAGCCACGCTCTTCGGATCTTCCGGTTTGTTTAAGATGAGTGACGGAGCGAAGGCTCTCTCCTCTGCACCGGTCATTTCTGGAGCAGATTCGAAGCTGCTGATGGACTCCTGCCAGTTTGTAGCAGGTGATGTCAAGTCGAGTGAGTCCTTTCTGTTAGAAAGAGGAGAGGAAAACAAGAAGCCATCTGTGCTTGTGGAGCTTCAGAAGGAAATGAACAGAGGCTTACAAATCTCACTTTGTACAGATGTATGTGTGTTTGAATG
The DNA here is from genome assembly GCA_037975065.1 of Chaetodon trifasciatus. Classification (NCBI taxonomy): domain Eukaryota; kingdom Metazoa; phylum Chordata; class Actinopteri; order Chaetodontiformes; family Chaetodontidae; genus Chaetodon; species Chaetodon trifasciatus. The sequence goes on from JBBMOE010000023.1 coordinate 5,036,455, forward strand.
TGTGTGTGTGTGAGTGCATCCCATGTATTTGCTAACTGACAGTGATTCACAGATAAAAGCCTACAGAGATGCGCCATCACTAAAACATTAACAGCGTGTCACTGTCATATGATTCAAATTTCTCTGCATTATAAATGTAAGGATGAGTTTAAAAATACACAAGGCTGTGAATTATTCAGCCACTCCCCTCACACTCCTTTCACTTGATGCTGCACAGCCACGGTGAGTAATGTGCAAAATAAACGAGGAGAACATCAGTGACATAAGACATTGTGGGTGAAATGTTTGATGTGAAACGGCATTTGTGTTACGTTCAAGCACCACAAAACCTTCGGCGCAATTAAATTCAAAACAGAAAATGGTGCAATTAGTTTATTAAGAGCAGTGGAATAATGAGGGGGAGAGAATATACCACCCGTGGAGTGTGTAAATAAGGCAATTTATTTGCCCCCATGCGGCTAAACTCGCTCTTGTGCGCTATGCTCCCAGTGCTTGATGACAGCAAGTGAATCTGGAAATGTGTTAATAATGAAAACTCCCAAACACGCTCTCCTGTATATTGTCTAAAAATGAATTAGCATCATTCTACATGGATCATTTTGGATTAGATCCACTTCTTGTCAACTCGACTTCATCAAAAATGATCCCCGCTCTAAAGTCTTACAGAATGTCTTCTCTCTTCATCTGAATCATACATATATGCATGACTCAAAAATAACTAATCTTGATTCATTACAGGATGCTGCCTAAAATTCTCAGTGGCAAACTGTGATCTGCAGGGAGCATGTCAAGCCGGGCTTTGGGTGGCTTGCCTTTGATGCATAAAGCCGTGCGTGTATACTGCCACCCAGTGAGCTCATGCAGAACTGCAAGCCCCGATGAGTCATTCTTGCAGCCTGACTGCCTTCCTCGGCCCTGATGCAGAGGGACCCGAGTGGGGTAATAAATTAGTCTCTTTTAACATTCACAACTGATGGAAGGCAATCTCAAGGTCTGTGAAGATGGGGTTGAAAGGACTGCGTAGACGGTGAGCATAGAGTGAGCAGACAGGAGGGAGGGAGGGAGGGAGTGAAGCTAAGATTCGGGGTGCTCTGAAGCAAGAACAAGACTGCGTAAGCAAACGGAGCAGAGCCACAGACAGCGAGCACTAACCATTCAGAGCCAAAACCACAGCGCTTGTCAATGGGACAGAGAGAGAGAGAGAGGAGGGAGATAGAGAGAGGGATATGCATGCAGGTCATCATTTTGAACTTGGAAAAGTACACGACTGCAACAATCCTGCAATGTTATTTCAAGACGCAGAGAAAAATCTTACCGAAAGAAGTTTATTTTCAATGGCTCACAAAATTACCGGTTTCAGAAAGTTTATAATTAGACAGAAGCCGGGGTACTTTTTATAAAACCTGGCACTGAGCACAGTCCTCAAGGGCAGCAGGCTGTAAAAGGCTGTAAAAGTTTTCAACATCTTTTATTTCCTCTATAACCTTGATGAGTAGCATATGTTTGAAAGAGGTCATTGGCAGCATGACTCTTAATATTTCTGGATTATTTCAAGTTCAGTTTCACCCACATTGAGAGCAAACAACAGAGCAGGTTTGTCACTTCAGCACACTCTGCATCATTTAGTATGCAGCATTCACGGTGAGGAAATGTAAGTGGATTCATGCCACATTGGCGTAGCGAGAAATCAGTAAACTGTAATTCAATTATATCAGGAAGTCAATATCTACATTTTGAATTAAGGCAATGTCAAAAGCAAAATGGAGGATGTTAGTCATGTGAGGACTAAAATAATGAAGTAACATCCACTACAGAGAGATTATTCCTCAGAGGCCGCGTTTAAAATAAAGCAAGAGAGGAAAAAAAAAGGATTTGTGGAAACTGTTACCTTGAACATAGCGCTGAAAGGAAATGTCACAGGTGTTTATCCATTCACTGAACTCCTCTCTTCCATAACCTGCAGCGAAATTGCCATAAGACCTCTAAATGACTGTAGACTGTAGTCAATTTCCAGACCCAGAGCTCCATGAAGTCAAGTAATACCAGAGTCCAGTCCACCATGAAACGTATTAAGGCAGGCACTCTATTCATCCGTGGATAAATAGCTCTCCTTGCACTTCTCAAGTTAATCTTTTTACTTGTGTGTCTTTTGTTAATAAATGTTTTTTGCGGCCTTCGTTTAATAGTACAAGAATAAATATGCATGCTCGACACTTTCTTTTCCAAAGAGCCCTCCTGTTCTCTCTGTGTTCAATCACAACCTGAGATGCTATATTCCATCACATAATTACCAGGTGACAGGTAATTTCAGTCAAGTGAAACCTGAAAGTGTGGCAGAAAGCTTCATGGTATTATTAAGAAAATGGCATTAATGGATGATGAATATGATTTCACAACTGTCATTAATTAAGCTCTTACGTGGACCTTTAGGTGTAACCTAAACATTGTAAATTTAACTGAAATTTAAGTCACTTTAAGTGAAATATAGACTGGAAATAACCGCACATTACATACGCTGAATGGCTTAAACAGGCCAAACGTTTAAATCCTCCACCTGTCCGACATCTCGCTCTCCTCCCCAGTGTCACGCTCAGGAAATTACATCATCGCGCCATTTTTTAACTTAGCAGCCACGGGCCCTGAGCTACTTGATCCATCTTCATCCGTCTCGCTGTCTCGGATGACGTCCACATCATCAACTTCGGCAGTCTGTACAAACACACGCCATGAAAGCAGAGGAAGCACATCGTGAAGGAGCGGTGACATTGACAAAGTGAGAGGGAGGCCATAGTGCAATGTAACAGCACGCTGCCACTTATGAAAACACCTGCTCCACACTGTCAGCAACTTAACCTTCTATCACCTAAATCCCCACCGGAGGATTAAATGTGGCAGATGTAGGACAGCGGGGGGGGTCAGGGGGCGGTGTGACACGAGTGACTTCACAAGCAAAAGTTTTTTTGAGGGTGGAAATAGAAAAAAAGCTGAAAGAGACACAGAGGGAGAGGAGAGGGGTGCAACAAACACGTGTAAGAGAAGTAATTAAAAAGGTGTGAGGAGGCTGTTGAAATGAGAGACGTCATTAGCTTGTGCAGTACAACAGCATGCAGGAGCTATTCAATGTCCATCCATCCATTTGGATGTAGATCGATGGATAAATCGAAAGCTTTACCTTCCAGCTCAGCTGCCACGGTCCGGTACATCGCCCACATTCATGCTGACGCCATATCAATCTGCCCGTCAATCCATTTTGTTCTCGCTCATGAACAACAACGCCGCGAGATACTTGAACCCTTTAACTTGGGGCAGCGGCTCACTCCCCAGCCATGAGGCAGCAATCCAGTGGACCACGGGCTGAGGCGTAGAGGTGTCTGCTGAAGCCAGCAGAATCACCTCATCTACAAAGACCAGAGAAGCAATTATGAGGTTCCCAACCTGGACACTCCACTCCCTCCACCTGCGCCTTGAGATCCTATCAGAAAAATCACAAATAGAATCAGTGAAAAGGGACAAGATGACGGAGCCCAGCACAATGCATTTGAAGGAAGGAAGGAATACTCTCACAAAAGACTCCTCAGGTCAGTCATAAGCCTCCAAGTCCACAAAACACATGTTGACCCCCATGACCACTCTAGCAGCCCTGCAAGGGTAAAGAGCTGGTCTACTGTTCCACAACCAGGACAGGATCTGCATTGCTCCCCCTGGATCTACAATCAGTTGGAGCCTCCCCTCCAGGACCCTGACAGAAGCTCTCCCAGGCAGACTCAGCATGTGTGTAGTATCCTGATAACTGGAGCACATCCTCTGATCGTCTTTTTAAGCAAGAGGAACTACTACCCAGTCTGCCATTCTGCAGGCACTGTGCCGGAACTCCAGCACTGAAGAGGCCTGTCAGTCAAAACAGCCCAATAATGTCCGGACCCTCAGTCTGGCATGCCATGGGAGACCCCACCAGCAGTTATTGTCCCCAACAACACAGCTACATGGGTCATAGGGACGCACAAATACCTCCACTACAACATTATATTAGCATAAAAACCTTCCTGCAGCTTTCTGAAGTCTGGAAAACAACCCCAGTGATGTCATCAGGGTAATCTTGACTTCAAATATTTGACTAAAACCTGCGTTTCACTCTGTGGGCAGGAAGTTTGAAGGAAAAGGACATTTAACAGGCTGGAGACGTCTACTGTAAGATGCCAGTGACTTGCATGAAAATCCAGTGTTTTTGAAGCTTGACTTCTTAAACACAGCTATCTAAAAAAAAAGATCCCTGTTTACGTTTCGTGTTTATATATAAAAAAAAATGCTCATTTTTAAGCTTTAAATACTGATATTGGCTTCAAAGATACAGATGGACAAATATGATTCACTCTATGGAGACCTTGAATATCTGTGCTAGAATTTAATGAAATCCATTGAACAGTTTTTATTATATATTACTCAAAATCCATGATGTCAATCTCATGGTGGTAATTAGGATTCATTCTCTGCAGAACATGAATATCTGTACACAAGATATTGTCAAGATATTTCAGTCTGGATCAAAGTGGTGGATGGTCAACAGACAGGCGTGACCGACCACATGGCTTCAAAGGAGTTAGATCAAGTATAAGTTAAAAATACAAGTTTTCTATCATTTGTGATGGTAAAAAAAAAAAAAACAGTGAAGGTTTCACCTCAACAAGGAATTAATTCCTTGTCAGCGCTGTTGTCGGTTTTGTACAGTACAAATAAAGGATGATAAATGTGCTTTTTCACAGTTGAAAGGCAGCTAATGGAGCAGGCAGACTTGTTAGACAAAAGGCACTTTAACAAGGACATGAAAGACACAAAGGACATAAGAGTGTTCCTGAATTAACTCATCCTTCACCACATGACAGATCTAACATTTAGGCTGTGAGAGGTGTCGAGCTCTTTGCATATTTGCATAAGTTGTACCATCCTACATGTTGCGAGGAGGATTTGCAGTCACTTCATTAAGCTTGTCTTTATGATGGTAATTCATTACCACTGAAGATACCTGGATGTCAGTTTTGTTGTATTAAAGCAGGAGTGCCCAAACTTTTCCCCTCACAGGGCCATATTAAGAATGAATAAATGATTTACTAATGCTTTATACATCATTAATAAGCCATTCATATGTAAAAACTTTGCTTGCCGGGTAGTGAAAGTTCTCTCTGAGTGGTCTTTTGGTTCTCCTGCATAACCAGCAGTTAGCTCTTAAATTCATAAGCAAAAATATTCACCATCGTTTAACTGAATGCACTCTGGAGTCTGACAGCTACAGCCATGCTTGGTCTGCTATGACCAGTAGCTTGTGGTGGCTAATGTTAGCAAACTTCAGATAGATGCTGCAGCATAAATGACATCACTGACTCACTTTATTGTTATTTGTGGGCATGGTGCTCTTCAGCAGGCACTACATAGGCTCCCTATAAAGTTATAAGACTGAAGATTTCAGTCCTAGTTGATTTTGCGACATGCAGAGTTATTGGTGGCAACAGTGAGTTCGGTCTAATACCATAACAATACATTTCCTGTGACAGTTTCACATTAAAATCCACCCTGTTTCTCTGCAGCTGGATGCTTTTATTGTGAACTATAAGCAGTACCAAATCTCAGTTAGCATTGGCAATAACTTAAAACAGCTCTGATATGATGCTGGGTTATAGGCATTAGGAGAGCTGACAGTAAACAATGCAGTTGATATGAATGTGAGATTAAATAAAAAATAACATGAATGCATCATTTCCTGTGGCAACTGGCTATTTGAATCTGGCACGGAAATGGCAAACTCTGCCACTAATAGTGAAAACCAATATATAGAAAGGTAATTACAGGATATAAATACCACTAAAAGGGACTTTTCACAATCTGGCAATCCATAAGAGCTTATACCTGATCATTAGTGAATTATTCTTTAAAAACATATTGAGAAAACCTTTATAAATGGTGTTATATGATAGACTGGTGCCTTTAAATAACCTGCAGAATCAGGTGCTACAGCATCAGGTACTGTGCGGTGCCGTTTTGCTTGACACTGTCTTCCTTCAGCTCTTTTTAAGCACTTATGGGCTTAACCACTCAGCTCTCTCAGTACGAGTTATGACTGTTTAATCCCATCAACAACAGGGATTGCTGTCAAAGTATCATTGAACTTGACAAATGACAGGGAGAGTACAAGTGGGATTCAGCTCAGGCAGAGTAAAATGTTGATTCATGACTTCTCAAAACCCCACTGGCTAACTTCCTTAAAGCTTACAAGACTTCTCTGACCAGATTAGTCTTACATACTCTGAACCAACTTTTCCTCACACACAGCAACACCGGGAGTCTTACTACGGTATTACAGCAGTCTCTCTCCTGCATCACTTCAGACATGTTTTTTGCTGTTATTAGTGAGGCTGATTTGGGGCAACCCTCATCACTTTTCCTCCAGTCTGCCCACTTTTTGTCAGATGATTGAGTTCTTACTAGTTGAGTTTTACTGCAGTGAGCAGATAACACAAGCCACTGTCTAATTTATTTTACTTCTCGACAGTGTCCACAAATGATTTATTACCTCCTGTCACAGCCTCCTGATTGGGCCATCCCTGCTAAATGAGGCAGCATTAGCATATACAGTTATATGAGGGCACCATCCCTGAGCTGCACTGACTCATGAGACTGTTTTTGCGATTGAGGGAAGGGTCTCAGGGGTTTGACTCAGAGAACATTTGACATTTCTGGTGTCTGAAGAAGGCAAATGCCACTTCTTCTGACTCTGACCTCAATCCTGGCATATAATAAAATGTCTCTTAGGATTTATGAACTACTAAGATTAAATCTGATATATGAAAGAAGCATTTACTCAAAGTAATGCATATTGTGTTGAATGACAGCAATGATAATTTTATTGTAGATAACCTGACTGTGTTAAACGGATATTCAAAAATTACTCAAAAGTGCACATTAGGACAAAATGTGTAGACCATCTGAAGGTCTACCTGAATACCTTCAAATCCACTTTCAGTGGAGTTTAACTCTCCTCTGGTCACAGATAGAAATATCCAAACCGACCTCAGTTCAGAGAGGCAAAGAAACAATTTATGTGCACAACAATATAACAAGAACACAGATAGTGGTATATTGGAATCTAAATAGTGTGAAATGGGCCAATATATTGTTTGCAGTATCTGCAGGTTGTGTAATTCACATGGACCCTGGATGACTCTGGTTTTTTTAAGTATGTCATGGAATTAATGTGTGTCAACTAAAGTACTGATATAATCCAGTACCGGAATGAACATGAAGCCCAAACATATATATCCCAAAGTTAATGTCAACAGCATTTAAAAATGGACAGCCTGTGTTTTACGAGGCTGTTATAAAGTACACTGATATACTGAGTGTTGTACTGTAGTACAGTGTACAGGTATTGCTATTTTTAGGTCACTCAGTGTGATGTTTTGTACCACAAAGTATTCTAGGGAAGTTAATTACCCTCTGGTGAAGCAAGTACTGAGGTAGATGCGTAGGCTGGATGCGTACACTGAATAGTGAACGGTTCCGACTCTGTTTGTACTTCTGCGGCCGCCGTAGTTGCTGTGGATATGAACTACAACTTACACACTGTTGAGTAGCTGTGCTAACTCCTAGGTAAAACAATGGCTGAATATTCTCACGTAAAATCAACCAAACTGGTTTTAAAAGGTTTTAACAAAGGGTAAGTGTTTATTTTACAGAGCAGCACTTATCGCTACCATCTGCGTTCGCTATTAACGGCTAACTGGCTTTGTGTAACCCAAGCTAAAGCTAGCTGAGGCTAACACGTTATCGTTGTGTGAAGCATCGGTCAGTCTAAGTTACGAACGTAAGGTCACTGTGTATTTCTGATTAAACCAACCTTAAATATTTTAAGAACGACAGAGGCTGTCGCAGATTTTAAATCTTACGGAACTGTCCGGAACTAACGTGACTTAGCTTTAAGGCGAGCTAACACGCTAGCCCCTTCTTTGACAAGCTAACGGTAACTAACGTTAAACATAACTGTGGTTCAGCTGTGATGAAACGAACGTACTTTTTCCAAAAATAGTTTCAGCAGCAGCCGAAATGCCAGTGAAGGTCGGGTATTAAAAATATTTTAATTTCACGTTGTTGTGGGACATTTTTTTATTATACTGTCATAAAAAAAATCCAAGTTTAGGTTGCAGCTCACCTAAATTTATTTAAAGAGTAACCTGTTGACCTCCAGTCGTTCAATTTCTCACCGTAGCTCAGTGATGTACAGGTGTACTCCAGGACTCTGTGACATCACTGTTGGGTGTGGTTACAGGTGCAGCTGACCACATCCAACAGTGATGCTGAGCGTGGTCACAGGTCAGGAAAGGGTTGAAGCTTTCAGTCAGAGAGCAGTGAAACGCTGCTTTTCAGCCGGGTGTTAAATAAATTACTCTTTAAAGTCAACAAGGTTCAGCCCTTTGTGAAGGTCCTGCAGCTCGCGTCCTACAACCATAATTCATAACAATAACTGAATGATGACTCAGTGATTTGTTATTGACTTTAAGAGCCTTGCAGTTGTATTTTCAAGGAAACTATATTCACTTTGCATAAATTAACTTGCCCACCTGAGAGGTTTAATATTTGCGTATGCTTGCAAGGTTGACCTGTGAAATTCAACATTTAATGACCTAATTATGAATGGACACTTTCTCCTGTTTTTTTAATGTGGTATTATATTTTTCACAGGAAGAAGAAGAAGCATAAAGATAAGAAGAGAAAAGCAGCAGATGAAGAAGAAAAAGTTGATATTGTTGGTATGTATATGCACTGTTAATGTTCAAAGGCCCAATCTGATTTTCTTTTTTTGTTTGTTTTAGCCACGACCACATGAGTTTAAGGTATATTTAAGTGCATAGTCAAAAAGAAATATTGTTATGGAATTTGCATTTCGTGTTATAATATTCTTCCAATCATGTGTTCACAAAGTGGTGAACGTCGCTCCATCCTCGCTCGTGAACCACTGAGCCTTTCCAGGATGCGCCTTTCATACCCAATCATGATACTCTCACCTGTTACCAATGAGCCTGTTTACCTGTGGAATGATCTTTTCTTGCTCCTGACCCAACATCCAGAATAAAATCCAGAAATCCAGAATAAGCAGATGTTTATGCTTCTGAGTAGATTCTGAACCTTAACGTTTCTATGGCTTTCAAGCACGCTGCAGTGCTGTGTGTTATAAAACTTTTTGATACGGGTTTTTTCTGCTCACCAGGTGGTTGGTGGTCCGTCAGCAGCTTTGGTGAAATCACTGGAACGGTTGCCATAGAGATGCAGAACAACTCGTACATCCATGCCCTGGACAGCGGGCTCTTCACAGTCGGCGCACCACACAAAGGTAAGAAGACGCACTGGAGTGCCTTCAGAATTTGACAGGGTTACTTCAGAGGAGTCATTCTTCAGAGGCTCCAGTGACTTTTACTCAAATTGATCACTTTTTCTCAGCTCAGTAGAAAATATCTATAATGAGGGGGGAATAAGAAAAGAAACTGAATAGTTTCTTTTCAACTATAAAACTTTTTTTCCTGTGCGTGATAGAACAGTTTGTGCCATTTCCACCCAAGATTTCTAAGTCTTTTATTTTAGTTGGCAATTTCTGCTATTGCTGGCTGTATGAAAGCAGCTATTTCTGCTGCTCTAGGTCACATTTTTCTAACTGCACTTGAAATAATTGCCAGAGACTCATTAACAGCAGATTCAAAATCTGTTTCCACATGTCCTTTGCAAAGACTTCTAACCATTTATTTTTACTTACTTGACTTAACTCAGATAAACTTCTGAGCCAGAGAAGTGAGTCCAGAAAACGGCACATTTGGGAGTATATTTTTCTGTAATGTGTCGTAGTAGAACATGGAATAATGCTTTAAGCTGCTCAGGATTATGGCTTGGTAATAAATCAATATTATTGTCCTTCAAGTTTAATTCTAAAGTGGTGTTAATGTTTTTGAAGAATGTTGTTGTCCAGTTAATGGTTGCAAACAAAGTTAGTCATTAGGGCCTTTGTTTTATGTTTGAAGACGAAAGAGAAAATTAATCAGCAACTATTTGATGAGCGATTAATGGTTTTAGTCATTAATCAACATTTCATGGTCCCAGCTTCTCAGATGTGAGGCCTGGATGTTTTTCTTTGTCATTTATAAGTTGACATTAGAAAACATCTTTTATGAATGTGTTGTTCCCCGGGATGATGAATATATATGTGTAGTACAGAAGAAAATAGTCAGCCTATGCACTCACTCCACAGTTGGACAAACTTGAGGAATCTAAAACTCAATTTTGAGGTTCGGTTTACTGTAGGCTCCAGGCATTGTGGGGATGAAGGGAGGTTTTGCCTTCAGTCCACAAAGCAGTAAGCATTTAAGTAGTAAATCCAGACACCAGACTGAAAAGGCTGAACAGGGGTTGAGTTGAGGGTAAGGACAGAGCAACTGCGAATTTTCACTCCCTTCAGCCTGCAGGCACTTCTGAGGGACTGGTGCTCATTGAAACAGTCTGCCCGGAACGAGACACTAATAACAATTAATTCAGTCCACGTTGTGTGAGAACCAGTGAAAATGGCTGGAGGATTGAAACATCCCAATTCCCTTAGTGGGTCCTCATCCTCGGCATGCACATAAGCTCATTTCTGGGAGATGAAAGCGGACGCAAGCTAGCAGTATAGAAATGGAGATTAAAGATTTCCCCCTCCTGACTGGATTTTACACTCTGTGGATGTTGCAGCGTTTTAGAAAACTGCCAAAATGTTCCCATTCAGCTGCAGGTCAGAGGAAACAGGCTGATGCTCTCTCAGCCAACTCTGAGGGGTCACCGTCTGACATGTTTCAAAGATAATCAGCCTTTTGAAAAAGCGTCTCGTGTCACATTTTACCTCCGTTTTATAAACGCTCTCCTCGTTAACGTCTCACAGGCTCTGCTCCGTCTTGACCTGGACCCTGTATGACGCAACACAAATTATGCCAGAGTTTGATTTATTGTAAAGGTCAGGAGGTGAGCTAATCACTGGCAGATCACTTTTATGAAATCATGAGGAACCCAGAAGACCTCGGCGTGAAATAAAGCATTTAAATGCAACACAACAGTTCCCTCCATATCTTATTCCAAATGTCTCAGTGCTGTTGAACTGGACCCAGATCAGCACAGCACTACCTAGCCAGCGGGCTTGAATTATTAATTACAAGAATGCATAAGTAAAAAGGGAAGCAGGTCTCAAGGAATTTGGTGTGAGAAGAAAAATTATGCGCATTTTCATAATGGCACATGATTGTTACACAGTAACTAATCAAATACTAAATGACTGTTTTTGTCTGGCTGAAGCTTTTCTGTCCATCTCAGTGTCCAGGATTTGGTTACAGGTCAAACATAATAACTGGGCTTTCAGCCTGCTGCAACATTTTTTTGCTTTGAACGGGCGATGAGCTGCGTCTCATTAATAATAAACGTAAGCACAACAAAGCATGAAAGATGCAGAATGACTCAGACCAAGAGAAACCCATTTGAGAGGCAGCAGCAGCAGCAGCAACCGTAAAACGTTTAAAAGGTAAACACTGTTTTATATGTTTCAGATGATGAAGGACCTGACCCTCCGGAACAGTTTACTGCCATCAAGCTGTCAGACACAAGGTGAGAACGCAAAGACAAACCGCACATTGTGTTTGCATTCACAGATAATCCGTCGCTTAAAGATTTAATACCCAGCTTCTGCAGGCGCTCTTTACGGTGTCGAGATGCACAAGAGCAGTTTACCCTTCATGGGCCCTTCCAGCCTCTCGCTGTGGGGGAGCTCTCTCTGCAGCTGTGGATCTCAGATATTATTTAACCCATCCTGTCAAAAAGGCACAACCATTTTTGTAAAGCCTTAGTCTGAGCCAATGTGCTGCCACTTTACATTTTTTGGGTCATTTTTTTCTGCTGCAGGGTAGCCTTGAAGTCTGGATATGGCAAGTACCTGGGTATCAACTCAGAGGGTCTGGTGGTGGGCCGCTCTGATGCCATCGGCGCCAGAGAACAATGGGAACCAGTCTTCCAGGACGTAAGTGTCTCCATAGATTTAACCTTGTTCAGGAGGCTCAATGGAGATACATACTTGTGTCTTTAGTCCCATCTTGGTCCTGTGACTTTTGTGGTAGCTTGAAGCCTCGATGACAGAGATTAGAAAGAGATGACGGGGAATTATGGAGAGAGAGAGAGAGAGAAACCAGGACTGCTGCTGTTAATGTTCATTTTATTGTCCCCTAAACCACACGTTCGACCTAAATGAGGGTCATGGATTTGTCTTTTTTCCCTGCTGATGAATTGATGATGATTGTTGTTTTGTTTGTACTTCTCTGTGTTATTCAGATCTTCTTTTGTAATGGCTGAATGATTACAGGTCCATGTGCCCGTGTCTTTGAACCGTTTAAGCTGAGCTATTGAGACATTTGAGCATTTTTGGGACATAATCTTAAAACCACAGTCTTTACGGCGTGTCTCCTAGGGTCAGGCACAAGTCTGAGTCTGGAAACGTCAGTTCCACAACAGGATCACGGGGCTGAGTGTGCAGTTATCTCCTCCTCAGCACAAGTAGAGCTAGAACAATAAAGTGATTAATTGATTAGCAGATCAACAGAAATGTAACCAGACCTACTAGACATTTTTCAAGCAAAAATTTCACAGGTGCCAGCTTCTCAAACACAACTACAACTGCTGCTTTTTCACTTTTTTTCTGACATTTTATCGATAAAGCAAACAAGAATGAAGAGAATAATCTGCCGACTTATCGATAACGACAATAACTGCAGAGTGCAAAGGCTGCTGGGAGCAACATCACCTGATATGTTCTTCTTAAAATGTCTAATCTCTAAGTAAATCTCTTCATTTCCAGGGACGCTCATGTGAATATCAGTTAGTATTTGAAATAAACACATATATTTCTGCGGCTGCGGCACATCATGTAAAGGGCTGGTTTTTTTTACAGCCGTCCCCTGCCTTTCACGGCTCGCCTCATGGCTGATTGGAGTTTAGCCCATGAGAGATAACACTTAGCTGTAGTCTGGAACAGCTAATTCATTATGCAGAATGCATCTACCTTATCACTGCAGCGCACTGCTCGCCTTGATGCTTTGTTGAACCTATAAACAACCTGCCCGGCACAACCTTGAGACTCTTTTACATCAAATATCAGGCAGCCTTTCATGTCTGTCACAACAACCGTTCCCACTGCAGTTCTATCTAATCTACTGCCTCCTCCTCTGTTTTCTGTCTGTTCTGCCTCAGGGCAAAATGGCTCTCCTGGCAGCAAATAGCTGTTTCATCTCCTATAGTGACAGTGGGGACATCGAGGCCAAGAGCAAGACAGCAGGGGATGGCGAGATGGTGAAGGTGATGTGTAAACTGTGTTCTTCCACAAGGTTGCATGTTAATCCCTTCGTTTTAAGCATGCAGCCTCTGTGGGGTCCTGACTGCAGAGACGGAAGGGGGAAATGTTTGTGACCTCGCCTCACGAGGTTCAAGGTATTGCTATTTAATGTAAAACTTCTCTTTTTTTTTGTTTTCAGATCAGAACGAGCACAGAACGAGAGGCCAAGCGCAAAGACGACATCGCAGAAGAGGACAGAGGCAATGTGAAGTCCTGTGAGGTCAATTATGTGTACGTAACCTCCGCCGAGTCCACCTGAAGCTCTGACTTAATGCACAATCAGTAGCTAATGAAGGAGGCCACGCCGGCCTCTCTCTGCATATAACTTTGATGTTAACCGTCATCCTCTGCCAGGTCCACCGACCTTTTTGTGCTGCTTTTAATTGTCCACAAATTACCAGAGTGTAATCGACTCCTCTCTGACACTGTGTCAATAACAATTAAAAGTTTCACAAACAGTGTTTATTCCTGCACTTTTGTTCAAGGAATTAGCCCGTGTGTCCATACAGCGTTTTTTTTCCCTCCTGAGAGCCTGCATCATTTTTTCAAGTGTTTCCAGTGAGGAGGGAGCGTGTGTGGCGGTGGCGACGGCGCTCCGAACACTTCTTGCTGAAAATGTCTGAACTTTTCAGAGAGGGGTCACTGTCATTCTTCATTACGCGTCACGCTGGTTACTAAGTAAATGGAGGAAAAGCTTGCTCTGGTTGTGTCTGGGGGGTCATTTCCTGGTTGCTCTGTATATGTTTTTTTTACTTGTGAAGATGAGGTCCGCTTACTTTGTGCCGCTGAAGCTTCCTCTTGATGAAAGGACAGAATCCAGCTCGGTTGGGCGGCGCTGCGCTGAGTTCGCCACTGCAGCTCTCGAGCTCTCCTCGCTGGATTGCTGATGGTTGCTTCTGCTCGAGGTGGTGAAATGAGTTTGCTGCATCGCCCCCTTTTTGTTGTTAGTCCTCTTACATGTGCTTACGTCTTTAACTAAAGCGCTCCTCCACTGCGGAGTCTGCAGCAGTGTTCCTTTCACTGTCGGCCATGTTTGTTGTTGCTGTGTGTGACGGTATGACATCATTACGTCAACAAATCGAAACGTCGCCGTCGTCACAGTATGAATTTTTTTCATAAACTTAAAGATCTTACCAATATTATGGTGCTGGGTTAAACACAGTTTATTGTATCTTGTTTCATGGAAGTGACTTTTTAAAGTGATATTTGTTTTGACGCTGTCCTCACATTGTATCAACAATTATACCAGCGTTTCACGACAGCTTGATGTGTTACGGTGTAAGCTCTATACCTCCCAGCCCCCCCCTGAAATAACTGACACGGCACTTTATTCTGATTGAGGGGAAAAACTGTGATTTCCTTCCCATTATCTTCACGTTGTGTCGATGTGCACCGACAACATTTTGACAACATAATGACATCCCTGGACGTGAGATCACGCCTTTAAGCTACCGCCTCATCGGTCCTGCGCCTTAAGGATGCAATTGATGGTTTGCTGTTGGGGCGTGGGGGGGGGTGAGAAAGCAGGCAACGCCACATTTCAGCCTCCGATGCTGCGAGTGTTTTATATACAGCCCGTCAGCGGCCTATTAAGTTCCAGGCAATATGTCTGAAGCTGTTTTTTGCTTGGCGTGCTTTGGCTTGTGTTTGGACTCTATTATTTGTTTTCGATGAATGCTGGGGAAATGGACTCATCATGTTGACATGTTGATAATGGCTGCCCTTGAGCCTGTGTCTTGATGTAGTGTTTAGCGTCTGAAATGCCTTTCTGGATGGAGTGCAGCCTGGAAATCATAAAACACAGGCAGAGCGAAGAGAAACTAGATATCGAGGAAGTTTCTGACTCGATGCCTGGGTCGTTTATGGCGCTGTTGTGGGAGATATCCGAATATATTGTTGAGATTGCTTACATTAGAATAACAGATTTTTTTAAGCTCTCCCTCGCACATTTGAAATATTCATGAGGGTTCGCGCTGACAGAACGGCTGGATAAAGTCCTCACAGCGCAGTGCCGTGTTTAGATACATGTGTTATTTCAGGCTGACAGCTTGATTAATAAGGAGAACGTCCCACCCTCATTAGCAGATTCCACTGTTATCCCTGATAAAACTTCCAGCTTTGGCTGAATATTTAAATAATTGTACTGTATATGTTGATCTGTGGCAGGTAGTCGGATTAGCCATTCAGCCTATTGCTCTTTACCTGCCACTGTCAGCATTTAGACTCACTGCTTTACTTAATTCTTGGCTCAATATCTGGATTTTTTTTTAAAGATTTAGCTTCTTAGAGCCTCAGTGTCACTTCTCAAAGGAGGATAAGTTGTGAAAATGTCAGTAATTTTGAGGGCGAGTGTGTGTTTATGCGTGCGTGTGAATGGAGCGGGGAGTCATTTGCCTCTGCGCTTCCTGTTGTGATGTCTCATAAATGTTTTTGTGTGAATTACAGGAAGAAGTTTCAGAGTTTTCAAGATCGGCGGCTCAGGGTTAACGAGGAAGACACCGTCACGCTGAAGAAAGCCAGAACGGACGGGAAGTTCCACGAAGCCTTGCTCGACAGGTGTGAAAATAAGCCCATTAGATATTTACTCTCAGACAGCTCATTTGCATTTTTTAATGTTATCACCCCCCCTCAAGTGTTTCTTCTAGCGCTGTCAGTCGATTAAAATATTTAATCGGGATTAATCTCATGAATGTCATAGCTAACTCGCGATTAATCGCAAATTAATCGCACATTTTTATCTGTTCTAAATGTCCCTTAATTATCATTTTAATACTCTTATCAACATGCAAAAGTGGATAGGCTTGCTTTGTGCAAATGTTTTTTACTGAAAACAACAACGTGTGGTGTTTTATTTCACACTAACATTCTCACTTTGAGCAGTCGTTCACATTTGAATGAATCAAATCTCACACAATTTAACACTGTCAGTAAACAGATGACAAAAAAATAAATACCTGGTTACAAAAAAGCCCCTTCAACAACCCTTTCTAAGGGATCAAAACAGGGTGATACAAGATAAAGTTACAAAGTGCACATCATTGTAAACTAGGACTCAGCCTATAGTGCAGTTAAACCAGGCTTAAACTTTCCTTTCTTAACTTTCCTTTGAACATACAAGCAGTCAGACATTAATGCTCTTCTGCGGCGGATAATTCGCATTAGCCATGTGTTTGGCCTTCAAGTGGTATTTCAGACTGGATGTGCTACGGTGATAACTCAGTTCACACCAACAATACACACAGATAACTTTGGTCTTGTCAGTCGACCCATCTGGCAACTTTTTGACACTAAACTTTCCATTCAGAATCTTGTTCGCATCCATTTCGGCGTTTCGCGCTTGACATCCACACAAACCAGTAGCCGACTCTTTGACAGCTAGCGAGCAGGCGAGACCAAACACGTGTGTGGGGCGTGCCTATTGTTTTGTTTTCGTTTTACAATCGAATCCTGTAGTTTTCCTAACATTACTAGCAGTGGCCACAGCTTATAAAAAACTACAAGTTCACTCGGTCACAAAGAGCGTTAATCTCACGATAAAAAAAATGATGCCGTTAAAATTGATTTGCGTTAACGTGTTAATAACGCGATATTTATGACAGCACTAGTTTCTTCATGTGTAAATGAAGTTTATACATACATGTATACAATCAAACTGCTCTGTTTTCACTCCAATTTGTGCTCAATCAACATTCCCACACAGTGAAATGCAAGGCCAATAACAGGCTGCCAGATCAATGAGTATTAGATACAAACTTCTTTCCACAATATGTCAAAATAAAGTGGTGCACTGTGCAAGTTTTCATTGACTTCCAGTTCACTGAACCTCCTCTTTAATGTCAGCTCATAAAAAAAGTTGCTTTTGAAAATATTTCCGATGTTTTTAAAGAGAAAATCCAGATAAAATGTTAAGCTACAACTGAAAGGTTGAGTAAAAATGAGCGAATGTGGGTCAAATCATCCGCAACTACACGTTTGTGTATCAGACAGCTTTGAATGGATCCAGACAGAAATGTAACAGAAAGAGGAGCGCGCACACTGCAGAGGGACCAGCCTGTGTTGTTTGGTTTGGTTCAGGTAGTAACAAGTAGGATAAGTGAGAATTTCTGCATGTTATCATGTCATGCGTGTGTCAGCAGAAGCACTAATCCAACCTGCAGTCTCACTGACTGCAAGGTGTTAAAATAACATTATCTGCTTATTCTGCCTGTGCAGTAACATGTATTTATTAAAAAACAAAAGAAATGTGACTCAGATGTTGATCTCAACTTGAACATAATCTGACTGTGGGCGTAGACTGTGAATTAATCATTACAAAATAGCAGATAATTGATTGATTGCACTGACTGTTTTTCATTTTCATTACAGGAGAAGCAAAATGAAAGCAGACAGGTACTGCAAGTGAAGACTCAGCGTCATTGATTACTGCCATGGATTTGTAAATGTCTTGATTTTGTAGATTTTGCCATTTGGTCTGACATTTAATGTACTGTTTTTGTTTTTGTTCTCTGATATTTTGATTAAAATGACATGGCCAAATCAGTTTTGTTGGATTTGTCTTAATGGCGGCATTCACTCAGATAGACAGAGTACTTTGTTCATCCCCTAAAAGAAATTGCAATGTTGTAGCAGTAGTTCACATTATCACACTTAACTTACACAAAGCTGAACTGAGGTCAGTCAGCAGCGGGCGCTGACTCATCGCTGCTCTGTGTAAATAATTAACCATCACCTCACTTTGCTATGGAGAAACTGTTTGTTAAACCTTTGAGTTATTGGATGCTCCGTGTTTCTGGAGTAACTCTACCACATTTTGTCGTTGCACACAGTGATCGAGTGAACGTAAACCATAACTGAGTTGGTAATACTCACCGGGCAAACAACTGCCAAGACTGACCTTTAACAAACCTTTGATGAAAGGTCAGAATGTATTATTTATTTATACTGCGACTCTGATCGGTTTGACAGTATTTGATGTGATGTTTTGCCACAAGTTTATGTAATTAAAATAAATGTCACTCCAAAAACGTAATACATCCCTCATTGCACACTTCATGGCCAAAAGTATGTGGACGAGAACGTCACATTTGGTCATTTATGGTGCTTTCTGATGCACATATGTATTATGTGTATCTATGATTTCTTACATTGTTAGGCTGTTAATACTGTATACATCATGTACAGTTCTGTGTTTAGGTCAGTGGTTTGCAGACCAGGAATTGGGCGTCCCAAAAGGGTCACAATCTGACTTCATTTAGCCTTAAACAGTTGTTTCTGAGAAGCTTAGCAGGGATGAATTTAACAACTCAGACCTCTGAAATATGGTTTAATGTATCACAATTCATTGTTTTTTAATTTTTATCTGTGGGGTGAAAAGTGCAATATTTTTCCTCTAAAATGTAGTCAAGAAGAAGTATAAAATAACATAAAATGGAAATACACAAGTAAAGTACAAGTACCCCAAAATTGGGAAACAAATATATGAAGACAGTGTTTCAGCAGATGCTCAGTTGTCACAGGACCAAAGCAACACAATCAACTAAATGAGTCATGTTATTTCTCTTCGCTTCCGTGTGGAAACAACCACTGGCATGTCTTTGGAGGGGTGTTTTTTATGACGTAGTTATTCATTTTGTTCAAAGCTCTCGCTTTTTTAACCAATAAGAAAATAAGTTGTTGGGTTTTTACAGTTATCGAAGACGCAAGTGAATTGTTTTTCTGTTTTTATGTACAAAAGGGTTGTACGTGCCTCTGAGAACTTCCGGTTTCCCCTCTCGTGCATAAAAGTGAGGTCACTATCACGAGATAAACAGTAGCTTCTTCCGCGGTAAACTTACTGAAGCTAAATAAACCGACGCAGGACGAACAGCAGTTTGGCCGAAGTCTTCCAAAAAATGGGTCACTGTGTTTTTCTCACTTTTGCGGCCTTATTTTCTGTCGCATCCACACAGTTTATACCGCCGGTAAGCGACATTTCTGCCTCATCACTGTGCTGTTTAACACGTTATTTAAATAAATGCTGGGTGTGTTGTCTAAAAGTAAGCTTATACTGAGCTGTATCCATGCTTTCATTTACAGTATACAGAAGACTGTCGGGCAGAAATGTATCCACCAAAGGGTCCCACGTAAGTAGCTTTCGTCTGTAATGCTCAAAGAAAACCACTTTGTTGGACCTACCGGTGGTCGTTAGCTAACGTTAGCTGTGCTGGGCACAGTGTGTTCTGTAACGCCTGTGCTTTGGACTGGAGTGTGCTACCTTCACTTGCGCCTCGTAAACCTCAACATCCTCATTCACAAGTTGCATTTAGTTCATGCTTTGTTTTGTTTCCCTTTTTGTTGGCCGCTGTTCATTTTAGAAATCAAATGGCACAAAGAAGAGAGGAAAATGTACCTGTAGGCATGATTCATTAACCGAAGAATAATTAATCAGGAACTTTATGAGTTTATCACATTAATGTCATCTTATACATCACAAGGAGATCTGCTCAGCCTGAGAATACACTTGTGGTCTGACTGGAGATTTTTATAGTCAGAGAAAATATTTCTGGTCTTGGCTGTGGCTTCAGTGCTGGAACAACTGGTGGACAGCTGGTTTTCTGTCAGTTGTCTAACGGTAGACAATATATCACTACGTGTGTGCACACACTGCAAAACAGGCAACTTGAAGATATCAAATGTGGCTTATGATGGGAAAACAAACACGTTGGCAACTGTAGGATCTAGTTTTTTGGGGTTTGACCCAAAATGGGGAATAAATAGTAAAGTCTTGGCCTCTGCAGCACTGATTCTGACCACACTTACTACACATACATGCATACATACCTGAAGTTATGGAAGTCCAATAGGAAATTGCTCAAGCATGCCATAAGTTAGTAAGAGTAGATTCCCTGGAGATTGAAAATTATGGTTTTTGCTTCCTTCTCCAGGTTGAAATGAGCAGTTTTTTTCTTTCCCATTGCATAAAAGATAAAAGACTTACATTTCCAATGGCACTTGAAAGCAGCATACTGTTGAAGCACACAGGTCTAAGGAAATCAGTCATTTTGAAGAAATTAAACTGGGGCTGCAACATGTATTTTAAGTATTAAGAAACCCCTTGATTACTTTTGATTCATCTACTAATTGTCCAGTCTATAAATCATCAATAAACAGTGTAAAATGTATAAACTGGTCTGATAAAAATGATGTGCTGCATTCAAAACAGAGGAGTAAGACTGGCGTCTGATGGGTGATGTGAGACGGATGTTATCGTTTGCATCATTATGCTTCAGTAGTTTCACAGCTTCTCCTTTCTGATCAGGTTCAGAGGAGCTGTCAGTTGGTACACGGTGGACCTCGACTTACCGCCCAGCAAGAGGTGGACAGCTGTGATTGCTGACAAAAAAACAGATGTAAGACAGCTGAGAAGTGCTTTTATGTAGCCTCACACAAACATCACCTTTTTCTTGTTTTGACTGTGATCTCTTTGTCTTCAGCTGGTCAACATGGTTCAGGCCATCAGAGACTTGGCTGATGCTTTTGTGCCCAGCGGGAGGCTGATCGAGCTGGTCGACGTTACGCTGGCGAGTGTCATTTTGTCTCCTTGAGCTGCTCTCCTCAGAATAACCGACATGTTTCTATTACCATGAAAGGCGTCATGACTTCAGTGTGTTTTATTCTGCTCGACAGCCTCTGATGGCGGACACGCTCCCAAACCCTTTCGGTGATGAAATCAAAGGAATCGCAGCCGCTTCAGGGATTCCTCTTGGTAAGAAAACAGGTATTCTTTAATCTCTAACTGATTTTAAAAATGCCACACTGACCTCTGACCTGTCTTTTATAATCTAGGTGAAGTCGTCTTGTTCAACGTCTTCTATGAGGTGTTCACTGTGTGCACGTCAGTCGTTGCAGAAGACAATAAGGGTGGGTCACTGTCCACAATCGGGTTGATTAGCTAACTTAAAATAAGGCTTCATCCGTACTTAGATGCCTCTGGGCTTTGCCTTCTTACAGGTAACCTCATTCATGGCAGAAATCTGGATTTTGGATTATTTTTGGGGTAAGAATCACTCCACAAATCCACGCATTTTAAAATTCATAGTCTCGACTCCGATCCGCTAAAATAGCATCTCATGAGAGGGACTTGTCTTCACAGCTGGGATGTGAAAAACAAGTCATGGATCATTAGTGAGAAGCTGAAGCCTCTCGTGGTCAACCTGGACTTCAAGAGAAATAACCAGACCGTCTTCAAGTCCACGAACTTCGCTGGATATGTCGGCATGCTGACTGGCATCAAGCCTGTGAGTCATGTGGTATCTTAACCGCCGACTCGAGCGGCATCAACAGTGTTTAACATCAGTGGCGGCTGCTCAGCTGTGGACACGTCGTGCACGGCTCTGCATGTTTGAAAGACTGAATCCATGTTTCTTCTTTCTCTCCAGCACTTATTCAGTCTGACGATGAACGAGCGCTTCAGCCTCGACGGAGGATACATTGGTGAGTATTTCCACGGGCATTTCGAGAGGAGTTCTCTGTTTTCTGACATCCTGTCGTCATCTGTGTGCATCTGTTCTCGTGCAGGAATCCTGGAGTGGATCTTGGGGAAGAGAGATGGGATGTGGATGAGCTTCCTCACCCGTTCTGTCCTGGAACACGCAAACAGGTATTCCTCTTCCATACTTAAAGGCACACTGTGGAGTTTATCAGACTGAAATTAATGATCATTTTCATTAATCTGCTTTCTGTATGAAAAATGACTGAAACGGTTGTCAGGATCATTGCCAAGTAGTTGTTTTTGTCAGTTATCTAATTGGTTAATCGACTAATTGTTTCAGCTGTGTTTGTTCAGACTGTTGGTTTGATTTTTAACAAAATATTATATTTTATAAACTCTTCATGTGTTCAGTAGTGGAAAAAAGTACCTTCAGTTGATGTAGTTACATTCCACTACTATCTGCCTTTCTGTGTCTGATGGCGGTAAAGTGCTGTAAAAGGTTCAGTGCAGCAGTTTAAGCATGTTTAAGTTTATTTAGTTTAACGTTATGCAGATTTATTAAGACGACATAAAGTTTCTCCTGACCAACATTAACGCTGACGGAGAAAAGTTTGGGGGAAATAAAGCACATTTTTATTCTAATGAAAGCTCCACAGGGTCCTTTTTTTTTAAGCATTCTGGAAAATAAAATGTACTGAATTTCAGGACAGGTTTATTTGGAAAGTTCAACAACAAGGCAACTCAAAGCTTCACATAAAACTGTGGAGATATAAAACGACACAAACAGGATTTAAAAGACTTACATGGAGGATACAGAAGCTGAATTTGAAAGAATGAATTAACCAGGAGAATAAAAACTGCATTGCTGAGCATCGTGTGAATGAACAGTCCCGAGTCTAATGTAATAAAAGGCAGAGGCACACAGAGAAGGTCGAAGCTGTGATTTGAGTTGAAGCAGAGTTCCTTCTACATTTGCGGACGCCGCCTCTCCGTGTTAAGCGACGATGTCTCTGTCTGACGGTCCCTCTTGTCCTGTTCCCACCAGCTACGAGGAGGCCAAAACTCGCCTGGCTCAGACCAAGCTGCTCGCTCCGGCCTACTTCATCCTGGGAGGAAACCGCACCGGCCAGGGCTGCATCATCACCAGGTCCAGACTGCTCAGCATCGACATCTTGGAGTGAGTACTGGAGCTCATCTTGTACTTTTTTAGAGCTTTTAGTGGAAACAATCTGTGGCTGAGTTTTTCTTTCACCGTGTATTAAACTATAAATACTGCAAAATTATAAAAAAAGATGTAGCAGCGCCTGTCAAATCTTTTGTTCTTGGGGCTAAAAAGTCACAATGACACTGTTCTTGTGAAACGCCACTTACTCAACCAGGAAGCGATGACCACTGTGGTTTCCGATCACCTGATATGAACTGTTTCACAACCCGTTGCTCGGCGTGGCTGCAGGTCACATGTTGAGGTTTTCCTCTCTTTGCTTCGTCTCAGGATTGACCTGAAGCTGGGCCGCTGGTACGTGCTGGAGACAAACTACGATCACTGGAAGGAGCCTTTGTTCCTGGATGATCGCAGAACTCCTGCCATGAAGTGCATGAACCAGACCTCGCAGAACGTGAGTGCCGAGGACGGACGTCCGTCTCTGTGAATGTCTTCAGCTTGGTCATGTGATTTGAGGTCTGAAGTTCACGTCTGACACTTTCATGCCTGTTTTATCAAAGCGGTGACAAACGTTTGATCTGTCCCGTTTTTTTAGAACATCTCACTGAAGACGCTGTACGACGTGCTCTCAACCAAACCAGTGCTGAACAAGGTGCGTTTTTAATGATGTCTGTGTTTAGTAATTCAAAGTTCAGTGTAAATAACATCCTCTCACTTTGTTTTTCCAGCTGACCACGTACACAACGCTGATGCAAGTGTCAGAGGGGAAACTGGAGTCGTACATCCGCGACTGCCCAAACCCCTGCATGCCCTGGTAACGGTCCAACCACTGAACTCTGATCAGTCTGTAAACGTTTCACTGCCGGAGGAGCAGCGATGGAGACGAGCTCAGACGGTGTTGGAACAAAACTTGAGGTTTTTCATTTGCACAGTGACAAATCGCCTGGTCCAAAGTTCGTCTCCATGGGACGTCTTTTTGACAGTCGTGTTGTTTTCTTTCCAGGAATGCTTTAAAAGTTTTGATTAAAGTACTAAATCCTACTTATTTTTTCATTATGAGGATAACTGGTACTAAGTGACTCAATGTGCTCACTGTTATTTTTACTGTAATTGTATGTATTATTTGGGAGGAGGGAGTCCATCAGTGGAGCTGAACTCGGGACCCCTGAGGTGAAAGCTCATGTGTAAGTCAATCAGTGTGAAATGTTGTTCCATTTCGTGTGTAACACCTCAAATCCAGCCCACGCTCACCGCTCTGTGCCTCCGCCCTGCTTTAGGTTTTTAGCTGTCGTACAGTCGAGTTTGTCTGTCTGACCACTTCATGCACTGACACTATTTATGTCCCTGAGAGCTGGCCACTTTTTTTAATTTTAAAGCCGGTTAATAAAAGGATTCCCAAATTTGAGCGTCTCTGATGTCATCTTCACCATGTGAGCTGCTTATGAATCAAGTTTCATTTTGTCTAAACTTTGTTATTATAGGACAGAGAAAAGCAGCAGTTTTCATATTTAGATGCTAGAACTGGAGAATATTTGGCATTTTTGCTTGAAAAATGACTCAAATAATTAATCTGTGATTGAAACAGCAGCTTAACTTGTCAACCAGTTAATCGTCTCTGTTGCTACACTGTGCAGTGGTGTTCATCACTCAGTGACGTAACTGCAGCAGTTTAGATTTTGAGGTATGACACAGGAGAAGCAGCGAGACGTCTGCCTGCTGCTGATGGACAAAATTTGTCAACACAAACATTTTCGAAAGTTCCAGCATTTTATTATTTAAAACTTATGACTGCGGACATTTGACGTACACGAAAATCAATGGAGATTAACGATTAACAACAAAACGGCATATAAAGATGTGTCTGAAGGGATAAAAGTTAAGTCCGAGCTTCGAGCTCTGATATAAAGGAAGCTGGAGAGGTCTACTAGGCTACAGCTGAACCTCCACCCTACTGTCATATCTTTAGAATTAGGAATCAAGTGCAGAAAAGATGAGCTTTAACAGCAGTAAGGCCAGGACGACAAATAAAACTTCAACAAATAAAACAAATCACGACTCAAACTGATCCCAGAACCAAGAGAGAACTAAGAACTAAGGCGGATCTGAAGAGGAGCTTCAGGACTGGAACAGGCTTCACCGTCAGGACTCAGCAGCATCAGGACGACCCCCCCAACCCCACCCCCTCACGACCAGAACTCACAGTAAACATTCAGGAATAAAAGGAACTAAGTGTTGATTATGTGCAGATGTTTAGTTTCATGTGTCGTGTGTGAGAGTCACAGCTACCTTGTGACAAATGTGACGAGCCTTTGCTCCTTTAAACTAGCGGATAACGAATCAACAATCATACATCCAGAGCAGACAGAAGCATAGTGCTGCTAAAACAGTAGACCTCCAGACATCAGTACAGAGCTTTACACACTCTGGGCACCGACGGCGTCTGAAAAAGACAAAGGAAAGCACATCATTTTGGTTTATGTACAGGGAAAAACAACAGATTACTCCAGTCTGGGTGTAGCCATGATAACACGACGCCAAGTCTTGACTTTTGAGGGTATCTGACAGCTGCACAAACACACCTATAATGCAAACTGAACCATACCTGGTTCCTTCAGTGCATTTGCATTTCCCACCAGCCCAGTCAGCGATTCCGTGTTCCCGTTGAGGATCTCGACAGACAGGTTGTTATTCTGCTGCTCCTCCACGATTCTCTTCTGCAGCTCCTCCTAACGTTATAGCACATCATCAGACAAAAGATGTTTCCCCCCCCGACTTCCCTTCAATCAACACTGAACGCAAACATCTTCGTCACGCACCTCGCACATGACCGTGAGCTGCAGAGGCAAGTCGTCCACCTTCACGAAGTCTTCCTCATCCGACTTCTGACTGGTGTTACCTGAGCCCACCTCCTGCAGAGATAAAATGAATAAAACCAGTACATTGCAGTAGCTGGATAAATGTGAATCTGCTGAGCAGCACGTCTTCAGCTGCGAGCTTACGTCCACGTTGATCATGACGGGTGAGTCTGTGTCGGGGCTGCTGGTGGTGGTCGACTCCTTGGGGACATCCTGACCATGAGAGACCGCAGGACTTCCTTCTGAGGCAGCAGCTGTCCCAGCGTCACCGTCCCCCTCTCCACTCTGGCACTCCGCCATGTCCCGCTCCTCCACCGTGGAATCCACAGTCCCGACAGACTTGCTGATTTCTGCAAAACAAAGGAAACACAGCTCATGATAAACGATGACGGACTAACAAAGGGTCTAAAAATACCACATTTCAATCTAAAAAAAGCCGCCTTGGCATTTTCAAGCTCGAAGGAAGTTTGCTGGAAAAACCACGAGCGGCTCACCGGCTTCATGGTCTGAACTCCTCTGTTCGGGTTTGGGCTCCAGGATTTCGCTGCGTGTCGTCCCCTGAAGCATGACACAGTTGCACAGGTCAGACTCAGAAAAACGTGGTGAATAATCCAAGCTGTGGTTGTTTCTGAAAAATACATCTGTCTGACTGACTAACGCTGACCTCCTGCTCCACCTGTCCGTCAGCAGAAGCCTGCAAGGACGTCTGGACATCAACAGGTCCGGCTTCAAACTCCTCCATCTCCTCCTCCTCGTTCTCATCCTCTCCGCTGCCGTAGTTTGTCAGAGCCTGAGTCTCCGCTTTGGAAAGACCTGAAAGAAAGACGACACAGTGTGTATGTGCATATGTGTGCATGTATAAAACTGCATTCAGGCAGAAAAGCACATGATTCTTTTCTGCAAAACTGTTTTCCAGCACTGCTGAAACTAACCTCATTTAACTTTGAACACACACAAAATTCACAATAGCCGCGACCGCGTACGTGCATACGTCCACACATTCATGCGTGCACGCGCACACACACAGCATGACAGTTAGTCAGTTGTCCTCCGGCTCATGACTTTCCCCAAAATCTTAGGCAAGTCTATGGATCAATTTGGAAGTTATGCACCTTTTTACAACAGGCCACTCCCACTACCACACCCTCTTTTACCAAATTGGCATGAACACAAACACAAACACACATTACATAGACTTACATTCATTTCCTGGAGCCTTACCCTTACCCTAACCATAACCACTATTTGTCTATTCCTAACCGTATACCTAACCTAACCTTACCTAAGCTGTAACCCTATCCTCAGTCTGCACCCTAAAATTTAATGATTTACATTAAGGGGACCTGCATCTTGTCCCCATAAGGCAGGTGAGTCCCCACAATGTGACTGTGTAAAGAGATTATTGTCCCCACAACGTGATAAATACCTGGTCACACACACACGTTGTGTTTTTATCACTTGTGGGGACATTACGCTAGTTGTGTCCCAATTCAGCGGCTGCATCCTTCGGAGGACCCAGCCTACGCTGTCTACGGAGGCAACAGCTTCGGAGGCTCCTCCGTCGGCCACATCAACTATCAGTAAATGGGACGGTCTAGCCTTGGGAGCATTTCCTGATTGCATCACGATGTCATAACTTCTTCCCTCCTAACCCGGGAAAAACACGCGTACGGCGACAAAAATTTAACAGACGACACAAAAGAAACAGAACAGACGTGAAGTGAAGGGTTTAATAAGGTTTAATAAGTTCCTCATATCAACAGGTTAGCCTTAAGCTACAACACATAGCTGGCTCTACATTCCGGTGGCTACGTGTTATCGTTATTAACGTTACGTATTTTAACAGCCATTTAGAGGCTTTAAGGCCATTTGAGCTCCTGGCGTTAAGCAAAAACCTGTTATTTACATTACATTTATGTGTATTCTGCACCGCTGCTGGTGTATGTGCTGCTGGTCGCTATTGTTAAAAAAAAAAAATAATCGGTGCGCAAAGCATCTTGGGATATGGGAGGCCGCGAAGGATAGTAGCGATGCATCCTCCAAATACAGGGAAAAGAAGGACGCATTTGTCGGCTGCATTTGGAGGAGCCTTCGAATTTGGACGAATTGGGACAGCCTTCGCGCATAGTTGTGACGTAATCGGCCTTCAAATTCACCCTCCGAAGGATGCAGCCGCTGAATTGGAACACAGCTATAGACTTACATTCATTTCCTGGAGCCGTACCCTAACTCTAACCATAACCACTATTTGTCTATTCCTATACCTAACCCAAACTTACCTAACCCATAACCCTATCCTCAGTCTGCACCCTAAAATGTAATGATTTACATTAAGGGGACCTGCATCTTGTCCCCATAAGGCAGGTGAGTCCCCACAATGTGACTGTGTAAACAGATTTTTGTCCCCACAATGTGATAAATACCTGGTCACACACACACTCAAAGGAAAAACACTACTGGGATTTTCCTGATTAAGTTGATTAGGTTCGACTCCATTTTGAAACTTTCACTCTTCTTGCTGTGAGCTTTGCTCCTCCTGCAATGACTCTTAGAATTGGGGGTCTTGCTTCGGGGGCCTGGCAGGCTTGTGAAGAGGCCTTGAGTTCAGCCTTAAAAGTCTTTGTGATGGTGGTGGGATCAGCCACTACTCCCCTAACCTTAACGTTGAATGATTTTATATATTCTTATTCATGTCCTCCTGTCACATGAGTAATACATGGCCACATGCATGCATGCACACACACACACACACACACACACACACACAAACACACACACACACACACACACACACACAACCTCCAAGCCAAATTTCAGCCTCCTCGGTGGGTCAATTTTTGGGACTCGCAGACCGACGCAGCGCCTTTCAGCCTCGAGGTGCAGGTCGCAGCTAAAAACCATTCCAGGAAACTTCTCTTTGACAGTGACGGATTACCATGTGGACCAAGTGTTGAGCTGATTTTTTACAGCATTAAGAATTCAGTAAGAGTAAAGCAGGCAGGCAGACTCTCACAGCTAACTAACAATAAGTTACCCTGGCACATGCAGGACAACACACTGATGTTATCTGGCTTTCTTTGGCGGGACTTTACTTCACTTACTGATCGACATCGGTATTCCTTGTCCATCACCTTCATCCTCATCTTCAGCCTCTGAAGCTTCGCTGCTCCTGCTGTTCTTCCTCTCTGTCTGTAGGTAAAGCTCCTGGAGGGTAGAATCGGCTTCCTGCTCAGCCTCGTCTTGGTCCTGGAGGGAAAAAAGGAGACGTTATTGTAACACAGAGAACCGGAGGCCTAAGTGTTACCGACAAATTCATTATCAGTCTTACAATGACCGACCTTGTCTTCATCTGTGGAGGCTGGAGACGCTGACTTATTACCACCAGCTACTGTATTTTCCTAAATGGAGGCAATAACACAAAGAGACAAATTAGTCTCATCCAAACACATTTCTGTGCATTATTACCACAAACACGAAGTGGGAATGGAAAAAGCAACCAACTTTGACGCTGTGCTTTGCTTTGCTGGGCTGCTCAGCACACTTCTTATTTTTGTGTTTGGCTGCCAAGGCGATGCTGCTGCTGTTGTCCAAATCCTGCATGAGCCTAAAGAAGGCGAGTTCATTGAAGAGGATCTCGGAGATCTCCACCAGAAGGTCCTCCCCACAGTCCTTCAGAGTCCGGCCCACAAATTTACTGAGAGAGTCCTGCAGCAGCAGGAGAGAGTGGAATGTCAGAAAGGCTGCTCCACATTTGCTCTGTTTGCTCTTGTGTTAACTGAACTTGAAGAATTTGGGACTGGCGCTGGTCCTACCTGCAGTATGCCTCCCAGCTGCCTGTGGAAAAAACGGACAAACTCTTTGCTTTCATCGTTCTGCTGGGTGAGAGTAAGAACCATGCGGCGCACAGATGTCAACAGCTGGAGGGAACACACCTCATCCATGTTTTCCTAATAAAAGAAAATATGAGCGTTATGGTCTTCACTCACAACGCTGGCACACTTTATTTAACAGTTGAAGTACAGGAAATTCATGTTTTTTCAATTTCAGTACGTTCCCTGCTGACACAAAGCTCCTGACACTTCACCCCGCAGCTCCCTGCGCCGGTTATCCTACCTTAAGGAAAGGAATTACTTCAGTCATGATGGCTTTGATCTGACGATCCAGCTGCTGGGTGTCAATCTGAGGACAGCGCACGTCACTGGCTGCACCTCCTGCTCACGCACACACACACACACCAAAAAACAATGTCTTCAAAAATCCTGAAGAACTCGACACTAAAGTGAAAGGCAACAGGTATTTGCAAGTGGTGTACTCAGATTGGGTACCTTCCACCTGGTCAGCAGGGTTAGCAGAGGGATGTTCAGCGTTTGAGACTTCAGAGTCACCTGCAGCTGCAGTGCTGGCGTTGCAGGGGTTAAACTCAGCTTTAAGCTTCATGCGCTCATACTCCCTAATCCTGGCCAGAGCTTTGTCTAAATGAATCACCGTGTTGCCTATCAGAGCAGCAAAGAAAGGAGAGCAGGGGAGTGAAAAACAGACAGAAACTTGATCCAAAAAGTCCAAAATCAATGAAGCAAGACAGAGAAGTCTGTAATGGATCATAATGCACCTGTAACCAGGTTCACACCACAGGATCAAAGAGAGCGTCAGCCTCACTCCTAATCGACGTCACTAAAGATCCCAAAATCTGAGTCCATTTTTCATGGCAAAGCAGTCCTGAAAACTAATATTCTTTCATTTGGCCATACAGTATTGATCCTGAGGTGTGAAGCGGTTGGTCTACCAAGACAAGAAGTCCTGCCGGGAAAAGTGGAAGTGGTACCTCAGCTTGATACAGTTAAAGGCAATAAGCGAAGCATGTGAGATGTGAAACAGACAGGTGTACAGTTTTACAGGCTTCAGCTTCCAAATCAAAAGGTTTCCACATGCAAGACCATACCCAGGTCGTCGTTAGCGAACGGTTCCAGGTTGGAGGAGGTTGACATGGTGCTGTCATTGTCCACAGATTCCGCATCATCCCTCTTCTTCATCGTGTCCTGTGTGAGCCTCAGGTTTTTCTCCACTACCTCCTGAAAAAGGTGACGGTTCTGTTATGAGGCACCCGCAGAATATATCTGATAATGTCCACAAGCAAAATGTTTTCACCCCTAACTGTCTGGATTATAGAAGAATGGACGATTCATCACAGATCAACAGTCTAACATCTCTCTAAAGAATTCATAGAGCCAAGAGAAATCCCCAACATATGCTATAAACAACAGCCATGGTGGCTTCTCCTAACTTGGACAATTAGACATTTCATCAGTCATTTTTGAACCGAGGCATGATTTGGACAGACTAAAGCCCTGGCTTCCAATTAGCATAACTTCGGGGACCTTGGCCCAGAACAAAGAACACATGTCTGATCTGGCAAAAGAGTCGTGGAGAGATCAGGGTCAGTTCGTTACAGACAGGCTTCTGAAGTCTTGCTGTCAAGTTAAATTCAAAGACAATGAAGACAGGCGGGGGGGAAATTAAAATCAGAGAATAAAGAGAGACATGGACGGATGAAAAGAGACAAGGCAGGGAAGGATGAAAGGAGACAAGGCTGGGAGAGAAACCAATGAAAGATGTACTGAAATGAAGAAGAGGACCAGAGTAAAAGTGATATGTGTGGGCAGGATGACAGCATGAAAAAGGGGCACAGAGAATGACATCAGGGCTGTGGAAAGTTTGGAAATGTGTGGGAATGCCACGCTGGGAAGCAATAATGTGTTTCTTACCGCATCACTGGTAGCCAGACTCTCACTGGGTGTGAGCTCAGACTGGGAGCCTGCAGCCCACACCACAGGACCGAGAGGGGGCAACTGGTCCTCAGCCGCACTCTTCTCTGCCAGGTGTCTGGTCACTATGTCCTGGCAGAAACACAGAGAGAGACGCATGTAATTACGCTGAGTTCTACGGGGGATTTCACATTTTTATCTACAGGCAGGCTCAGATTACAGCAGTTTTAAATCCTGACTGGACTTCTCTCTCACACACATGCAACTTCTCACTCAAATTCATATGAGCTTTACCGGCAAGAATAAATAGCATACACTGAAAACAGCACAGTTGATTAGAACATGTACATATTAATGCAAAAGGATTGGACGAAGCAGAATGAAGGAGAAAACGGGTGTTTTTTCTCACTCCCACTGCTCTTAACCTCTTCATCT
Source organism: Chaetodon trifasciatus (assembly GCA_037975065.1). Lineage (NCBI taxonomy): Eukaryota > Metazoa > Chordata > Actinopteri > Chaetodontiformes > Chaetodontidae > Chaetodon > Chaetodon trifasciatus. The sequence continues at coordinate 5,068,571 of JBBMOE010000023.1, forward strand.
GTAGTTTCCTCAGCAGTTTAAGACCACATCTCCACCAGCCTTTACCCCGCAGCTGTCCTTAAAACCCACATCCTCCACCAGCCTCATGACTGCTGCCATTTCAGACCTCTTTTCCTCCTAAACTGTCTCTGCTGCAGGTCTGTTCTGCCCAAAAAAGCAGAGACATTTTGTCCAGATCCTCTCAGATATGAAGGTTTAAAATGAAAGAGACGAAGCCATAATTATGTCCGAAGCTAGTTTGAGAGATCAAAATCGGCAACCAGTCACATGGCCAGAGATTCTGTGCCAAACAACCCTTCTGACCTAGATCCAAACAGCAGCTGTACATCAGTAAGAAGCTGCACGTGTCTATACTTCTTACCTGTAGGGAATACAGTGCCCTCTGCCGTAAGTAGTCTGTGTTGAGCAGCTGCAGCTCGTGGAAGAGCTCGATCAGAAAGTGGGGACGGGACTCATTCTGAGATATCAAAGTAGCCACCTCAGAGTAGATGGTCTCCCTCAGCGCCTCGAACAGTGAGAAGTCGCTGCTTGCATCTACAGGTTGGGGATTTTACAGCATGAGAGTGGGATGAGCGCTTGCATAATCTCATCCATGAGCTCAAAATTTAATAAATAAATAAAGCAAGTCTGCCAGCCTTCAAACTTAGAAGCTTTGGTTTAGGTTAAGCCAAAAAAAAAGAACATGCATGGGATGCTTAGGTGGACTTATGGGTTTACCTGGTGCTTCTGTGCATGCAATTCTGTTAGAGAGGAAGGGTGTTCTCCAAGCATAGGCTGTGAGTAAGATAAATGAAGTAACAACAAAGTAAATTAACCCAAAATGAAAATGAAACGTGGTCATGATAAATGTGGAAAGACAATGTGAATTAAACTGATATCAAATGGACAAGATGTTAAAATTAGAGGAAAAAACGCATAAAATAGGCTTAACTTAGATATTACATGTGACAGAAAGAAAAGCAAAGAACACAGACACAAGAGGGATGAGGTGGATGCATAAGTTTCACGACAAGCAGCTCGACTCGACTCGTACCAGAGGAGAGGTCATTTCGTTTGTGTCCGGGCTTAGTTTTGTTGTCGAGCTTCTCTTGAGTCAGCTTGTCCAACAGACTCTTATTTTGATCCTTCTGACGAGACAACGGTGCCCTCTCCTGGGCAAAGTCTGCAGTGCTGCTGACGCTGTCACTGTCATGACCTGAGGAACGCGAGCGCGCGCACACACACACAAAAAGTAAAAACACCAGTGAGATTTTCTTGATTAAGTCAATTAGGTGACAGCAAATAATTCAGGAGATTCGACTCCATTTCGATACCTTCACTGTTCTTGTGTCCTTTGCTCCTCCTGCGACGACTCTTAGAGTTGGGGGTCTTGCTCCGGGAGGCCAGGTTGGCTTGTGCAGAGGCCTTGCGTCCGGCCTTAAAAGTCTTCGTGATGGTGGTGGGATCGACAGGATCAGGAATGCTGCTGAAGCTCTCCTGCGACGCCCTGTCAAATTCTTGAGGTTGGGAGTGGCGGTTGACAAAAGTGGGGGAAGAGGACGGAGACTCCTGGGGCTCTGTTTTAGACTGGTGATGCTGGACGGTGTTGTTTGCGTAGGAGGTTTTCAGCCAGCCGGCCGCTCTGGAGGGGTCACGTGAAAAGTCAATATAAGATCAATAACGTTTGCACAAATACACATAAATGCCTTTTCAGGCCAAAGGATGGACGTACCCTCTCTCTGTAGTGGTGTTGAGAGGAGAGCGCTGCAGTGGAGGAGGGAAACTCATGTACTCTGTTTTTATTGAAGTGTTGGGGTCTAACTGCTGCTTCTGGTGGTCAAGTGTTGCCTGACCTGCTGCACCCTGAGGGAACTCGCCCATTGGAGCAGGGAAGAGTGGATATAAGTTAAAGCCTGCAGAGTGAAAGAAAAACACAAAATGAAATTTTAAACTTTAAGTGCTAATGGTCCAAAAAATTGATCAAGTCATGACAGGACTTTCATTTCTGCACAGCTGGGTCACAAACTTCAAATTCAAATGCAACAGTGAACACCGTTCTAGACATATCTTGGCTGAGAATTAAGCCCCAGAGCGAATAGAAAAGCATATCATACTGGGAGGAAATGGGGATATGGCAGCAGTTGGCATGTTGTTGGCTGAAGGGTGCAGGGTAGAGGAGAAGGGGAGGAAGATGCCAGGAGAGGCCGAGGGGCCGGAGCTGGACTCCTGGGTGGAGCCCTGCTTCTGTGTCTGCCAACCTGTTGCTGAAGACAGAGTCTGCTGATGCTGCTGTTGCTGCTGCTGGCGAAGGAGGTCATTCAGGACGTGCTTTAGTCTGAGGATGATGACGGATTAAAGACAATTTCAAAAGATGAACTACCTGACAGACGTAAAGTGGTGTGCTACTGTATACTATTGTTTTCACCTTTGTACGTTGTTTTGCTGCCAGGCCAGCTGGGTGTAACACTGGTTGAGCTGGTGCATGACCAGGTGGACCTGTGGTGATGACAGGTTGTTGGGTAACATGCTGTACTGACCTGTCAGCAGGGTTTGTAACATATAAGAGAGAGTCTGTGGAAGAAGGTGAGAGAGAGGAAGAGAAGATTGTATAAAAAGCTACGAGCAGAAAACAGTAACAGCACTCGCAATTCCACTATGACCTCACACTGAGCCTACAAATGTGGTGCACGCTTGTGTCAATTATGGAGGTGAGTGCCTTGTGTATGTGCATGCATTTGTTCAGTTCACCGACCTGCTGGTCCTGCAGGAGTGTCTGACACATGCTGGTGCTGAAATCCAGCTGTCTCTGCAACTGGCTGACCTGCTCCTGCCAGTGACATGAGCCCTCTGCGAAGGAGAGCTCAGAGGCCCAGCACAGGTTCTCCTGCCGCCGTGTGCCTCCGAGCTGGCTCGCAGACTGGTTCAAGCTTCTTGACTGCTGCTGCTGCTTGGCCTTAGTCTTGTTATGAAGCGATGGATTCACACCACCTTCACCTGCGAAGGCCGGTGGAGGCTTCAGATTGCTGAAAATACAAAAACGTGAGCACATTATTTTAAAAGACAGCTCACAGAGGTCGGTGCAATACAATTCCTTCTGCCTCCCCTTCGTCTGACCTTCCTTGATTCTTCCTGTTACTGTAGGAGCAGTGGTTCCTGCTGGATGAGTAGATGTGAATGTCATCATCAGAGCTGCTCTCTGCGCATTCTTCATGCTCCTCCTCCTCCTCTGCACCCGTCTCTGAGCGATATTCATCCTCATCGTCATCGTCATCATCAAGGTGGCAGGGAGTGGAACCCCATGTGGCCATCGTTCTAATAACGCAGCAGCAAAATGGTACAAAAGGAATAACCATTAGTTTTAATCCCTTCTCTTGCTTAAAAAAAGGGAACAGGAAACAAACAGGAAAGAAATGCCACCCAATCACAACAGCTCTCACAATGCGCCTGAGCAATTGAGCTCATGTTGTACGATGTGGCTGCTGTGTGGGCTCTGCAGTATGTCTCCTACCTTTCGTCCCTGCTGATGGGCTGTGAGGGCATAGCAAGGCCCTCTGGGTCATCCATCTGCCTTGGAGAGTCACTGAGACCGCTGCGCCTCTGGTGTTCAGCCATCAAGGACTCCAGGTGCTTTCTGCGCTGCCGCAGCTCTTCCCGCAAAATCTGGTGGCGACGCATCTCCGACCAAAGCTGCTGACGATGCAAGAACAGAGGGGAAGAGCTGAGTGTGATCCGTACTGATCTGCTCTGAAACCACACGTCTCATTTTGACATTTGAGTAGTGGTATCCAGGGGTCCTCATGTGTGCGAGGTGGAGTCTGTTACCTCATTGTCGGTGACTGAAGATGTGGCTGCCTCTGGGGCAGTGGGCTTGAGCACAGATGAGTTGGTTTTGGGTCCAGAGGAAGAGGAGGCCTGGACTGTGACTGGAGTGGAAGCTGTAACTGGAACCTTCCTCAGCAAACCCTGCTGACTCACTGTGCTGGACACAGACGACTAGAAGGGAGACCACAAAAAGTTGCCAGTTTATTGGGTACCCCTCGCTAAAACTAACGCAGTCTAATACAACAGTCATGTAAAAAGTCCTTTGTGAAGGTCGTAATGTTCAGTTTTTGTTGAATCTCCTTTAGAGGCTTTACTTTCTAGTGATTTTTTCAGAGAGGTGTTCTTGTTATTTAGTCCACCCGAACCATGTTTTTCAACACTGGAGCCGTTTCTCAATACCAAGTACGCCAAGTTCAGACTTACAAACTTGGCAGTTCGGACTTAACAAGTTGGATTTGGGAGTACAGTCTCTCCAGGACGGGAGGACGCAGGACGGTCATTCTGCAATTGGGACGGCAGCGTACTTGATGACGTCATCATCTCAGCAGTCCATTAGCAGGACGACACATCTCCGAAAACTTTTGAGCAAATTTTAAACTACGCGCCATCGTGATGAATCGACCACAGATTTTAAGTTTTAACATCCACTTTCTCACATAAAATAATCTTAAAACCACATTCCGTACTACTAAAACAGTAGTATTTTGAAACATGTAATTTACAGTTGTGAGTCCTCTCCTCCGCCATCGTTGCTACGAAATGCATTCTGGGATACATGGCTGCCCCAAGTCCACACAAGTCACCACCCGATGCATCCTCGATAAAATGGGAGGGGCAAGGACACATCCAGGTATTTGACTGTACTTGGCGAGATGTGGACTTCTGACTTGGAACAGTACCTGGACTGAGACTGATGACGTTTCCCAAGTACACAAGAACAAGTACAGAGAAGAACGCATATTGAGAAAGGGCCAATGACTCTACTCCTTATCAAATCCTACTTTGGACTCTCACTATATTATTTGAGTGTGTGTGAGTATGTGCATGTGTCCTTGTGCATGTCTGTGTGTGTGAAATACCTGAAAGTCAGGGCAGGCCCACTGCAGGTCCTGGATCTTGCCTTGGATTTCAATGAGCCTCTGTCGCTCCTCGTGGAGCTGCTTCAGCTCCTGCTTCTGCTGACGCAGCTTCTCCTCATACAGCTTCTCCCTGAGTCCAGAAGAGTTTTGATGCAATGCCAATGAATGCAGGTCAACACACAAGCAAACAGCTAGCATTCAGAATACAGTCAGAGCAATGATCTGGGACATCCGTGTGGATTCTGTACCTCGCCTTGCTGGAGAGAATGACTTCTCTGGGATTCTGTTTAGATCCAGTCCCCGGAGACGCAGCCATGGTAGCTCTGGTATTATTTGGCTGCTGATGTAAAACTTCATCCTCATGAGCCGTTGTTCCATCTGTGTCATCACTCTGGATTCAGACAGAGACACGTCATTCACACAGTGTCCGTTTCTATACTAGAAAATGTGTAATTGTTGATGTGAAGAGACAGACACCACTTCCACTGTACAACACTTTACTGTTGTTAAAGATGAACTTTTTCACATTTTTCCTTGTAATCAAAGGCTCACAGGCCAAACAAGATGCAACATGTAACCCTGCATCTGTTTAAAGTAAGTCAGAAATTCAACACCTGGGGGCTTTAACAACCTTTCCTTTCATTTTCACAGAGCTAACACCTCCATGCCGGTTACAGAAGCCTTCATCTGCCTCACCTGGACCATGGCCACCAGCTCCTGAAGCTGCCGGAGTTTCTGCTTCGCTGTATGCCGATGAACCTTCTGAACAAAACCTTCATCATTCCCCAGACTGCTTCTTCGGCTAGAGCCCGACACCTCACTGTCTGGAGCCGCAGCCTGTGCCCCTGCCTCATTATCAAGTCCATCTTCGTCTTCATCCTCGTCCTTCACCTGATTGTAGGGGGTGTCCCGATTGTACTGGCACTCTGAATGAGAGAAAGGTTATAGATGTAGAATCTGGATTCAAACAGAGAGACTGTAAAATTATCTAATTTGAAGGCAGGACCTTACAGACACGTCAAAATGCATGGAGTTTGCAGTTAATGGAAATTCATTTACGATGACATTTTCAAATAATTGAGATTTAATTAGCACTGTCCCGATTAATCAACCCAATCGATTACGTAAATACGTCGAATCTTACAATATACCGTCGATTATGCAATTTACGCAAACACGCTTTACGTTCAAAAACCAAATGGTGGAGTCTCGACGTTCTAACGTCTCAGATGGAGATGAAGGCAGAAGTGATACCACTAAACAGCAAAAAAAAAAAAAAAAAAAACGGTCAATGAAGTCAAAAGTATGGACGTATTGTAAAGGGAGGACAAATGACCTGGTCGTCTGCAGCATTTCAAAGCTGAGATGGCGTACCACAGCAGCACCACAGCTATGAATGAGCACCTGAAGTGGCGACATCCAGGTGTGCTGCTGGAAGACGACAGAAAGCAAAAGGCTGGAGAATCGTACGTCCAGCTAACTAACTAACTAACTAACTAACGCAAATTTGCGGTAACACGGTAGCATGAATGAGTTGGTTTTGCAACATTGATGGTAACATGCATTAACATAATGTTACCAGACCGTTGTTTCAATTTAACCTATTAACAGTATTTCAGCTTTGTACATTATGTAGCAGAGCTGATACGTTTCACTCTAGTCAAATTGAGTAGGTCCTTTTACTGGTTCTGCTGCTTTACGTATCCATAGACATAAACACGTTATGTATTTTTGTATGGACTCTGTCACTGCTCCCGCGAGCTCTCTGTAGCAGCAGAGACCCCGGACGCAGCACAGTATGCCAGATCCTATTTAACTGGGGGTGAGGGTGCTGTCCTGCCCCCACAGCTTAAAAAAATCCAAGAGGAAACACTGGTCTGCTTAGTATAGTCTGTGACTGTACTAATATATAAAATGTACCTTTTCAAAATCATTGTCCTAATATTTCAATGTGTACTCTGCTTTATGTGTCTGTTTTTCAGGTTAAGGCAAACTGATTTGGGTTTGCAAATATAAATGAATAAATAAAGAATTTAAATAAGAAAAGTGTTTAGAAGTGTTCTTGTAATTTAATAATCGGCAAACCAAAAAAATAATCGCTAGATTAGGCAAGAAATTAATCACCTGACTAATTGATTAATCGAAGAAATAATCGATAGATTAATCAAGAGAAAAATAATCGTTTAGGGCAGCCCTAGATTTAATGTTTGAAAATCGCATCAACAATAATGATAATCCATTCCACAGCGTGACACAGCATATCTGTGCCAACACAAGCCTGTGCTGATCATCAGACGGAGGAGAAGGATAACAGTCAGCTGCAGGCGAAGGCGATGTCGGTAGCTTTTATAATATTAAAGGGACTTAAGTGCTGAACAAAATAACCAATTTCACTACTTTCAGTTTTATGTATACCATCAAATCTTTCTGCCACACATTTACCTTAAAGGGAAAAACATGCAATGATACATAATGAACACCCAGAGGGAAGATTACCACCAGCTGTAACATGTGTACTGGTCTGCGTGAGTGTACCTATGGCTGATGGGATGTTGAGGCTGCGGAGGTTGGCCGCTGACCGGTTGTTGATCTCACACTCGGTGTTGAGTCTGCCATCACGGTTGTTGGTGGCACTACTCCTGACACCGCGCCCGTTGGTCAGGCTGTTCAAGTCCGTCCAGTTCCCGCTGCGCTGTGGGTTTCTGAACAGATTAAGGACAGCGGCTGTTATGGAAACATCACAATGCCAGGAGTAGAATTACAAACACTGTGACCTAAAGCCAAACGCTATCATAATGTAACATGAGACCAACAACAAAGCTTCCCCCTCCTGTTGGCTGCGTTTCAGTGTACTTTTAACAGAAGCTGAATCTGTGTATGATGTAGGGTTGCAACTAACAATTATTGTCATTGATCTTATATTCCCAATGACTGATCAATAGCTGGTCTAGAAAAAATCTATCATGATTTCCTACAGCCCAAGGTGATGCTATCAAATATCTCCCTTTGCCTAATCAACAGGCTAAAGCCCAAAATAATCTAATTTAATATCATGTCAGGTGAAAAAAAGCAGCATTTTCTCACATTTGAGAACCAAAGGCATGAAACGTTTGGCATCTTTGCCTGAAACTGGATCGATCCATCCATCATATCAATAATACAAACAGCATTTTCTTTCAATCAACTAACTGATTAACTGTCTAATCATGCAGCTCCACCATAGGGATTAATCTCCTGATGAAAATCCAGTCATTTATTTGTTTAAAAAAACTGTTATTTCATTTAAATCATTATGAATCAATTTCGACAAACACACCTGATGTTAGTTACAGGATGGCGGTTCTCCTGCTCAGAGTCAAACATGGCCTCAAACATAGAACTATCCTCTGTCTCATCTTCCTCATCCTCCTCCTCTTCATCATCATCCTCTTTCACATTCTCGTTGACCGCATCCACCATCATATCAGAAGTCTGCTCGTAGTACTGAACCAATTCCCGCAGCTCATTCAAACGCTTGTGGACCTCCTTTAGCTTCCTGTAGGGAGTAGGAAAGAACAATTGTGTGACTGAGATGCAAATGAAGACTAAGCTTAATAATTAAAAAGGTTATGTGACACGTCAGGACAATGTCTTCCCAATCCCCCCTCTGCTAAAGTATAGTCACCCACAGAAAAGCTGCCCAATAAAGAGTGGAGGGTGAGCATCTCGTTCAACAACACTTGTCAACAAGAGGACATGTAGTAGTTTTGTGGCTGCAAGGGTTCACTACACCACCCTTTATTACACCACCCCCACTCTGTACACCTGCCTGCGGCTGATATCTGACCTGCCTATTTAACTGCTTGAAGCTGCGAGCGTTTTCGTGCGTACCTGAGCTTGTCTGTGGAATTGGAGCTGTCCTGGCGTTGTGTGAGTGAAGGATGAAAGGAAGTGGAAGCTGAAGCCCCGTTAGAGCAGAGAGCAGACGGACAATCTGAAGATCCTCCCATGCTCCGGCTGCACTGTGTTGACAAGCCACGACCTGAAGGGAATCACATGCAGTTCAATCACATTTTATATTGGGAAAAAAGCCACAAAATGACTACAAAACAGGGCTTCAGACACACTCTTACTGGAGTTATTATTGAGTGTCTGGTCTCTGAGTGAGTGCAGCTCCTGCAGGATCTTGTCCATGGTTTGTTTTTTGTCTTGGAGTTCTTGGAGCTTGGTGAGTTTGGCACTGGCAGCCGTTGGCCCCGTGTCGAGGCCGGTGTGGGGACCAGAGGCAGAGTGGAGGAGAGGCCTGTGTTGAGGTGGACCAACGGCCTGGGGAGCCCTAGACCAGCACACCTCTCGAGAGAGGGAAAGGCTCTCCGCCTGACGACGGTTGTCCGGCACTGCTTTAGTCTACAAGGTATAAACAATGGAAAACTTGAACCAGACATTTGCTGTTAAAGCTGTTAAAACACATTTCCTGATAACATAAAGACTTTAAATACAGCTGGTTGACATAGCAAATGAGAGGTAGACGAGGGATGGACATACCAACATTACAGACCATAGTCTCTTCATCAAAATACAAGTACAAAAGTACAAAATAAATATCCTGACATACTGACATTGACATAATGCTGTAATAGTTATTAGTAATTATTTAAAGACTGCAATGCACGAGTCAGAAGTCTGTTCAATATAGGACATGTTTGTACGTGGTTTTATTAAAAGAAAGTGCAGATTGGACTGTACCTGAGAGTCATGCAGCTGGTTGTGGAACCGCTGGATCAAATCGTTCAACTCGTCATTCAGTTCTGATGTGATGCTTAGGCCTGAAACACTGCCCGTGGTTTCTGTAACAACTAATGACAAGCGCACATGGAAAAAGGAATTAAACACAGGAAACTGTTTGTCAATCATTAAGCGTTACTTGAAGTGGTTTGAAACTTATTTATCAGAAAATACTGACACATAACTATTCCTCCATAACATCATCAGTTCTTGCAATTACATTTTCATTTAAGAGGATTTCAACTCAATCATGGATGCATCTCTGCAAGGAAAGTCATGTATGCACCTTTTTCTTCTGAAAAAAAACAAAACAAACTACTCGATAGTGAATGGGCCTCTAACTTTGTTAGTGTGCATCTCACCAGTGTCTTCAATCACAGCGAGTGCTTGTTCTGCACTGTCCTGCATGGCCATTAGTGCTTCCTGCCGGCCCTGCAGGGCCCTGAGCTGCTCCTGCTGCTCCAGCATCTTCTTCAGCAGCTCATGCTGCTTACGTAGATTCTCCAACTCTTCCTTCTGGTCAGCTCGCACCGTCTCTGCCCTCCCTCCCTACAGAATTCAAACCCACATAGCATTACAAACACTGTACAGTACTGCGGTGCTACTCCACAGAAAAGGCTAAACAGGCCTGTCAGGTACAGACATAACAGATGAGACCAGCCTACCATGACAAAAGCAAAGGAGAGGGACAAATTGCTTAGTTTTTATTTCCCCTTGTCCCCTAAGACACGTTATAATTACCTCATACAAATAATAATAATGCTTATGTGTAATGCAACAGAGAGCAAGGGTAGAAAGTGGCAGATTCTTTGAAAACAGTCTAAAAAAAGCTACACACCGTTGCATTTGAGGTGTCTGAAAAGCGGACCTCAATGTTAAGAGAAGTACTCTCTGCCAGTGAACCTGAGCCCACCGCAGAGTCCAGGGTCCCCACATCATCCTCCTCATTCTCCCGTGTCTATAGAGACAGTGGAAAGAACAATCAGTAACTCACAGGCAGCTGAATAGGAAAGTATGCAGTACACAGATGTTGTACAATTCTGTGGCATTGTTAAAATAACACCTTAGTGACTGAAAGTGATTCAAAATGCAATGTGCTCCCCCAAATGCTCCATACATGCAAATGGCTGCATGTAGGAGCTGTTGAAATATGTGGGAATGAATTTAACAGTCTGCATAATGAAAAATACTGAAATATGAAACATGTAGTTGTAGTTCTCTGGTGAAAGTTCTTTTCACTGGACTTCCTGATAGGAGAGATTCAGATATGTTGGACTTCAACAGAATTTCCCAGTAAAAGAAAGGTAATTACTGGATAACGGTACCCGAGATGTAAGACAGCATGCAACTGAATGTCCTAATTTGATCATCACATGAATCATTACTGTTGTACTGATTCAGGCCACAGTGACAGACAACCATAAAATGGATATGTGTGGCAAGCCGCCAAGATGAAAACACATGCAGGCTCCATTTCAACCATGAATTAGGTACAAAACGAGTGTTACAGATGAAAGACCACATTTTACTGAAACTGTGCACCTCTGCCTGACAGCATGAGAAAGCAAAGAACCGATTAGTTCTAAAAAAGATAAAGAGGGAACAGACTAACCAGCATTTTCTGCAGGAACCGTAAATAGGACTTCTCCTGCTCCTTGAGGTGTTCGATGAGATGGGAGAGACGCTCCACGTTGGCCGGCACATCATTCTTCTCCACCAGGTCATCCCGCATGGAGCTGGCCTTACTGATGTACTCCCGGATCTGTACCAGTTTGCTCACCACCTGAGACCGTGCGACGAGAGGAGGGTGGTGTATGGGTGTGGGTTTCAGAAGAGTAAATGAAAAGAAGACAGAGAGAGACGTAAGGAAAGGTGAGCAAGCATCTGTAGCGACGGCTCAGACTGGGTGAAACAAGGGCAGAAAGGGGGTTGGGCAGAATACTCACTGGGCACCAAGGGTGGCATATTTATAAATTGCCCTAAATACAGACAAGTTTCCGCTGCACCAGCTCTCCCTCACTTTCATCCTAGTTCTGGTTTCAGAGCAGTCTGGAGTGCAGTGATACACAGACAATGCAATGTCTGCATACAGTATGAAAAAGGACTGAAAATGAATTAATTCTTATAATTATTGTTGTTTTTGTTGTGTAGGAAAAATATCTGCTCACATTGTTGTAGTTTCATGTCTTCTAAAAGATATTACTTAAGAGACAAACTTCACTGATTGCACCTTTAAATTTGTTAGAATTATCACCTCACAGTTGAATGCCTCCACCAACCAGCCAAGTGCCATTTAAATCAATGAAACATAAAATGTATGAAATGAAGACTTTGAGGGTATTTAATAAAAGATACTAAGTGTATTTATTTGTTGAAATGGAGGTTATCACTATACTGACATGTATGAATTATTTCCAGTGAGAAACAGGTTGGCTTCACTTTGATCATTTTTACAGTAGAGTAAATATGACTGATAGAGAGCTTTGTTATGGTCAACATCAATAACCTGAAGCTCAACATCAGCAAAACCAATGAGGCTGTGGTGGACTACTGGACTGACAGGCAGACCCATGTCCTGGTTGTCATCCAGGGAGAGGACGTGAAGAGGTTGGACCCATACCAAGTACCTTAGGGTACGAATCAATAAAAAAACTGGTCTGGACTCACAGTAGTGAAGCCCTCTTCAGGAAGGTACAGAGCAGACTGTTCTACCTGAGAACACTCAGATCCTCCAGTGTGTGCAACAAACTCTGACAGGTCATCCATCAGTCTATAGTAGCCACTGCTCTGATTTCTTGCAGCGGTGTGCTGGGATGGTGGTATTGAATGGATGGACAGACATACAGACAACCCGAAAAACATAATACCTCCAGCTCCAGGCGCGGAGGCATAAATACTCATCTTTCTCAAAAACAAAGTACATTAAATCAGTACGACATAATTTTACAGTGTCTTCTGTCTTGGTAATTTGGGTGTGTTTTCCATCAAAACATGCTCTAGTTCCATGCCTTTTTTCAAAGACCCAATTTATTACAAGTTAATGAAGTTATTTCCTACATTTTGTCAGCCATGCTAGCAGCCTTGTTCTATTTTGGAAGTTATTAGATCAATTGCTATGAAAATTTAGATTAGAGATAACTTAATATTAAAGTTCTATAGAGGATAAAGTCTGATTACTTTGGTGATCCTCTGACTTTTCCTCTAGCACCACCAGCAGTTTTCACTTATTCAGCAAAATATTTCAGCATTTCAGCCCTTTTGAAAAGCCAGAATATGCTCATATTCCGGTTTTTAAAAACCCGAATATGACCCCTGGGTTACTCCTTTTCTAACCCGAATATTTGGTCATGTATACACCTATCGGGATATCCCCATCGAGCGGAACATTAATTTGTGTTCTGCGCGTGTTCTATTGGCAAGGAATCTTGGTCTTTTGAGTGCAAGAACTACTTGTTGAAAACATGGCGAAACGGAGGACACTACACTTTTGGATCGAGGAGGAGACAAGTCACCTCGTAAGTGTGGTGAAAGACATGAATATCATGTCTTTTGTAGATGGTAGAAAGTACCAGGATAGCGAGATATACAAGAAGGTGAGTGAAAAGTTACACGAAGCAGGGTTTGAAATGACGCGCATTGCGTCACGACGTTTTCCGTGCGTCGCTGTTTTGATCGGGATATCCCAATTGATTACAATTACCACGTATACAGAAATAACCCTGTTTGCTCACGCATGTAAACAGGTTATTACGAATGTTTCAGAAACCGGAATATTGACCATAACCCAAATACTGACTGCATGAAAACGTAGTCATTGTTGCACTCATCCATAGCCATGCTCAGATTACAATGCATCTTTAACAAGAGCAAGAGCTGACTACAACCTCAGTAACAACAAAACAAAGCGTTACCTGGCTGCTGTCTATTCTTGGCTCTGCTCTTCCATATTCTCTGTGCGACAAAGGCCCTCTCTCGGTGTCACCGCGGCTGAGCCTCGGAGTGTCCTTGGCAGAAACCAAAGGGGTTAACGTATCCCTGAATCCTGGGCTCTGCTTCTTAGTTTCCTTAGTGATAGCTGGTGTGGCTGGGGCAGAGGCCGAGGGAGGGAGCAGCTCCTTGCTTTTGTTAGTGTTCACATGCAGAGGTAGGAAGTTGTAGGGCTTTTTATTCTCTCCAGCTAACTGCCGCTGGTTGTTGGCGGCTGTGACACGCCCCTGGGAGTCGCTGCCGATGCTCCTCTGAGTGAGAAAAAAAGATACAAGTCAGACAAATCACCACTCAAGACTCTGGATACATCCTCTTAGAAAATGACATACTGTTGAGTATCTCCATTTTCTGCTTCAGATCTCCAGAGTTCATTTAATGGATGGTCCAAAATGTAAGAAGGTGGAACTTATCAATACGCTGCTATGGATGACTTTGCAACTGGCATGATTTACTAGCGCAGTAAAAACAATGCACCTGCGGCATTGATACAAAATCCTCCCTCTGACTTCAGCCTTGTCAACTATACCTTGGCTCTGCCATTCTGCCACCATCACTTCCACAGCAGAACAGGGTCAGCCAAACATCTCAGTACCAAACGGAAAAAACACTCAGCTAATACTTCCTCAACAATGCATTGGTATTTTATCACTGAAGAAGAACTGCAAATTTTTATTTCTTTCGACAGTATCCTTAAAAATGTTATTCCATGTCCTTGATATTCCACAACAGGCACTAGTAAAACATGAAGCATGAGAGGAATAGCTAAATTATCTATGTTTTCAATGCCCTGGAAATAGAAAAAAGATGGAGTCCATGATGGAGGGTTCATTCCTTTTGAGTACTGGGTTCAGAGATAAACTGTTGCTGTTATTAATCACACCATCTGCTCATTGTGATATCTCTGTGTACAGAGCATTTGTACATACGTTCTATATCTACCACTGTGTCAGTTGTGGCACTTTATGCAAACAAATACTAATTAAATTCTATCCTTGCATTCTTGGGATGTGAACTAACAACAACGTATTGAGCTCGCGAAACAAAAAGAATTTCAGATGGAGTATAGCAGCTTTTTACCTCATCCAAGTCTGTGAAATTGATTCTCTGACGCAGCTTGTCCAGCTCAGCCTGGTCTGGTACAGACATCTGAGTGGTGTATTTGATGTGGGGAAAGGAATGAGGAGTGCGTGCTCTCCTGCGACCGGCCCCAGGGGTGGACTCTGGCGAAATATCATTAGTCAGGCGGCTCTCCACCACTGCAGCTGACAGCTTCTTCTTGTTCTTCTCTGAAGATCGGTTGGCTTTCTTCTGCTGTACGCCCCAATCCTTATCAACGGAAAAAACATCAGCACTGTTAATTATTATGTATGTTTACTTTTATAGGGGCCGATGCACATTGTGTATAACACACAAATCAGATATATCAGCGTTAATAAGCCGTGATAGTGACATGGCAGTGCAAGATATTTTAAAGAAAAACGTGTACTTCACAGTGTGAAATACTTAATTATGGCAAAAGTGTAATAAAGGCCAGAAGTGTTGCGGAGACCCTCAGATGATAACATCATGTGGAAATGAAACAAACAGTCTTTTGTATTCTATGAGGTTCTGACAGCCTTTACCATGTTGTTGAGTCGATCTTCCAGACTGCCATTGGTTACCGTCCAGTTGTGCAGCTCTTCTGCGCTGTCATCAAAAGGAGTGCCTCCAGTTGCCATGTCACCCCCTTACAGCTTGCTGGAATTCACAACAAAATGCATACTGACCACTACACAGAGCACTACCACCGAACAACATCTGCATTAAAAACACTCTGGGTAAAAGGACTCTGCTCACTTTCTGCTTGCTGGAATCCAAAACAACATATCATCTTACCACACCGGACCACAGAACAAAAAGCACGTTATAAAACCTTAGCTACAATAAAAGAACAATCAAGAAAGGGACTTTAAGCATTTCAGAATGTGGAAACATGTCAAGTGAGGTTAACTTACTTAACGTTAACTAATGTCCATACCTGTCAGTGTAACGTTAATCTAACGTTTCTACCTTAACACGACAGCAAACTTTAACTATGTTTAAACTTATGAAATGGACTACAACGTATTGCTCATCATATATAACAAATTGCTATGACCGTTAACGCTAGCTAATGTTAATAACGCAGAAAGGAGGTTTAAAGAACGAACTGCAACTGTTAGGGCTAACGTTAACAGTTGCACTGAAGCATCAAATACGCCATTTCTCACCAAACAGCCGTTAACTTTAGCTAACGTTAGCTCTCCAATCACGACCAGCTTGACAACATCAGTCCGCGCACCGTGTGGCTGCTGGCTACCTTTATGACCTGTCTGTTAACGTTAGCTGCCGTTGGGTTTTGTGCGTGTGGCCCGCTCGGATTCCCGGGGAAAAACAATGAGACATTTCCTTCACCACGCTGCCAGTTAGCGCGAGCTCTCTGCCTCTGCTCCCCGCGGGGACACTCGTTATTGTTAGCTTAACGGGCAGAAAGTGCCGTGCTGTAACCAGTAACTTAAAGCACCCGTAGTTAGCTTGAACAGTCGTTAAAATGAGAGAGTATGTAGCAGTTAGCTTGTTACTGGTGAACTTTACCTGCATAACATTTGTGACCTAGTTCCGTTTCACAATTACCATGGCAACACGCAATAACCCCGATCTGCACACAAGCCAACTCAAGGGGTAACACGACTTCGATCCTCTACTGATCGAATATCCTAAAATACAGCGTTTTTGTCACAAAGCTTCTCACGAGTCGCGAAAGTTGCCGACCTTGCTGTGGTAGCCCGCTAATGCGACCTAGCTTGCTAACAGCTGCTCAGCAGAGAGCTAACTTTAAAACGTCTCGATAAAAAGTTCAAGCAAAGAAGCATCCCACTCGCGTTGACATCAGCAAAGCTAAACTTCAAGCTTAGAATTGGGTTAGTTATCGCACTACGCTTGGATTTACAAACAGTCAGGACCAACTAATGTTAACATTAGCTAACGACAAACAGCAGTGTAAAATATTAGCTTTTAGTCATGTAATTTAAAACTGCGCTTGCTAAGTTAGCTTACAGTTGAAAATAGGGAAGGTGGATATTACCATTCAGAGTGAAAGTGGAGGAAATGTCGTCGCCTAGCACCTCATATACTGCAGTAAAGATTTCACAGATCCTCCCGGAATCTGGTAAATGCCATTTGATAAATAATAACGTCTTATCTGTCCCAAAACGCAGCAAGTCATGGATGTGATTGTGGCCTGATAACGTCATAAACACCCCCAAACAGCAGGTGGCGGTGTACATTCACTACTTGCTAATCTATGACGACAGGAAGTGTGCTTGCAGGAAACGGCGATATTGTCGTTTGCTGTATGTTGAAGAATGAAGTAGTGTATGTGGAGTGCTAAGGCTGAAACTGGCGTGGAGAAAACACACAGCTAAGATTTTTTTCACGTCCTAACTTGTCGGTGATTAGCTAATAACAGTCAATTTCGAATACAAGGTTTCATTTTTGCCTCCGCACCGAGTGAGTTGTGTCGTCGGTTAGCTTTAGCTTGCTAAGCTAACGTGTGCTAGCTGTGCTAGGAAAGCCAGCAGTATCCATCCAACACGCTGTGTAAGCAACTGTGTTTTAACAACAGTTGTGTTCTTTGAGTTACAACCACTGTAACCTGCAGAAGAAGTAATGGGATCGTCCAAGAAACATAAGGAAAAGAGCCGCGACAAGGACGCGGAAGAGCGCCGTCGCGAACATAAGAAACATCGCCATAAGGACCGAGACCGAGATGCTTCAGATCGGGATGGGACTCGGGATAAAGAGAAACGAAAACGCTCCAGGTCCAGGGAAAGAAGCGGACGGGAGAGCCGTAGCAAAGGTGAAAGGAGCAGCGGGGAGCCGCGAGTGAAGAAGGAGAAAGTTGATCTTGGATATGAAGAGGGCAATACAGAAGTGGCGCCTCAGTCAGCAAGCGGAGATGCATCTCTCAGCATTGAGGAGACAAACAAACTCAGAGCCAAGCTGGGTCTGAAGCCTCTGGAATTAAACGAGAACAAGAAGGAGCTCGGGACCAAAGAGGAACCAATAGTGGCTGAGACCATCAACCCTGTTGCCATCAAGCAGCAGAAGGAGATGAGAGAGAAGCTTGCAGCTATGAAAGAAAAACGCATCCTGAACCAGAAACTGGGAAAAGTCAAGACCCTAGCAGAGGATGACTGGCTGGATGACACCTCTGCTTGGGTTGAGAGGACCAGGAAGCTGGCAAAGGAAAAAGAGATGGCAGAGAAAAGAGCCAAACTCCTGGAAGAGATGGACGAGGAGTTTGGTGTCAGCAGTCTGGTAGAGGAAGAGTTTGCTCAAAGCAGAAAGGACTCTTACACATCGAAAGATCTAAAGGGACTCAAAGTGCAGCATAAGATGGACTCATTCAAAGAGGGTCAATCTGTCATCCTGACCCTACAGGACAAAGGTGTACTTGAAGAGGAGGAAGATGTGCTCGTAAACGTGGGGCTGGTGGACAAGGAAAAAGCTGAAAAGAATGTGGAGTTAAAAAAGAAAAAGCCGGATTACAAGCCCTATGAAGAAGAGGAGAGCGTGGACGACATGGTTACATTCAAGCCCCACTCTGTTCTGTCGAAGTATGACGAGGAGATTGAGGGTGAAAAGAAAAAGAGTTTCCGGTTGAATACAGGGGGCTTTGCTGATGGGGACAGAGAGCGGGAGCTTCAGGCCATGAGAGAGGTTCTGCGAAATCAGGCCCAGTCCTTGGAAATGCCCTCTCTCACCATCGCCTCTGAGTATTACACGCCTCAGGAAATGGTGGGCTTTAAAAAGACAAAACGCCGTGTGAAGAAGATCAGGAAGAAGGAGAAGCAGACATGGGTGGATGAACTCCAGATGGATGACACTCGCAACTCTGATTTTGGTTCCAGGACACGCGGTCGAGGCCGCAGGCAGCTGGATGAAGATGGCGAAGAAATAAAGGAGGTGGAGGAGAGTGGAGTACCACAAGAAACCCCTCAAATGTCTGATGACATCAGGATGGCAGAAATGGACATAAGCGACGAGGAAGAATTCACACCTCCTGATCCAGTTGTAATTGAGGAGGATGAGGCAGAACAGGAGCTGCAGAAACAACTGGAGAAGCAGAGGAAGCTGAAGCAAAAGCAGCTTCTCAAAGACTCCGGGGAGAAGGTGATAGAGAAGATTAACCAGCTTGACAAAGGTGACAATGACAATGACCCTGAGAAGAGGAACAACATTGTCTTCAATGCCACCTCAGAGTTTTGCAGAACTCTGGGCGATATTCCAACTTATGGACTGTCAGGCAACAGAGAGGACCAAGAAGACATAATGGACTTTGAACAAGAAGAAGAGAAAGACGATGCTGGAGATTCAGACTCGGAAATGGATGAGAATGTTGGATGGAGCACAGTTAACCTGGATGAAGAGCAGAAACAACCAGACTTTTCCACAGCCTCTGCTACCATTTTGGATGAGGAGCCCATTGTCAACTCCGGCCTTGCTGCTGCTTTGCTATTGTGCAAAAACAAAGGTCTGTTGGACACTCAGATGCAGAAGGTAGCACGCGTCAGAGCACCGAAGGGCGCCTTGCCAAATGACAACTACTGCATCGAGGACAAGATGGGCTTTGATGACAAATACAGTCGTCGAGAGGAATACAGAGGCTTCACTCAAGAATTCAAGGAGAAGGATGGCTATAAGCCTGACGTCAAGATTGAGTATGTGGATGAGTCTGGGCGGAAACTCACGCCAAAAGAAGCTTTCAGGCAGCTTTCACATCGATTCCATGGGAAAGGGTCTGGAAAGATGAAGACAGAGAGGAGGATGAAAAAGCTGGAGGAAGAGGCACTGCTGAAGAAGATGAGCAGCAGTGACACCCCTCTAGGGACGGTTGCTTTGCTTCAAGAGAAGCAGAAATCCCAGAAAACACCATATATTGTGCTTAGTGGGAGTGGGAAAAGTATGAATGCAAACACCATCACCAAATAAGTTTTGGGGAATAGTGAATCATCTTAAACACAAACACGCGCAGATACACACATACACATACACACAGGATGTTTTAAGTAAAGTAACTGATTTAAGCTCACGCCTACTTCATACAAGCTTTGTAGTTGTAGTAAATAATTGTCCAATAAAATGAATACCAGTGAGAGAAGTGTTTGTTTTTTCATTTTCTGTGTTACAAGTTTGCAAGGCGAGGAGTAACTTCAAAGTTTAACTACAGGATGGGAATATTGTTTCAATGAAAACTTTATTTTCTTACATTTTCAACCCCTTTGTTTAGTGCCATGACAGTTATTCCACATTTTAGAATCAATAATAAACTTTATTTGTATAGCATTTGTCAAAAAGTGCTTTCAAAAAGCGCATTTGTGGTGTGAGGAACAGTAACAGGTCCGATATTAATTAACAAGCAGAGGAACTATTTATCAAAAAGTTTGGAATGCTTTTGGGTTCTTATTATAGGCAGTGAAAGTAGACAGCAAACTTTATTCAGCTTTTTTAGTTAAATGTGGTTCAAGAAAATAATGTGAAAATTAAAACACTGAAAATGGTCATTACTGAGAAATAAAATTAAATTTCTATGGTTTCATCCTATCTGTTACACAGTGTGTAAGATGATTCTCCACAGGAAGTGGGCTGAGTTTCTTTACAAATTACATTCAGTAATGTGCTTTCTTTGAATTTGGCTAACTGACATCAAATTAGAGATAATATGCTGGCATTATGAATGTGTGTTCCACAAACGTTGACAGTGCACACTGCCTAAAAATAACGGTGTAATGTTTCATAGCGCACATGGCAGCCTTGTAACGGTTTGTCACAAGACGAATGACAGTGGTTGATTTACTTGCAAGGAAAATTATTTCATTAGTTCGCTTGTTATTGTAACTAAAACAAAACATCGATACTGTGTTTCAGGCGAGACATTCGCGCACTCATTCAGATCATCAGATAGTCATCGGGGCTGTGAATGATTCCAGATTATTTTTCGTTTCATGGCTCCGACCTACAGGTTTGTTTTTCAGCCTTCTGTCAGTGCGTTTATGTCGCCGGTCACCAACGGAACTAACGTTGACAGCTAAAGGGTTTGACGGACGCTTTTTGTGCTGCACAACCTGTAGCAAAGTAGCTATTCTCCTTAATACATCTATGAAAGTAGTTAGCAAAGCTAACACTAGCGAGCTAACACCGCTTCACCCAACACGACATGCACACCATTAACAGCAGAAGTCTTACACGGTAAGCGATAAATACGTTCATGTCTTCACGTCGCTTTACGTATCGGACAAAGAAACAGAGCTGCTCAGCGGAAAAAGGGTCGTTAGCGTCGTCTGCGACGTGGCCGGCTGTTTGACAGTTTCCTGTTTAGCTAGCAGCAAGCTTAGTGACGGACGAGCACTGTTTTAAGTAGCTTTGATGACTGGAATTGGCGTCTTGTACCTGGAAGTACCTCACAATATCCAGGCTGTGTTTACTTGACACTTGGATGACATCCTGGCAAATAACCGGTAGGTTAAAATGAGCGAGCTGTGTTTTGTCAATCTAAAGAATTGTTGCCGTTACAATGTAGTGCCGTTAACGTTAATCGTTAGCTAAACAGGTTATTACTGTAGGAGTCATGTCAGCACTTCCCCATTTGTTGTTGTAATTTGCAGATTCCACGTTAACGCTGAATCCAAGGCGCGAACTGTCATAGCGATACTGTAGATCCGGAGCTCAGTATCACTATCACCATCAGTAATCACCGATTCATGTTTACCCGGCTAACACTCACAGCTGTTGTAGCCTTAAACGTCATTGTCAAACGTGGACCAGCCAGCATTCATTCACACAACGGCGTAACGTTCATTTGCCTTATTGCAGAGTTTAAATTGACTATGACAAAAGCTAAACAGCAGACTGGCATTTACGTAATGGTTTAGTATAATTTAGTATTTGTTGATGTTAACAAATATCTCGATATCAAGATCAGAAAGTGAAACCAACAGATCATGACGGCTTAAACAGCTAATTAAAATGACCTTATTAATCAAGTGGAAAGTGTGAACATTAACCGCAATTTACTTCGTGATGGGAGAGCAACCGTAAGACCGGTTTGCTCATGTTCATGTGTGCATTAAGCACACTTAACAGTAGCATGTCTAACCATGAAATAAATAAATAAATATGGATGAGGTTTTTTTCCCCCACAGGCTCTAACTTCACCCGTGAAAACCTCAGGCTGCTGTGATGTCGGAGCCTAAACCCCCTACTCCAACCCCTGGAGACACGTACAAGGGTTGGCTCTTCAAATGGACGAACTACATTAAAGGTTACCAGAGACGCTGGTTCGTTCTGAGCAATGGACTGCTGTCCTACTACCGGTGGGTAACACGACTGAATTTGTAATGAATGCCCAGAGTTTTAAACCCTGGATGGGTTTTCACTGGCTAAGGGGGAAGCCAAGGTGGTACTAAAGGAGGGGGCATGGCACACAAAGGGTGCTGCAACTTTTGGTTATGTGTGCTGAAAGTTTAACACAGGGAGAGGTGAGACAGCGAAGAATAGATTATAACAACTGCCTGAGGCAGTAACCCAGTGTCTTTCAGTTTTGCTTTTCAAGGTCATTTAAATGAGCAGCACATTCAAATGAGTATTTAAGTAGCATCTGATACACAATTTTAAGTAAATATCACTTGCCTTACCAAAAAATAGGATTTCTTATTACACAGAACTGGGATTCAGAAACTCTTTTTCATCGTCTTTCATTCTGTTCTCCAGGACCCAGGCAGAGATGGGTCACACATGCCGAGGCACCATCAACTTGGCCACAGCCAATATTGCTGTGGAGGACTCGTGCAATTTTGTCATTTCCAACGGAGGGGCGCAGACCTACCACTTGAAGGCCAACTCAGAAGTAGAGCGCCAGCGATGGATCACTGCTCTGGAGCTCGCTAAGGCAAAGGCCGTCCGCATGCAGGCTGAATCTGGTGAGAGGGAAAACGGATGGGTTAGAGAATGCAGGAGACATATATGAAAATGTTTCATTTAAATGTGTGTGTTTCTCTGCAGGTAAAGCATTTTCTCCTTACATTTCTTTATTTTTGGTCATTTTACCTTCCCTTTTCTCTCCCTCAGATGACTCAGGTGACGATTGCCCCGCAGTGCCCCCCACCTCAGGACAGGGTGGAAGCTGCCGTAACTCAGAAGTCCAGTCCACGTTACGCACACTCAACAGCAAGGTGGAGGACCTGACCACTTGCAATGATCTCATTGTCAAGCATGGGTCTGCCCTCCAAAGGTATGGGTCATGAGACTGAGCTTTCATTACTTCAGGAAAAAATGAGATTATCCAAAGAAAAAAAAAGGGTGAAGGTAATTTACTCTGTTTGCCTGTTTATTTGTTCCGTCATTCATTCCATTTACCCCACACACGCAGGTCATTGTCAGAACTGGAGGGGATTCGTGTCGGAGGGGACATGGGGGAGAAGATCAGACAAGTCACAGAGAGAGCCACGCTGTTCAGAATCACCTCGAATGCCATGATCAATGTAAGTCACCCGATGAATTCATTGCTTCGGTGCTGTTGTCGACTCTCTTGCTGAAATGTTGCTCTTTTTGCTGCGTGCTTCCTAAGGCATGCAGAGACTTCCTCTCCCTGGCCCAGAGCCACAGTAAGCGCTGGCAGAAAGCCTTACAGGTGGAAAGAGACCAGAGAATACGGCTGGAGGAGACTCTGGAGCAGCTGGCCAAACAGCACAACCATTTAGAAAGAGCTTTCAGAGGAGCTACAGTTCTCCCACCGTCATTCAGCAATCCTGCCTTAGGTAACAAAGGTAAGCCCCCTGAACTTCTACCTTTGGACCCTTGATGTTACTCAGATCATAGCCGCCATACCACGTACCTGTGCCAATCAGAGCAGTCAAACTGTCTCTCTTCACCATAGGTAGTGTTTCAGGAAAAGGCGATGCCAGTGACGAGGATGATGACAATGAGTTCTTTGATGCGATGGAAGACCCGGCGGAGTTTATTACCGTCCCTGCTGACCCCAAGTATCACAGGTTAATACCCGTCTGTTGTTGTGATTTTAGTTGTTAATGTCAGCCTTGTTTTTTGGGGGGGGGTTCGTTATGTTCTCTCCTTGAGTCCTGTTTAAATTTTTCATCTGTCCACCAGGAGATCTGGCAGCAACGTTAGTGGGATCAGCAGTGAGACTGGAATGGACGATCAGTCGGTAAATGTGTGTTATCTTTGTTTTTGCGAGCAAGTTCTCTTGACTTGTGTTTTCTGTTTGTCAACACGCCGCAGTCGCCTGACCCTCGGACGGTTGTCCTTCTCTTGTTCCAGTTCGACGAGCTGTCTTTGGCATCCAATCCAGAGTCTCCGCAGCCCCTCGAGCTCGAGCCGGTACGACAAAGACGGACTCGCATCCCCGACAAGCCCAACTATTACCTCAATCTGTGGAGCGTCATGAAGAACTGTATTGGAAAGGAGCTGTCAAAGATACCGATGCCCGTAAGCAACCTGTGCTCTGGTCGGCGTCCATGTGGCTTTTCTGTGTGAGAGTAATCTAAAGTAATCTCACCGCTATGACTTTGTACCTACTAGGTGAATTTCAACGAGCCCCTCTCAATGCTGCAACGTCTATCTGAAGACCTGGAGTACTATGAGCTGCTGGATAAGGCTGCTAAATGTCAAAGCTCTCTGGAACAGATGTGTTATGTGGCCGCTTTCACAGTCTCTTCCTACTCCACCACTGTCCACCGCACAGGAAAGCCCTTCAATCCTCTGCTGGGAGAAACCTTTGAGCTCGATCGGCTAAGAGAGTGTGGCTACCGCTCCCTCTGTGAGCAGGTACGTGGAATCCACAAGTCGCTTCTGCAGACAATAGCTGTTTCTGCTCAGACTGAAAGTTTTTAGTTTCAGCTCCAACATCACATTCATGTTTGACCAGATCCCAGTTCTAAAAAATAAACACTTGAAGTACGTTTACGCAGGCATGTTTGTTTTCTTGAATAGTCTTAAGCCGTCACATAGCTGTGATGGTCAAATGTTGACTCTGCTTCTCTCTCCTCTCACCACCTCTCAGGTGAGCCACCACCCACCTGCTGCAGCTCACCACGCCATCTCCGAAAAGGGCTGGATACTCAGACAAGAGATCACCCTGGCCAGCAAGTTTAGAGGAAAATATCTGTCTGTCATGCCTTTGGGTGAGTGTGTCCAAGCTTGTACAGCTGAGAGAATGGGAGCAGAACAGAGAGATATAGCATGGCAGGGAGTTAGCGTGACTTGTTTTTTGCCTCCATGTTGGAAAATGCTGTCTGTCTGTCCCATTTTTGTGAATCATGCATGTCAATAGTGATGTAAACTGCAATTTGACTGGTTGGTGGAGGCAAACAACTGCGAGGCGGTAATTGTAGTTTACCTGTAAACTACCTGCTACTCGCTGTTAGTCACTGCGGTGGCTTATATATAGAGTCATACCTTAGTATGTACCATAGATGTGGAATATGACATTCCTGTTTTGGGTGAAGAGGTTGAAAATAACTGCTGCCAGCTCTAACATTATTCCCCGTCTCTCCCCAGGTTCTATCCAGTGTGTATTTGACAAGAGCAACAATCACTACTCCTGGAAGAAAGTGACTACAACAGTCCATAACATCATTGTTGGTAAATTATGGATTGACCAGTCCGGGGAGATCGATGTGGTGAACCATCGGACAGGAGACCGCTGCCACCTCAAGTTTGCTCCCTACAGTTACTTCTCCAGAGATGTTCCAAGAAAGGTGAGATTTTCTCCTTCTTGACATTCTTGTTGTTAGGTAGCACTCATTGTGTGTAAAGCCAGAGCTGATGTGCTTCTTTCCAGGAAGATGTACAGTAAAAAGTGACACAACACTCAATATAAAAAGAGAAAAAAGACAGAGTTTAAGTGTGTCTCATAGCTTAAGTCATTAGATTATATCCAACATGGGACTGGTTTCCTTTGGCAAATAAGTTGATGTTTTCATCCAGCATTTATCAGAGCTTTTGTGTGTAATTGCATGAAGTTGTACCAAATAAGAAGGCCACTGAGTTTAAGTTTGGCTCTTTGGTTACGCTCTTGACTGAAAGCTGCGTTTGTCTCTCAGGTAACAGGAGTCGTAACGGATAAGGATGGGAAGGCCCATTACGTGCTATCAGGAACCTGGGACGAGAAGATGGAGTTTTCCAGGGTAATGCAGAGCAGTAAAGGCGAGAACGGCACTGAAGGCAAGCAGAGGACTGTCTATCAGACCCTCAAAGCCAAAGAAATCTGGACAAAGAACCCCTTACCGTGAGTTTCTGCTTTAAAGGAAGTGAACGTGCTTGTAAACAGATGGAGCTGCAGAGGACGGGCAGTAGCCACACCTCGTAAACCGTCATACTTTGTACCTCTCATTGTTTGTGGTCATAACTTTTTCTTTCCAGTGAGGGAGCAGAGAACATGTATTTCTTCTCCTCTCTGGCCTTGACACTCAATGAACCTGAAGAGGGAGTGGCGCCAACAGACAGCCGGCGCCGCCCCGACCAGCGGTTAATGGAGGACGGCCGTTGGGATGAGGCTAATGCAGAGAAACAGCGGCTAGAGGAGAAACAGCGTAACACCCGTCGAGAAAGAGAGAGGGAGGCCATTAAAGCAGCCAGCTCACCAGAGGAAGGTAAAAAAAAAGAAAGAAGGAAATTAGTTTTGCTTTGGAGTTTCTCGATTTTTCTTGTGCTTCTGTCCAATGTTTTTCTGTCCATTCATCTTCTTGTCCCCTCTGTCTGTCTGGGAATACCTTGTCTGCTTGTCTCTGTCTCATCCTTAAGCTGTCACTGAGGAGTCAATCAATGATTCACCCTTGAAAAGCAAGTACTCTTCTCTTAGTCTTTTCCCTCCATTGATCTGCGCTATTGATTTAACTCCAAACGCAAAAACACCTGTGCAGTGTGTTTGTGTGTGCGATGGCAGAATGGTGCTACACGCCTTCTAACCTCATCATGTCACACACACGTCCTTCACCTTTCACCATCCCTTCATCCATTTCTGTTCCGTTTAGCTGATGCAGGGGAGGCTGGCTCAGAAGCAAACGAGGTTTCAGACGAAAGCAAGTATCACTTCATGGATTTACGTACTTCTGTGCTGTACTTTTAAAGGCGCTTTGTGTAGCATTTTAATGGATGGTATGATCCGTGTAGTAAACCCGTGGGAAGTCGATGGGCTTGTTTCCTCCAGAGACTCCTTTTCTGTCACTGAGTAGACAGGCGACCGCTGACTGCGTCACATATTAGCCACCGCGGGCAGCACGGAGTCTCAGTGTTAGACCCGTTAGCGCTGTTAGCGTTGCAGCTTCACAGGAGGAAGGTCCTGGGTTCGTTTCCCTGCCTGTCTGTGTGGAGTTTGCGTGTTCTCCCAGTGTTTGCGTGGCTTTCCTCTGGGTGCTCTGGTTTCCCCCCACCATCAAAAACATGCACTGTTCAGTGGCTGCCCGCTGCTCCTGAGACTTGACTACACAGAAAACATGTTTTTACCTCCATATTTAAACCATTTAAAATGTGCTACTGTGTCCATATTATCACATTTTTCATTTGGATGAATATTAAGCAGATTATTTACCATGAATGCTGCATCAGAGATGAGTTTTATTAATATTTTTAGAAACTTTTTTTGCAAAAAAAATGCTGAGATATAGGCTTATTGTACATTAATTAAAAATAGGAAAAAAAAAATTATTTTTTTTTACATCCCTTAAAATCAAAAAGGCCTTGCCCCTGTGACGCTTTGGCCATCCCTAGTGGAGGTCGGGCCCCCATTGCGAACTGGTGCATTACAGCACAAATGGGAGTAATGTATGAATGTATGAGGTCAAAAATTATCTTGACAATTGCTTTTTGTGAATCATTCTATAATTTTTTGTACATAATTAGTATATTTAGCCCTCACAGTATTTTTGACAAGCCCGTTTTGCTGAAAATGCTACACACAGCGCTTCTAAAATGAGCACTAACAGGAGATTTGTGTGGATTTTGTTACTGTCTGGGTTGTGGATTCACATCTTTTTTTTTTTTTTTTTGTGCTGTGTTAAGCTGACACAGAGGACTCTCCCCCTCATACACCCGTTGCATGCAAGTAGCTCCTTACATTTCACTCTCTGTTCTTCTTCCTGTCTTCACCCTCAGATCATATCCACTCCTTTATGTTTGAACTCTCAAAGATTCACCCTGAACTCTTCTGTTTTCAGCCCCTTACGGACCATCGCTCCCCCCTCACCTAAGCAAGTATTCTGACCATGACTGAACACATACAGTGCAGTTATTTCAAACATTCTTGTAGTTTAATCCAGATTAAGAACCTCTCTGTTCATCTTACATCATTTCCTCTTTACGTCCTCTCTTAGTGGAAGGCAAGGAAGGTCCTTATGGAGCTCAAGTCAAAAGCAAGTAACATCAGTGTTGCTCCCCTTTGTCCCCCGTTTTGTTTAATTATTTATTTTTGTTATTTAGCTGTTTGTTGGTAGTCTCCAGGGAACCCTGTAGAAGACTGTAGCTGACTGTAGACTGGCACAGACCTGGTCCTGAGTAGTTGGGGATTTAGTTTTGAGCAGAGGAGCTCTTGGCTGTGTTTCCTCCTCCTTTGTTAAGTTTCCTCTTTGAATCAGGTGAATCTGAAGATCGTCTTTTAGTCATATGATCTTAATTTAAGCACCATGTGTTGTCATGGCTCAGTGACTTCCTAACCCTCACCTCAGGCCCCTCTGAAGCTTCTTCTTGGTAAAAGATCTCCTTTCTTTCCCTTCAGGTGCCCATCAAGACAACTACCAAGCACTGTGGTTTGAGAAATTAGACGACCCTGCGTCCGGAGAGACCTTGCACGTCTACAAGGGCGGTTACTGGGAGGCGAAGGACCAAGGCAGCTGGGACATGTGCCCTGACATCTTCTGATCCCGGCCGAGTCAGCCCGTCTTCCTCCGTGGCGTGCAAAGGTGGTAAGAGGTGACCCACCTTACGTCAGCTAAAGTGGGGAATCAGCCGATCTTCAGTGTCTGCAGCTTCATCCAATCACTCCACTCTGCTCCCCTTCTCCAGCAGTGATTTGCTCAGGATTGAGGGCATCTGGACTTAACCCTCAACGTAGGCAATGCACATTATAGCATTGCAGCTGATTAGCGTTCAGAATTCCCTCTCACTGCCTCTCAAACTCTGATGTTTGTCTTTGGTCCACTGCTCGTTGTTTGGCTCCTGGGTGCAGCCTTTGGTTTGGATTTAGCAGGTATTAAAAACACGGTATGCTGATATGTCACCTTGCATTTTCTTTAAATGCACTGTTGTCCAAGGCGTAGTTCGTCCAGACATCTTTCCACACACAGAGCAAGGTTTGCTTAGATAGACTGACCTACTACCTGACGTCTCATTTGCGTGTTTGTTTTCATTGTGCATTCTTGATTATCACTTTTTAGCAAAGGCTACATTGCAGCCTCCCCAACACAGCACCACCGAAAGTCAAAGTTTAATTATACCCAACATTTTTAATGGTCCACTCTCCCAGTTTCACAGCACATCAGGTGCTTGGATGTACGAGCTTCAGTGGTTCTTAAAGAAGTAATCAATGGAATATATGAATATGACGTTTGCCTTTGAGTTTATTGTATTTTGCAGTGCGACGTTTTTCCCTGAAGTGAAACAACAATTATATCTACATTTTAGCCTTTTTTTTCCCCATTTTCTGTCGCTCAGCTAGTCTCTGGTATTCCCCTGCCCCCCCCCCCATACATGACATACACATGACAACGGTGAAGATGAAGAGATTAAGAATGCAGTCGTAATCGGCTGCAGACTTGATTCCATAAACAAGCATTTTTAAATCTTTTTTCACTCTATAAGAATGACATTTCATGTTTTTTCTATGCTTTTTTTTATTGAGGAAGAGTAATGACATTTCATGTGTAGGACATTTATTTAAATAGAATATATGTCCTTAATTTAAATGATAGCATATTGATGTATATGGATTGAAACAGAGGTACCAATGAAGATATGAAGTATGAAAATACCAACGGCACTATTCGCAGCGGCGGCGGAGGATTCAGAAGTTTGTCTTTTTGTTTGTTTTGTCCTTCAGTGCTTCATTTTTAAGAATGACACTAAACCTGTGAAGCCCCCCCCAACTACAAGGCGACATGCCGTTCACCCCTCCTGATGTGGCGGACGCGTCCTCTCTGTGAAGGCGGCGTGCTCGAGCTAAACCTGTCCGATAAGTTTTAAAGAAAGTAGCTGCTGAGAGCAAGAGCCTCCTGAGAAGTGTGTATAAGATAATCCTTAAGTTTAAGATAAAATATGGCTCTTTAGACTCTCCAAATGTCAGACTTGCATTTTCAGCCCCAAAGTTTGTGCTCTTACTGCTGCTTGGATCAACCAAGTATTCAATTGTGCTTGTAAAGTAAATATTGAGACCGAACAGTTGAGATGAATCTAAGAGCAGCGGATCTGTGCTGGTCTCCACTGGCTCGATGATCGGTAAAGTGAAGGGAAATGAGCTCCGTGGTTTCCTTCAAACATGCTTCTCATAGCTTTAATCTTGATTTTAGGTGACTTTAAGGTGTGGCAGGTGTAGACTTCTAACAGAAAGCAATAAGAGTGCCTCAGCGCGTACGCATGTGGCACAAAACGAAACGTGAAGCGAGGACGACAACTGAATTCTGTCGCTGATTTTGTCTCTTTTGTTGTTTGTCGTGTGAGTGGAAGGACTGCGTGGTTGATGAAAATCTGAATTTCATTTTATATTCAAGTGTACTTAAAAGGAGAACACTGAAAACGAAGATCACAAAACATAATGTTGCAAATATTTGTGTGTAAATATATGAAATAGTGAAGTAACTGTGATATTAACTGCTAACACTGATGGAGAGTCTAACGGTGGTGATGCACTTCTGTTTTTCCTTTTTGCATTTTCATGGTCGTAGCTGATTGTACGACGTCACCGTGAGTCAGCCTCCAGCAGCAGCTTTCCGTCTCTGAACCACTCCTTACTCTGAATTACTGCTGCTGCAGACATCATTTCAACCGATGAAGAAGAGTGTGTGTGAGGAGTGTACAGCTTGCTGAGCTCACTTCACTCCAGTTTGTCTTTTCCAGCGTGTGTATTCGGTAATCCTGATTTGTAGCCACTGCTCTCATCTCCTCAGTCTGTTACTGTTTTTGTCGTTAAGTTTTGACCTTTTTCACTCCTCGTTTGCAGCGATGATGCTCGCCTCGTCACTGTAAACAGTGTTGACTGAAGGCGTTCTTGCACTTGTGTACATTACTTCCATTGTGTTTCATGCCCTGCGGGATTTGACTGATTGACAGTCAGCTTTTGATGCCGGCTAATGAAGGGTTTGTCATGTTCTGAGTTTGTTCTGAAAACTTTTCCTAAACCGTGTTCACTTACTGCAAACATGTGTCCATTAGTTAATATGTGTTGCCTCACTGTTCTCAGCGTACTTTCCACCTTTTTTGTCCTCCAATGCAGTTTTTTTGTTTGTTTGTTTGTTTGTTTAGCAGGACTGTAGAGGTTGGCAATATTAAAGTGTGAATGGAGATGAAGTTTGTGTCTTTGGTGTTTTGAATTTACCTGAACAAAGCATCACAAAGTGGCTTATACTTGTTAGTGTTGTGTTTATTCTACCCTGCTCATACAGGTGCACAGACAGTATTAACCACATTCATTACATGAGTTGCAGGCTGCCCGAAACACTGACGATACTCATCCATGACATAAATCATATTGTACTGAAGATCATCGTTACTAATGGAGTTTTAATCCTACATTTAACGGGGTAATTAAGGCCCCCAACAACAAGTGAGCCAGCCAGTACACCACCAAGACCCTTAGACTTCAGCAGCTAAATGGAATTCAACCATCACTACTCATAA
Organism: Chaetodon trifasciatus; assembly: GCA_037975065.1. Classification (NCBI taxonomy): domain Eukaryota; kingdom Metazoa; phylum Chordata; class Actinopteri; order Chaetodontiformes; family Chaetodontidae; genus Chaetodon; species Chaetodon trifasciatus. Next base: position 5,100,124 of record JBBMOE010000023.1, read on the forward strand.
TTTACACCTGTGCTTTTCCTAACGTGACATCAAAATATATTTTATATGTAAAAAAAAAAACCGACTGGTTCCTCCACAATTATGTGTTAGCATTACGTGTCCTTCAGTTGTCACATTAGTAGAAGTATTAATGTAGTATTCAGATCCTTTCCTTGAGTAAAAGCAATGCCATCATGTAAAAATACTGTCACAAGAAAACGCCCTGCGTCTAAAATAGCCTTCAAGTAAAATAGAGAAGTAGAAATACTATTCACACAATGGACTAACGTATCAAAAGTAAAGTGACTCTCATGACTACTCATGCTTTAATATGCAAGCAGTATTTTAATGTTGTAGTTTGCTAATGTAGAGATAGTTGTGCGTACTTTTTATTCTCTATAATAATTCATATTTTCCAAGCTGATTTTACCACATCCCTTATTGTGATGGAGTCTGGCTGTTTCGACTTTAGATTTGTCAGGGTTTAGTTTTGTGAGAAGGATCAAAAGTATGATACTCAGCATAAATCTTCGAGCAGTATAATAACATCTTTGTGAAACAACATCTGATGAATACGTCTGTTTATGTGTGACAGGCAGCGAGAAGCTTATGATTACATGATATGACTGCAGGATGAGATCGAACTGTTTATTTGTGAGAAGAAAGCAACAACTAAGTTTGAAAACTCTGCTGTAAAAGAAAATAAAACTATAAAACTATATGTTTATGCATGAACATTAGAGGCACGGCCTGTTTGGGGATTTGGGGGTTTTTTAGAACTTGGGTGGGAATTAGTCACCATCTGAAACTGACAGTTTAACGCAGTATTTTACAGGGTAATTTCATAGTATTTTGATATTTACTATATTCAAATAGAAGATAAGATTTCAGGAGCTGTGGCAGTATAGAAGAGAAACAGTTTTCAAACAAGATGCAGACAATAATGTGGGGGGCGGGGTGGAGTAATCAGAGCAATTATTTATTTTAGTTAACTGAATAAATACAGTAGAAAAATCCTCTTAATTTCCTTGTTTGTTTCGGGTCATTATTTCCAATAACCTAGCAACGGCCCTAATCACTAGAGGTTGTGGTGTGACTCGCCCTTCACACGGCAGGCGCGGGAGAATAAAACGAGCGCATGTCCGCATGACATCAGCATCTTTGTTTACTAGCCTGGCGCAGCTAGCCGCCGTACATCCTCTGTCCGAGCGCTGCTCTGTACGTTAGCATTAGCTTTAGCTGCCAGCTGTTTATCGCACAGGGTGTGTAATTTCAGTGTGCTTAGTGGTTAATTTGCGCAGTCAACTAATATGTCGGCAAACGGACCGGGGGAGGACTCCACAGACGCAAGGAGAGGCGATGGACAAGAGTGAGTCACAGTTAATTTAGCTAGTTAACGACCCTTATCTCCAGAAGCTCATTGTTGTAGAGACAGTGATGAGGAAGCGGCTCGTCTTCGATGATATCCCAAACCGGTGTCTACCCTGCTACTAGCATATTATTTCACCTGCTAGCTATTACTTATTAGCTGTTGCGTGCAGCTCTCTAAGCTGTTTAAGAGTGATTTATGTTAAATATTCAGCACTTGCAGGCCCGTAAGTGACACTTTAAATGCCCTTCCTCTGTCTTCATAGCGCGCTAACGTTACTTGGTTTTGTTATCTGACATTTGAAGTAAACACCGTGTTGTTGGGGCTTTTTTTTAACCCTCAGGTCGGAGATTTCTTTGTCCGCTTCCGCCCCTATGGACGTGGATGCCAAGGCCAGCTCCCACAGCTTCAGATACAGTCTGAATTTCCCGAGCATCGGCCAGTGTGTCATCATCAACAACAAGAACTTTGACAGACGGACGGGTGTGTATCTGGGGCTTTCTGCTCAGGCCTGGGTCGGTGTATTCCCAGACGAAAACACTCAAAATGAAACCCTAGAACAGATGTTGGTTAATAATGTCAAGAAAAAAATACAACACAAGGTAATGAAGTCATATTCTCTGTATGTGGAGTTCAGGGTCAGCCCGGAAAAAGGCCTGCTGGGGCTTGAAAATGTAATTTGAAATGTGTCCTTAATCTAGACTAAACCAACAAAGTAGTCCAGGGTAAAGAAGTCAAGTGGCTCAAATGTTGGCTGATTAAACTTTAACTAGGAGCCATAGAGACACCTGTGGTAACTGTGGTAGCGTTTCCTGCTGGTTTAAGCTTGCTCCCCCAGTTATGGTAAATTAATTCAGCGTGAAGCATCTCTGTCAGACCGCTCGAGGGGACGAGTCCTTCCTGTAAAACTGCTTGCAATTGTGGGTTGATACCACTTCTGTGCAGGGTTTGGGGTGGGCTCTAACACGTTGCATACCGCAGGTCTGATGATATGTGGCCTGTATTTCTCACCGTACAACAAAGCAGTTCAACCATCCACACCTTCACGAGCTGAAGTGTGCTATGGGACCCAGCTCACACTTGTTGCTGTGGATGCCACTTAGCTGCATCCCGTGGCGGTTAATTAGATGTTCGTGTTAGCTCTGTGTTGGCTTTACGGAGCATGAGACGGAGCAGACAGTCGTTGGTAATCGCTCAGCATGCATCATTGCATTTGTTAACATCAGATAATTCAGAAAACTGTTGGTTGCCCTTCAGGAAGTTCAGGCACTCGCATGGTTTCTGACGTATGATTTGACATGCGTCACGTGGTTTGATTGGTTCCTCTTCCAGGTTTGATGTGGACTGTGCAGAACTCTGTGCATCAGACTGTTCGCCCTGTACGTTCATTTAATGGCCAAGGTGGCTACAGAGAGACAGCCATTACAGCTTTTGTCACATTCGTCCTTTGGATGTTTGTAATCTTTTTGTGAAGCGTGACCATGTCTGCCCGTTAAGCATCTGCAGGGGAATGTTTATCCAGCGCTTCCTTCTCTGAGGACATAAAGGCTGGATGTGTACAACAGATGTATGAAACCTTGAGCTGACCTCCGTCCTTGTCTACCCTTTAGGGAGTTTGTGCAATATGAGCTTGAAAAGCTGAAGAGCAGCATCTGTTATTATTGAAAGAGCCTTTCTTATCTTGCTGAGAAGACCTTGGATATCAATGCAAGTATATGCAGCTTCACTCTGCTCTTATAGAGCATCAGAGCTACTGTGTGATGACTTATGTTGCTGAACTCGTCTAGCAGGACTAACTGAATACACATGATTGCTGGGTCTGCAAACAGAGTAATGTTCCATGAGCAAGTACATCATATGTGGTTAAGCCTGTATTTACAAGTTCATTTGATTGTTTCCAGCTGTTCAACCACAAAGAGATGTCTGTTATGGAAGATTAATGCACATGTAGATGTAACTTGGCAATCCATCATGCGTGTTTCCTGAAAGAGCTGCAGTATTTTAGATTTTATGTAAAGGTTAGCAGGTTAGCTGTGGCCTACAGCCGCACTTTTACAAACATAGCAGGTGACAACCAACCTCCTAAAAGTGTCATCTGACAGAACGCGGCAAACTGTAGTTGTGCCCAGTCACTTTGTTTAAAATGTAGTAATGTTAGAAAGCAAGACGCCAGTCAAGCGAGATGCACTTTGAACGATCTGGGAAAGAGCGAACTTACCAGCACATGGAATTCAGCCATCAATCATTCCATTAATTACACCTGTGTAGGCTTTTTCACTGTTTCTGCCTCATTAGGGTGAAGACATGTGGAGCTTATGTGATGTAACCAGGCATCATGTTCTAAAAAGAATGGGTGCGCCCCAAAACTCCACCATCACAGAGGCAGTCTGTGCAGGCCGGGGAGGCTTTCACTCTGATTCAGCTCACAAAGCGTCAGATGGAGCTCCGTGCCGACCAGAAGTTACTGATGTAATAACGTTTTTCACATGGCTTTTCACGGCTGAAAGCGAAGGGAAACGTTTTGTACTCTCCTTCTTTTACAAGCTGTAAAGCGATAAAATGAAAGTTTATAACAGCATTTCAACACTTAATGTAACAGAGATTCAGCGTCGTAGCTGCTGCATCACATGGCGCCTGCACTCCATTTCACCAGGTTCCTTTGGCCTTTAGGATTACTGGAAGGAAATCAAAATGCGTCTTACATCAGACTACTTACAGTATGTGTTAACAGCTAAATTTTCTTATGAGGAAGCAACAGTTGTCGGTTCCTTAAAAGTTGGTTCAATGAAAAGTTGCTTGTTCATTGTGACCTTCCAGTTACCACAACACATTTATTTTTTTTTTTGCTTTGCCTTTAAAGGCATGAATCAACGAAATGGGACAGACGTCGATGCAGCCAACGCGATGAAAGTCTTCACCAAGCTGGGCTATAAAGTGAAGATTTACAACGACCAGACAGTGGAGCAGCTGAAACAGGTTCTGACTTCTGGTAAGTTTGACGCCGGATTCAAACAGAATGACCCCGGATCGCCTCTGTCCTCCTGCTGTCTTTGACATCCTGCTGTTTTTTCCAGTGTCAAAGGAAGATCACAGCTGCAGCGCCTCGTTCGTCTGCGTTCTGCTGAGTCATGGTGACGAGGGTGTGTTCTTCGGTACGGACGGCTCAGTAGAACTTCGGTACCTGACGTCACTTTTTCGAGGTGATCGCTGCCAATCGCTGGTGGGAAAGCCCAAACTCTTCTTCATCCAGGTATCGTAAGAGTCTTTTTTTCCCCATCCTGGACATCCTGTTTGCTTAAGTGTCTGACCTGAAACCAGGTCCTGTTTTGTGCTCGTGACGAGTAGGCTTGCAGAGGCACTGATCTGGATCCGGGCATTGAAGCCGACAGCCCAGACGATGGCACTACCAAGATCCCCGTGGAAGCTGACTTCCTCTATGCTTTCTCCACAGCTCCAGGTTGGTACACAAACACAGGTCTTTTCTACACGTCCTGTTCCCTTTTCATTCACTGATACAGCCTTTATTGCATCTGTCCACAGGCTACTACTCATGGAGGAACACTATGACCGGGTCCTGGTTCATGCAGTCTCTGTGCGAGCTCCTCAGCAAGTATGGCAAAGAATTGGAGCTCCTTCACATCATGACACGAGTGAACCACAAGGTGGCAGTAGAGTATGAGTCCATCTCCAATGCGCCAGGGTTTAACGCAAAGAAACAAATCCCGTGCATTGTGTCAATGCTGACCAAAGAGATGTATTTCTCCCCTTGATGTCGCCTCTGCTGAAGACTTCGGCCTCGCCAGCCTTCATCTGCAGCACAGAGGCGTGAGGATGTGTGTGAGGTGGAGTTTACACTTTGTGACTGAACATGTCTTCAAACCTCATGTTACATGTTTCTGGGAGGGTAGATGTGATGCAAAGGTGTGTTAAGGTTCAGAAGAATAAGGCATTAAAAGGAAAACTACGTTGTTCTCTTAAAAAAAAAATTTTAAAAATCATGACTCGAAAGATTAAATGTAATTGACCCTGAAACTCCAGTAGATGCCTCTTTGCTGTTTACACTCTGTACATTTCAGGGAAAACTATCGGGAGCCAGTTTTAGGAGAAGAGTGCTCTTCTTCATGTGTTTAATCATGGATCCGTAGATGGGCCTCCTGCACTCCAGCTTCAGCGTTTTTAGGAGTCAGCTGTTCATTTTAACTCGATGGGATCATGTGTGTAATTTCTGTGCATGTTTATTTCTTCTCTTTTTTTTTTTACATCCTTGGTGTCTCTTTGAGCCAGTGACACGAGGTTTGCACAACTAAAATAATCACCTGATTGGTCCTGATGAGTTGTGTGAAGCCTACACGTGTGCGAGGCTTTCACTCCGTCGGTACATTAAAGGACAACGTGGAGCAGATTCAGGAGCATCCATTAAGCTGTCGTGGTTTTTGTCGGTTTTCTCAAACTCATTTTTTATGTCTTTCATGTGTTTCTTTCTGTGAGTGAGCTGTCGCCTTTCAGTTAGTGGGGGTCAGGCTTCATAGCATGCATGAGTAATGACAGCCCACCTGCACGATGCTCTTATGAGAGGAAGTTTTGACGAGGCGCCGCTTTACATTTCATTTTTTGCTGTAGTTTTTTAAAACTAAAACGGCAGATTTGATGCCTTTTCACTGTTGTGTAACTGAGTCAAACTTTTCTATGTAACCATCAGCATTGAGTGAATTGTAGCTTTTAAAGCTCACTTGATCATGTATTGATCCAGGTCCTGGTCATCTGTCAGCAAGATTTACAGCATAAAGGCTGAAATCACTCGCTGTTAAAATATCGCACTGATGTTTGACAGTCCAGTTTTTAAGTCGTAGAATTATGGGCCGTTTCACTATGAACGTCTCTTGTGGGTTTTTTTTGTTGATCACTGTTTTGTAAGCAGCTGTACTGTGAGGTTGGTGTTGAATAAAGGCCACTTTTCATTGTCCTGTCTTGTAAAACAGTGTTGGTGATTCTTGCAAGAAGAAATCCCTTTATTAGTCACATTTACACACAACATGCAAACTTAGGGAGGGGAAACTGCACACGCCATGCATATGTGAAATTTATTCTCCACCTTTAACCCATCCTTGGACCGTCCTTTCTCCACAGTGGACCAGGAGCGGTGGGCTGCCAGCCGACCGGCGCCCGGGGACCAGTTCCTGTTGTCACCATTGGTCAGGTGGTGATCTTCTTGCAATGGAGGATACCCCAGGTGAGCATGGGGAGAACATGCAAACTCCACACAGAATGGCCCTTTTTGAAGGCATGGTGGAGGACACGCCACCAGCGCCCACAGCGGGATTCGAACCGGGACCTTCTAGCTGTGAGGCGACAGTGTTACCACCTGTGCCACCTAACAGTCGTCAAGATCATGAACATCCACAGATGTTTTTCTAAAGTCTTGTTAATTTTTGTTCATCTCTCATGGAAGAGTTCACCTCTACCAACATCATAAAGAGCCTACTTGTGCACGCTTTCTTGAGTGTGAAAGGGCAGGATTAATCAGATTTGGCATGCAGGGAGTTGAGAAGAACTGGGCCACCAGATCCTGATGAGCCATGCCAACTAAAACTGGACCTCTGGTTCCTTTACAGCCAGCACAGACACACTTTAACCAAACTAGCTTTCACAAACAACAAGCTACTCAACAACCTGAGCACAAAGGCTCACAGCTGACACGTACAACACACCTACGTGCACCAATGATGCATACCTCTAAATTAGATGCTGATTTAACAAATTGCACCTGAATGTTCCCACCTGAGGCTCCTGGTATACAGGCATGTATACATGTTGATATTCTTAACATTTGGGGTGTGAAGAGAAAAAAAAACAGCAGATTAAACTACATCAAATATTCAAATTGTGTCATTTTTGCAAAAACTTGAACTTCATCAGAGGTTTATAAATGACTTTTCTGTTGATTGACTAATGGATGAATCATTGCAGCTCTACAATCAAGTGTCTGTAAGGGTGTTGTTGATCTGTAAGCTGCATATTAATATGAGTAAATAATATGTGAATTGTTCCAGTTGGAGGTGCTAATGGGCTAATTTTCTGTATTCAAACACCTTTATGTCCCTTGACTTCCACCAATATATCATCAGCAAACGCTTGAGATCCCCCTCTGGTACTTTATAATACAGTCCAGTACTGCGGTCCTGTACTAAATACTAGAATGTACACCCTTGTGGAATTTATTTGATGGTGTTGATTCAACTCTTTGGTGGTTTTCAGGCTGTGTTTTGTGGTGCGGGGTGGTGGACGGTGCATTGTGCTGCAGTTGACAGTGTGTTATGTATGTAAACCAGGTGGATAAAATCATTATTAACATCTTTCAGTATGTGCAATATGTACAGACACCACTGATAATCTCAGGGTGAGGCAGCTGATGGTCAGTCTTCCACATGATACTGGTGGATGGTGATGGTGCTCCTGTCTTAACTGCTGGGTGACTTAGTTGGATGATGATGTTTGGACTGGAGACAACTTTCCCTTTAGTGACAATAAAGTTAAAGTTGATATATTGATCAATCCTGCAGGTGTTTCTGTTTTTCTGGCCACTTTTCCTCGTCATGTTGGTGTGTTGCTGAGCCAGTTTCTAATAAGGAAAAAGCTGCCTTCGGTGGTCCACCGAGGGCAAAGCAGAAGTTTACGAGAAGCGCCTGAACGCAGCACAAGTCCTCGCCTCTTTCGTCGCTGAAAATAGGCCCTAATACTCTCTGACAGTTGGCTTAGTTGGCCGCAGAGTGCGTCGTGTCAGGTTGTTGATTTCTCTGATTTTACGTGGAGCACCTTTATTTCTAACGTCGAGCAGCAGATTCTGGATCAGCGCTCTTTTCTTCCAACCTGCGCTTCATTTGTCCAACATGCCTGAACCAGTTCAGATTATCAGGAACTTTTGGGGACAGAAATGAGGTCTCAACTGTGTCGCGCAGCTAATCAAACAATAGTTTTCTTTGAGTTTCATGTGGAGTGAAGTTTCCTGAGCCAGAAGCGGGAATGGAGAAGTTCCTCCAGGTGGCTCCGCACTCTCTGGCTCTGGTGCTGTCGCAGCCTTGCGCAGAAGATAACGAGGATCCCCCTCCATCACCGGACGCGCTCCCGCTGAAGGTACAGCATCACACCGGCTACGAGGTGTTCGCCAATTTCAAATCCGTGAACATGCAGCACTTCTGGAACAAGGCGCTGACACAGGCCCTGTCCGAGATCTTCTTCCTCGGCTGGATCGATGAGCGCGTGCTGCTGATCCAAGGCAAAGAGGTTCACCTTCAAGTCCTGAGGAACGGATGGACCAGGCGGACCCTGAAACCACCGCCGGGCTTTGACATCAAGTGCATAGGTGGGTTTGCTGTGTAGGAGCAGTCAGGACGCGTGCGTGCACTAAAAATGCAAGGTGGCGCAGAATCTTTGCAAAGTCAGGCTCATGAAAACAGACTCATCACGCAGTTTTAAAGAAGTGATGCTCAGAGAAAGGACAGCAGTAAAAACAGCCGTTTACAAGAGTGTTAACAGCAGCTTTAACGTGCAGGGGCAAAACCAGGCAATGAAATCTGACAAATGTTGGCCTCCAACCAGTCTGTCAGTGATTTGAGGAGATGGCATCAGTGAAATCACTGAAACTTTGAACTGCTGTGGGCCATGTTTGCTCCCATGCGTTTCCTCTTACAGTGTGTTTGTCCAGACTTGAGACTTGACTCCCAAAAGACTTGAGCTGACTTGAGACTTGATTGCAAAAACATCCACCTCGCAGGTTTTTATGCAGCATTGCAATAAAAGAATAAGAAAAACAAAAGCAGCTGCATCAGGGAGGCCCTGCATAGCTGCACATGTCACTCAAACGGAAGGTAACAAACTAACAAACAAATCTGCTTACTGATGTTTTACTAAGACTGGTGAATGTTTTGATGAGTTAGACTGTTTGTGATGACTGAGCTGTTGCTTATTGTGAGGATCGTTATCTCAATGAGACCTAAACAAAAAAGCTTAATGAACTTCTGAAGGAAATGTTCACACGATGTGTCGTTTTAACGCTCAAGCTGCTAAAACTCAGCTCTCAAAAACAAGGGAAAAAATGAATAAAATGGGCGAAACATTACTCAAAAGAACCAAAATGGTCTTCCAACAGAACAGGGAGATTTTACTTTAGAAAGAACTAGTCTCAAAGAACCCGCGGTTGTCTTAAAAGTAGTGCAGCAAGACAGAAAAGAAGTATATTTATCTGGATTCAAAGAAATTCAGACATCAACACAGCAGGTTTGTACTTGTCTCTGTCGATCAAACAGCTTTATAATTAAGGAAATTCTACTTTCAAGCGTTAAGTTACTCAGAACCAGTAATAAAACCTGAGTAAGAAGTTAAGGTGTCTTATTAAAAGTTTGAAACGTGAACATTAAAAGTGCCTGGTAAGAAGATCCTCAGCTTATTTCAGATGTTTCATCTGACTTGGATCTGGCTTTTTGCAGCGCAGAGACCTGAAAGTTCTACCAGAGACTCGGAGCTGACTCATTACGACTTAACTCGGACGTGTCCTCGAGGACTTGAGACTTGAGTTTTGGTGACTAAGTGGAAGATTCCTCTTCATGCCGCCCGTGCCTTCGGCGGCAGGGTCTTCATCGGGGTGATTTCCAGGACGTGTAAAAACACGGCCTGTGGATGCTCTACAAGAAACCTGCATCCATCAGAGATTTAGATTTGGTTTGACTCGAGACTTTTCCTCCAGAGACTCGATTGGCTCGACCGGACGTGGCCCCGTAGACCTAAAAGCATTTTGTGCGTCACGTCATGCTGGTCAGTCTCAGCCGTTTGTCTTCGTCCGTGCAGCTTCTCAGCGTTTGCCGCCGGCTGTGTTGTTGTCAGGCTGCTAGCTTTGATCATCTGTCTGCAGATTTACCTGCAGTCTGTGGCTCCTCAGAACTCTGCTGGCTGTTTCCACACTTCCACATTTCCACACCTCTCTAATAGCTGGAAAATGCTGCTGATTGACACTCAACCTAATGCGGCCCTCCTTTTTTTTTTAATTGAGTTAAAATAGTTCTCCCTGAGGTTTTTATGTGACGTGCGCTCCCTTTGTGAGTCAAGCGGCAGGTAGCACGAAACCAATCGCAGCTAGCCCGATGAGAGGCGTTTAGGCGGCATGTCACCTCCTCACCTCATATCACGCAGACTCACTCAGTGAGACAGAAGGACTTCGGCCCAGTTTGACTCCAGCTGAACATTCCCACACTCATACTCATCTTCTCCTGACAGGGCTGTAACTCACGTATGTGCTGGGACAGGTTTGTACGACTGCAGGCATTGTCAGCAAGTCTAACCGCTGCCCTCACAACCTTCCCTCACCTGAGCCTGTGTGTGTGTGTGTGTGTGTGTGTGTGTGTGTGTGTGTGTGTGTGTGCAAATGAGAGGTGTGCAGCATGTCAGAGATCACCTTATTTATGTCTGTTTCACAATGGAGCCTCAGTTTAGAGCATCAGTCCCACCGATGCATTTGTTCTGCAGTTTGAAGGGATAGAAGTGCGATTATTAGCGTTTCCAGCAGTGTGTAGTTCAGGTTTAGTGTATTTAAACCTGCACTCATCAGTGTTTTTATATAAACAATGAGTTGTGTAACGCCAAAGGTGTTACAAGTAATGACAGACAGGTACCACAGTTTACTGTTTTGGTTTTTCTGGCTCACAATTTTAACATTTTTGTTCACACTCCACCTACAAGTTAGCGACTAGCAGGTGAACGATATTTACCTCAGGTGTCGGTGGAGGGCGAAAAGGAGCATCGATATCGCATGATGAGTGCAATGATTGCAAGGCGGCGAGTGTCGGGTCTTACCGCCCCTGCTGAACAGCTTCCTGGGGGAAACCCTGTAGTGTGTGCTTCATATAGGTGCGACACTACCTGCCTGCAAGTACTTTAAAGTAACTTTGTTTTGGTGCAGCTTTATCGATTTCATTCACACGCATCGCTCTCATCAGCCTCTGGTGTTACAGCATCTGCACATTTCACAGATAAACTTTTAACTTAAAGCAAACAACTCAGCGAAACAACTCCACCTGTGGCACCTGCTGCTGAGGAGCAGCCTGCTGCTCCCTGAGTGTTCAAACACCTCCACAGCTCCTGTCATGTTGTCAGACTTCAGCATTGAGCTCACCCACATTGACTGTATTGAATTGAGAAGCCTCTCTAGGTTCAGGTCTGTTATAGCCTAAAGGTAAATCTTAAGACAGATTGTGATTTTTTGGTCCGTCTCTCAGACGAGGTGACGTAGCTGCTCTCACTGCGGAAGCAAACACTGATAAGCTGTGGAATGTTTGTCTTATAGCTAATAACTCACCACGCTCCATAATGCCAAAACCAACAGAGCTTATATGCTGCTGGTTCAGATGCAGATTAGATCCTCATATTGTGTTGGTGCTATATAGATTTTCCTCTACCAAACCCATAATCTAAGATACATACTGTGTTAACTTGGTGGAAAGTTATACAGTGCATGTAACAGTGCAGGTTTCAGTGCTCACCTGTGTGGCCACCACATTATTGGGCAGCCTAAACAATCTTTAGTTTAATGGTAAACCTATGTGATTTCAACTCAGAGTTAAATTTTAACACTTTTTCCCTCATTGATCACCTGAAAGAGCTCTAGCATGCAAAACATTCCCATGAATCAGATACTTCTGATGGATTTTTCCACCTTTTAAGTACCCAGAATCTTTAATTGCAGCGTTGTTGCTGTTAATTCTTATGGAGGATGTCCTGGAGCAACGATGACAGTAAACAGATGAAAACCACTGCAGTATTGATTGTGTAGCATGAGCTCATTGTCTCAGCTGAAGTGTCAAAACTTCAGTTTGTCAGACAAGTTCAAACAAAGGTTGGACAAAACAGGCTGTTCATGAACTGTGCGTACAACGTGCTTTACATGCAAACTGCTTTGAGACAAATACACGCGCAGGAAAAGACGTTTTTATGGACATGCCTTGAACAAAAGACTGCAGTAATGTAATTCACAGACGCCCTCTGTGGTTTGCTCAAAGCTGCAGGAAAGCAGGAATGTGAAAATCTGCATTTAAAAGATAATTGACAGACAGCACCGGGTTGAGTCTTAGAAAGGCATTTTGAGATCTGATTCGTAAACATATAGTGCCTTTACTCACACGAGTGCTACAAGTTTGTGTAATGCAGATTATCCCCCAACCTGCCTGAGAATGTTTGATGAGAGCCAAAAAGTAGCTGGATTAATACATTCAGACAAAAGTTGTGGATTTTCAGCTGTGTGGAAACAGTGTTTTTTTTTTTTTTTTAAACTGACAATTCAATCTGATTAACTCAGGGACTTTGTATCCGTTAGCAGGCTCTGAACAATGGGCTGGGAGGAGTGTGTGCTCTTAAGGAAGGAAAAGTGGAGCGTTTGTTCAGGAAAACATGTTGCGCTGCATTCCCTGCTGCAGCCCAGGTCTGCGCTGGAAGGAAAGGGAGGGTCTCGGCAGAGAATCGGGGGAAATGTTTGACGCGGCAGACAGATTTGTTACGGTGTATCTTCATGTCAGATCAGGATGTGTTTCTTTTGTCTCTTTATTCAGCGCCAGGTTTCGAGAGCTTGCTGAGAAAAGACGTGCGTTGTCATAAATGTTCCACTGGAGGGCAGAGCACTGGCAAGAATGGTCTGTTTGAGAGGAAGTTTTATCAGGTCACACATGCTCCACAGCTCAGGACACAATGTCAGACATTCACAGGGAAAAGTCTTGAAAACTGTTAGATTGTTATAAAGTCTGAGACAGATGTTCATCTTCCCCACCAACTGATTATCAGCTGACTTCTGCAAAACCAACTAACTCAGTTGCACTTTGAGTTTAGTGCTAATTAGCTTATGTTAACATGCTAGCACAACAATGGTGAACATGGTAAACGTTTTACCTGCCAGACATCAACATGCTAGCATCATCATTGTGGGCATGTTAGCATCCTGGCATTAGCATTTAGCTCAAAGTTCCATGTTGCTGCTGAAATCGCGGCTGTTGACTGTAGAAAAACAGATTTTTGTCGTATTTTCAAAAGGTTGTTATTAATTTTCACTAGTTTTCAGGGACTCTAAGACCACACTGCAAAAAATCTGCTCTCAAAAGCTAGAAAAAAGCTGTAAAATGGGGGGATTTTTTCTTAAAATAAGCAAAATAATCTGGAGAGAGAACATGGAAATTTCACTTAGCCAAGATATTTAAAACAAGTAAAAATACTGGGTGTCAAAGAGGCCACAGTTATCTTAAAAAATAGTGCAGCCGGACTAAGAGCAAGAACATTTGACTCCAACCAGTATTAAAATATTATGTAAGAAGTTGTCTTATCAAGACGATTAAAGATTAAAAAAGCTTGAAACAAGGAAAATACACATATTATAAAGCACATATTGCCTTGATTTCAACGTCCTTAGTTTTGGCTTTGGCCAACCTGTGAAGGCCTCCTTCGATAATAAAAGCATAGTCATGCCCATGCAGGCTTTCAACCAATCATTATTTTCATTAATTTGTTTTCAGATTATTTTAATCTTTTTGTCCACGAGATGTAAAAAAAATAAAGAGTGAAAATGCAGTAATGCATCAGCCCGGAGAGATTCAGTTTACTGTCATTTATGCCCCCAAAAACATGAGTGTTTTTGCTCGAAAAATGACACAATTAATCAATTATCAAAGCTGACAAATATCAGACTCATCAGTTAATTGACTAATCGTCTCAACTCCCATGGCCTCGCATTTGGAGTCAGCAGGATTTTCCATCGATATTCACATCATCGTAGCTGATTTTGGACACACGAGCGGAAAGTTCCTCTCGTTTTTTGGGGATTTTCAGATGATGTGTGCGTTACGGCGCTCGAAGCGTTGACGGACCTCGGCGGCGACGCGGGAGCGTTTTCCGTCCGTGAAACAGACGCTTGGTCCTCGTCTGCGTGGCGCCTGTCTGCCTCTGTCTTGGGTGACTGGCCCTTTAAGGGAGCAGCGCTCAAAGGTAACAGCTATGAGATCATCGGCTTGCGTCGTCATGGCAACAAAGGCTGTTGCAGCACTACTGAGAAATAAAATGGCCGGCGTGGTGTCGCTCTCCCTCTCCTCCTCCTCCTCCTCCTCCTCCT
>JBBMOE010000023.1:5119598-5198184 GCA_037975065.1 Chaetodon trifasciatus
CCCCCGTGCCCTCCTTCACCTTATCCCAGAAGCCCCCGGGGGTGAAGGCCACCTGGTAAAGGGGTCGCGATGAAGAAGAACCGCAGCGGCAATCTGCGGCGGGCCTGGCCCAGCTCGGAGCTCACCGAGCGCCCGCTGGAGCACAATCTCTCCCGTAGTGAGAAAGACATCCGTGTGCAGAAGCAGCATCTTCCTCCCCCTCCTCCTCCTCATTTCTCTCCATCCCCGCCAAGTTATCGTGCGCCAGGTGAGTCTGACACTCCCACCAACAGAAGCTCCACCCTCTCTCTATGCAGAGCTGCTCCGAGTTAGCCAAAGAGGCCAAAGTTGGCAATATTTGTAGGAAATGCTGGTGACGTCCCCTTTGGTTCCTTCTCTAATGTATCAAAGGAGGTCAAGCAGAATCAGAGAAGAAGAAGTATATTGAATTATTTAATCTAAAGCTTTCTCTCGCCTCTCGCCTTGTTTTAAAATTCATTAAACCGTCTCTCAGAGGCTCCAAATCTCTCTAACTTTCTTACTTCTGAACGTATTTTCACACATCCTTCGTATCCATTGACCCATATATGAACAAAAATGGAACCAATGGTCAAATGCTATGAAAAATGTACATCCATGGAGTCAGTTTTTCCATCACGTTCTCCTGAGCAGTCGTGGAAGGATGCATGAGTTGCATCACCTTTGCGTCAAATTCGGTGACAAATTCGTATTTGTGCTTGTGGGACATCTCACATCACAAACTGATGAAAATCACATCCTTTCAGCCTCTCATTAGATGTTTTTTTTGCTTCCTTTCTTGCTTCATTGTCAGATGTGCATCCTAAATACTACAACCTCGTTTCCTCACCCCTCAGAGATGTGCTCTGTTTATACCTTTCCCAAAAAAAAATAGTGAAATACTACAAAGCTCAGGGCAGGGTGAGAGTGGTTTGTGTTTGTTTGTTGTTCTGGCAGATCCAGCTTTTCTCATGTTCACTAAAAAAAATAAAAAATGCGTAAAGCCTCGTAAAGCCACATAAAGCTTAAGGGGCTGTGATACTAAGCAGAGATAACGTCATCGTGTTGCTTAACTGACCATTCAGCTGAGTGTGGCGAGGAGGCAGGGCCCTGCACTGATCTCAGCTCAGCCAAAAGAAGTGTGGACAGCAGATGGTAGCAGAACTTTAAGACAGCGCTCAATAAGGCACCATTAATTCTGCTGGTTATCTGCTGAGACTTCCCGTGAGGTTAGAAATGAACCACGGAGGCCTCGGGGGTGCGTTTTCTCCACCGTATCGTGCGACTCTCTATCGATTGCCAGATTTAGGGCAGGGGACGGGGTCAGCTACAGCACAGATGCTGCGGCGGCGGATTCAGCGTGACGCTTTACGACCTTCCAGCAGGGCAGATGTTTGCTCTCAGAGGGGCTGGAAGCCGGGCCGTCTGGTGGGAGGATGATCTCACTACTCGCTCCTGCTGACAGCAAAGCCAGATTAATTCAACAAAGGCAGCAGAGAGTTTGTGCGTGTGAGCTCCGAATGTGGAGCTAAAGCATTCTGTTAAATTTCATATTTGTTGTATGTGCAGGTGGAGGTTTGTGTGGGTGAGCATGCACATCTATGTATATGTGTGTGTACAAGTGGATATATGTATGAGTGTATGCTTTAGCATGTATATGTATATATAGGTAATGTGGCTATTGTTGTTTTTGGGGTATATTCTGTGTCCAGGTGACACAATTGTATTATTTTTTCAGCCTTTAAAGAAAACTCGAAAAAAATCGAATACGCTGGCTTTGACGCTCCGTAAGCTCCATTTTTTTTGCTGGATGTGTGAATAGCGAGGCTGCAAAGGCTCAGGTGATCTCACACTACGGTTCGGGCTGCTGCAGCAGCTGCTCCGCTTTGCTAACCTACGAGAAACAGGAGGAGCGAGAGGAAGCACAGGGAGGAGGGGTGGAGCTGTTCCAGCCAGCATGCAAACTGCTGCTGTTTGACCATTACATCATAGCTTCACACGCTGCGCCTGCTGTTCATTCATGATCTCACAGTTGTGCTTGTGCCTCCTCCTCCTTCTCCACCTCCTCCTCCTCCTCCTCCTCCTCCTGCAGGTGACGTGTCTCCGATCAGTATGTCGCCTATCAGCCAGTCACAGTTCATCCCGCTGGGGGAGATTTTGTGCCTGGCCATCTCTGCTATGAACTCTGCCCACAAGCCTGTCAACCAGGAGGCTCTGGTGGAGCACCTCACTGCCAGCTTCCCAGGTACGCTCCTCTGACCTCCTTCCTGGGACTGCACTAAAGCGTGCAGAAACTGAGTTTTGAACACATTATTGTGGCATAACTTGATGGAAAATTTGCAGTTACTCTAAATACCGAGGTAGAAATGTTGATTTATACGTCTCTGCATGTCAAAATTTGGTTTATTATCTTCTGATTTGTTGCTGATGAATATCCTCTCACTAAATGAAGGACTGACACGCTTTCATTTTTTACTCACACCGAACGTAAAAGCTAGGTTCCAAGAGCAAAGTAATGATCTGTGTAGGCTTTAAACATCTATTGATCTCACTTCAGGACACATTTCATTGGTTAATTCAGATATTTTATCCCATAAAATCTTCAAAAAAAAACCATCACAATGTTTCAACAGGAATAGATCTGGAAATATTAGTCATTTAAGAAATTAGTCAAACAACAGAAACAGATTTTTTCATCATATGTGGTAGTAATCATAACACTTTTGGAATTTGGACAAAATAAGACATTTGAAGACGTCACATGGAGCTCTGTGAACCTACAGTGGACCTTTTTCATTATTTTCTGACAAACTTGAATATTAACTCTACAATTACTCCTTAAATAAGGCGTAAAACTGGCTAAAACACAGGGAAAATCATTGTTTTTGGACAAACATATTATTTATTTGTTACCGTCTAAATTGTTGCTGTGCTCCAGCAAAATGTTCACAGTGTTCATTGGTTTGAATGCATGTGATAGTTTAACAGCATAGCTTCTTTACTAAAATGTATAAAGCAGGTAAATCCAGGATTACTCTTTAAGCAGGTGAAACAAGCCTGGAAATATATGAAAACATGAGGTTTGACTGTGTTGTCGTGTTGTCAGTCAAAATTAATTGTTAGCACGTCTTTCAAATTCATCTCTGCGTCTATACAATGCCGGAGTGGAATCTAGCTGAACTTATACGTTGCATCATTTCTGTGTAAGAGACTAACAAAGGGGTGATGTAATGTCAGGCAACACGAGGCCTCGCTAGACAAAGGTTATGAATGGAGTTTGAAATGGACTTCTTCTAATGTTGATGAGGTCATTTATATAAAGGTGAGCTCTTTAGGTGCTTTGCATCCCGATTGAATACCATCAGGAGTCTTAAGTTCTTTAGCTTGTTAACTATCATTTGTCTGAACATACAGATTAAATCTTAGATTGTCCAAATGTATGAAGGTAGATATACAAGTCAAACAAGGACATACTTTAAAATGCATGTGGATTTGTGTGAGGTGACATACGGGCTGATTGAGGAAATGTTAGGATAGACAACAAAAAATGTAAAAAAAAAAATGCCCATTTTATGTCATGTAAAGCTCACCTAGACATGCAGCCATTTTCATTGTTTTCTCAAGTAAGATCATAATGTTCCCAAAGATGCTTGAAATATTACACAATACCTCTGCTGTAATAGTGAAAAACTTTATTTATGCAGCAATTTTCTAAACAATGTGACAAAATGCTTCACAAAAAAACTGTAATAAATGATCGATAAATACAATAAATGAAGGAAAAAAGAATGAAAGAGGAGATTTAAAAGCAGGGATAGATTTAGCGAGCCTGATGACGGCAGGTAAGTCGTTCCAGAGTACGTAAGCTTCACAGAGCTCGAAGGAAATGCTGGAATGAGGAGATGAAGAATAAATGCAGGATGTGAAACTGTGTCGACTGTGTTCATCTTTGTTTTAATTTGACGGGGAAAAAGGTTTCAGCGCTTCAGTTTAGTCGTCACCAGAATATTCCAATAAATGTCGTAAGAATTAGTTTGTATTTTTACCAATTTCGTGTTCAGTCATGAAAAAAATTAAGAAAAACCTCTCGTCATCCTCGCCCAATCGCATCTTTCACTCATTTTACCCCTCTTGAATATGACTTTACACGATTTAACTTATATGTAAACTGAATGACTGAAGCATCATGCAAATAACACATTTTATTCATATTAAAATCGGCCTCAAACTACTTTTATTATCTCCTTGACAAGCTGAGCTTATTTTGTTTGTCCTCACAAATCTTTGTCCCCTTTGTTAGACCTCATCATGATTCTCACATTGTGACAAACAAGATATCTCAGGGTTTTAAATTTATACAACTGTGCTTCAACTTTGTTTTCTGCAGGCGTGCCTACACCCAGCTCCGAGGTTCTGCGACATACCCTGAACATGCTGGTGCGAGAGAGGAAGATCTACCCAACTCCAGAGGGCTACTTCATTGTCACCCCCCAGACCTACTTTATCACTCCCTCCCTCATCAGAACCAACAACAAGTGGTATCACCTGGATGATCGGCTGCAGGAGCGCCAACCGCAACAGTCACAGCAGCAGCAGCAGCAGCAACAGCAACCTCAGCAATGCACTTCGCCTCAGTCTGGCAACGTCACACCATCCACACCTGGCTGCCTGAGAGAGAGGCCTCCTCGCAAGAATCACAGTGACTCATACAACTCCTATCGCGAAGACACGTCCAGGCTTCACACCTCCGCGCTCCAAACTAAGTCTCCAAAGGAGCACAGGGGAGATTCTTATCAAAATAAGCCGCCCAAGGAACACAGCAGCGGGGAACCTCCGCCAAGCACGTCAGCCAAGGAGCACCGAGGAGAACCGCCGTCATACCCTTATCCCCCTCTTCCCACTTCCCCTCCTGCCCAGCAACCGCCGCCTCAAGATCCCGCTGATAAGAGCAAAAGCATCACTTCTTTCCCTTATAAAACTGACACTCTGACCAAAAAGAAAGAAGGAAGTGGTGGCAGCGGAAGTGGCGAGAAGCAATCCAAAAGGTTCGGTCTCAGGCTCTTCAGGCTGAGTTTCAAGAAGGACAAAATGAGGCAGCTGGCCACCTTCTCAGCCCAGTTCCCCCCGGAAGAGTGGCCTCTTCGTGACGAGGACGTGCCAACCACGCCCATTCCCCGTGAGGTGGAGATGGAGATAATCCGCCGAATAAACCCCGACCTAACAGTGGAAAACGTGGCCAGGCACACGGCTGTGATGAAGAGGCTGGAGGAAGAGCGTACGCAGAAGAACAAGGCGGGGTCTTCGGCCCAGCACAGTGCACGCAGCAGGAGGGGGAGGGGACACAGGAGGGCCCCACATGGCAAGTCCCGCTCACACAGCAAGCCCCGAACCTCCAGGGGAGACCCATCTGAGGGTTCGAACTGGGACCTTTTGTTCATGGAAAGGGATTACCGCTTCTTCAGCCACTCGTTAGTTCGCTCGCCTCGGGAGGCCATGTACACCTTGGAACGCAGGCGAAGTGGAGGCGCAACATACCTGGTCCATAGCAACCCCAACATTACTGAATCGTACTGCCCGGTTACCCCTGAGTGGGACGTGTCCGGGGAGCTCGCCAAGAGACGGACCGAGATGCCCTTCCCAGAGCCGTCGCGCGGGACCTGCCAGTCCAGAGTGCAGAGAAGTCACAGTCACAATCAGGACAGGAAGTCGCGTCACGAGAGGTCAGATCAAGCTAAGGAACGCTCTCGGTCCATGGACAACTCCCTCAAGGGCCCGTCGCTGGGAGCGCCAGAAGACTTTGAACCCAGTCTGGAGGAGCGCAGTCATTACTACACCGATGACGGCACCCTGCGCGCCACGCAGAAGTCCTCCCACTACTCAAGGATCATGTTCTCTGCTGCTAAGTTCCACTCTGACTTTAATGTGCCTGATTTGGGGAAAGGGAGTTTGGACGAGTCAAGGATCCGGAGTACGATGGAGAGGAACAAAAGCAGAGACAGCTTGCCAACGTACAATGAGCTAATGGGACTTTCTCCTAAGCCCTCAACAGATGAGTACTTCCAGTGCAATACGTCAAATGAAACAATCCTAACTGCCCCTTCGCCTCAGGCAAAATCAGAATATGACACATTAACCTCATCAGGGGGACTCCGAAAGGGCTCTCCGGCTGACCGCCAAACGCCTCACCTCACCTCTCCTCACACGATGGAGTACAAAGAGGATTTGTCGGCAGCAAAGGGACAGAACGGCTCAGTGCGACTGACGCCAAGCCAGACGCCAGAGCCGGTGCAAAATGCCCGTTTGACGCCGCACCAACACAATGTAGATCCCGGAGGGGGAGGAGGCAGTATGGTGATCAAGAGGAAAGAGATCTTCAGCAAGGACACTTTGTTCAAACCTCCACACAATGCCTTGTCCACAGGCTACGTGGACAGCAGCTACACCAAGTCCGGCACATTGCGGAAAGCCTCACATGCCAAATCAACAGAGGCCCTAGACAATCCTGAGCCCCAGCAGCCTTCCAATTCAGCCACTTCTTCAGCGTCACCTGCAGTTTTACCGGGCTGCTTAGAGCCAACAGTCCCCTCCGCCTCCTTTGACTATTATAATGTATCAGATGATGAGGAAGAGGAAGAGGCAGAGGAGGACTCGCACAAAGAGTTGGCGAAGGCAGAGGACAACAAAGACCACGGGGAAGGGGGTGGTAACGGTGGAGGCAGCGGCGGTGGCGGGGAGGGAACCATGCAGTGGCTACTGGAGCGGGAGAAGGACCATGATCTGCAGCGGAAACTGGAGACCAATCTGACCTTGCTCAGCCCCAAGGAGACGGAGAACAGCAGCAGCCAGAAGTCGGCCCACTCTGCCCGTTTGGACAGCATGGACAGCAGCAGCGTCACGGTGGACAGTGGATTCAACTCCCCCAGGTATGTGCTTAAATGAACTGTGCATGTGCATTCTCATCGAACACCACTCAAACGGTCTTAAATCAGCGTTAGCGGTGAAGTGTGGGAGGAAAACTTCAAGCACAACACAGTGGGATGTAAAATATCTCCAAACAGCTGCACTGCTGTCAAACCACATATGTAGTATTCATGAAATATAACTAAAAGTCCTTCAAAATTAGAATAAAAACCTCAACTCAAGGTCAGTTTACGAGCTTTTTTTGGAGTCTTTGTTTGCATCTCAGTTTTCCTCAGTGGATGGGCTGTGCCCAGTTGTCATCACATGACCTCAGTGTGCAGCTTTGGTCATGTGATCACCTGTTAATATTATTATTTATGTTATCGCTCACTCTCATGAGTGTAAACTGTAGCAGGTTGATAGATGATAGAAAGGCCTCCAGGTTCATGCATTCAGTCAAATTCAGGTCTTGACTTTGTATCCTCCTCTCAGTGGCCACTTTATTAGGTACAGTGTAATTCAACACCGCCCTGCCATAACCTCTATCTCTATGAAGCTCATAAAGTTTTGAGTGATTGAATTCTACCTTTATTAAGGTTGGATTACATTAGACTGCACAGGTGTACCTAATAAAGTGGAAACTGAGTAAATATTTATATTGAGAATCATTATTTTGTACTGTTTTGGGGGCAGCACTTAGTGAAATAGTGTTTCAGTGGTGCTATTTAACCAGATAAAATGTTGGTTAAACTGTGAGAAGGACAAGTTTCCTGCTTTAAGAACAGTCTAGTGACATTTCTGAGAGTGGACTCCTCTCATAACTAGACAAGTGTTGGTTTCTGTAAGAAGTCTGACGTGTAGGGATGCTAGGATCATATTTTTTGCAGTAGGCACCAGTTGTTGATCAACTTTTGGCCATATCGGCAAATACACGGCCGTTTCCTGCTGGTGTAACAGTTAGGTCAGTTTGACGGCTTTGTAGCGTATTGGGATCTCCACCAGGTGGCGGCGTAACCTCGGCTATAAATGCTGCGTGACAGCAGCGCATGAAGAACCACAAAAAGTCAATCTTGTTGGTTTTTTATTCAGTCAAAAACATGCATGTAGTGGGTCTGTTCAATCAGCAGAGCAGTGAAAGAACTCACAAGGAGCAATGAACAAGCAGCCTTCAGTAAGTCTGTGTGCAGGAGACGGAGTTCAGTTGAAGTGAGGTTTGAGCAAAATAGAGTACTTATGGAGTACCGAGAAACTTCTAACACATGGGAAAGCTGAGTAGCCGCTGATCTGTGAGTTGCTGAGACCCCTCCCCGGTCGGAGACTATAAAGCATTTTTTACTGAATATTGGATGATAACGATCGGTGCTCACGCTCCAAGCCTGGACTTCGGGGTTAGCTCACACACACGCTTCATTTGAATGAATATGATGCACAGATTTTGACTTCTTTCATTACAAACATGAAAGCCTGCAAAATATAAAGCACCACCACCAGTTTCATGCTAAACAGCCGACTCCATCCAACAACGTATTGATCATATTCTGTCGGTTTGTGCGTGAATAACTGGAGTGGTATTTTAAGCAGCTTGGAGATTCACAGGCGCGGATCACACAGCTGTGACACCGCAGTGTGTCACTGTTTTATTTCCTTCATCTTGATGGCAACAAAAGGCAGACGAACCTTTGAAAGTGACTGTAATAGAAACAGATTATATATAAAAATAAATGTTTCTTTGTTTCAACGTCAGATGAAACAGAGCGTAAAGGTTGCAACGAGCACCTCGTTAATGAATACATTTTATATATGTAAAAAGGATAAAAAGTGTTAACGTGAGATGAATAGTTTAAGCTTCATCTAAACAACTGTAAACATCTCTTCATCAGACAAACAAGTGCAGCAGGCAGCGGGCTAATCCTCCTCTCCGAGCCGAACGTGAACAGTGCAGCACTTTAATATCAATGAATCACTTGTGAACCATCTGAACGCAATTTAGCCGACAGTTACCAGAAGGACCGTTCCACCAGTTTAATATTGCACCTCCATAAAGCTGTTGTACTGGTGAGAGACAGCTTATGAAAAAAATGAAAATCAAAGCAGCAGAGGACGAGATATCCTGACTTTTATTGTCCAGTAAGGGCTCCAAAAACGCTTCCCATGATGCAACTCAACTTTGCACACTGTAAAATGTTAAACCTGATGATTTGTAAAACATTCAAAGGACATTTTTAGCTGAAAATAGCAGAAAGACGACATATCAGATGTCGAAACTGGCAAATTTAAGTGTTTTAATTAAATTGGCAGCATCAGGTTTCAGAGAAGTTTGGACAGAGTCGTGGTTAGCCCTCGTTTGGGAAATGAGGAGACCAGCTGATGTCATTTTGAAAGTGGCGGCGGCGTTTCTGGATCTGGTTTGCACGGTTTCCTGTTTGCGTGGCAGAGTTTCAGCTTCATTTGTGGCTGCAGCAATGAACCGGGTTCACTGACGGTGGTGTTTGGACATGTTTCTGAGTCCATGGAGCGACATCACGTCTGTTTTCAGATCACGGCCGGCCAGTGCTGGCTTTGGCCTTCGCCCCTCGCGTAGACTTCTTCAGATTCTCTGAATAAGGACGTTATGTGTCAAGATGGCGCCGCGAACTCTGACCACCTTTCTTTCAGTCTGTTCATGTGCCTTTTTTGTGTTTATATAGTTGATTTCTGTTATTTATTCGGTGTCCTTTTTTATTGTCTTTTTGATCTTTCTGTGTCTCTTTAAGTCTTTGCTGTTTGTAACAGTAATTTAATCTCCCCAGCGTGGGATTGTAGACAATGAAGCCCCCAAATTCTTTGTACTTTTACACTGAGAAACATTATTCTTAAATTGTTGCACTAGTTTCACAGTCTGCCACAGAGCGGTGAAGCCCTCCCCATCGTTACCTAAGACAGCCTCGGCCTCTCTGAAGCTCCTTTTATACCTGGTCATGTTACTCACCTGTTGCCCGTTAGCCTCATTAACCATGAGAGGTCCCACCAGCTGTTTTCTTTCAGCATTTCACCACTTTTCCAGTCTTTTGTTGCCTCCGTCTCAACTTTCTTGACACGTGTTGCTGCCACATTAAATTCTAAATGAGGATATCCTTTTCAGAAGCAATGAAATTTCTCAGTTTCTGATTATATTGATAGTTGATTAATCTTTTAAGCCATTTAAGCAAAAATTGCTTTTCTTAGTTATCTAAGACGGTAACTTGGTCAGACGAAACAAGACGTGTTATATAGATCATTTGATCAATGGAGAAAATAATCAAAAATAATCTTTAGTTAGCATTTCTACACGTGGTGCATTGTGGGAATTGCAGGCAGAAAACCTGATTTCATTTTCTGTTTTCCTTCAAGAAAATAGTTCCTACTGAACTGCGGTTTGGGAATATTTCAAAGAAACCAGAATATTTTTTCTAGATGTGTTGCCTTTGTGTTATTTTCAGTTAAATACAGGCAAATCATCACAATCTGTTTCTATTCAGCATCCGAACTTTTTTGGAAGCAGTGTCGCAGACGAGCACGAAGTGAAATCCTTCGCCCGGTGTTTTAATTCAGTGTGTTTTGACTTCCTGTCGTCTCTTGTGCAGGACGCGCGAAAGCCTTGCATCCAACACATCCAGCATAGTGGAAAGCAATAGACGGCAGAACCCGGCGCTGAGCCCCGGCCACATTGGCACCAGCAGTATCGGACTGCCATTCAGCTTTCGCGCCATCCCGGAGCCCCCCACCACGCAGCCTGAGAAACTCCAGAAGTCATCGAACTGCCTGGCCTCCATCACCAGCGTCTGACGGGCGGCACAGACTGAGACCGTGACGGTGGTGGAGGAGAGAGGACGCGAGGCGCTGTCACCATTTCCGCCCTCGCTGTCCTCGACACACACACACACACATCTACTCACACACACACATCTTCAGACTCCTGAGAATCCATTTACTGGGACTGTTACAAAAACAGGCATGGCTTCAAGAGACTGTTCCCACAGCTTCAAGAACTTTACTGCAAAAAAGAGAAGAAAACTACAGAATATCAGACCGCTGTAGGTGAAGAACCCTACCTGAAGTACTTTGGTGACATGGACTCTAGTTTGGCTTATATCAAGATTCTTGACTATTGGTATTGGAAAGTAGTAGACTATAGGATTCAAGTTACATTTGGAAATATCAAAAACTTTTTATATTACTTAACAATACATGTCCAATTAAATGTTCTCCTTCCTGAAATAGCGTCAAGTTCTTCAGGACGATTCACTGTATCAGCACAATGTCGAGACAATAAAAGTCGATCATGAGAACAACGAATGAAAGATATTAAAACATAAATCAGCTCAGATTTGTGTACCGCAATGCAAATGATGTATGTATACTCGATACTTTTGATATCCTAATTATTATAATGGTGGTATTAAAGATGCTATGTGACCAAAAACGACGTTTTGGACGAAATGAGCTGCACCTCACCCCTCATGTGTACAGGTCAACTCGAGCTCGACACGAGGCTCGTTTAGTGTCCGGTCCGGAGCTTTCAGTCATATCACATGAGCTTCATCGAGAGGGAATGTCAGGGAGTTTGAGATGTGCAAATGTTCAATTTTCTGAGCGGTTTAAGCTCTTTTCTTGTCCATGTTCACTTAAAAGTTGAGTTTGAAAATGCATTATTGGCCTTGGAAAAAGCAGTTGAGCTGCTCTGGAGCTTTCAGTCAGGTCACATGGTCTTCCTCGACAGGCAGAGTCGGCCCAGTTGTTGACTTCGGTTTCAAAGGAAAGTCAAGGATGAACTTTTCAGTCTGGAGGCTCAGGTGTGATTTTAATGTAAAAACGTTGAGTTTAACTTGGAAACTCTGAGCTTTTTCTCTCCTCCTCACAACAGTGCAGACATGGTGCATTGTGGGAACTGTAGGCAGAATGAGGAGCCACAGAGTCAACAGTCATGGATGTTCAAAAACTTCAAATGGTTTAATTTTGTCTTTCCAACAGATAATAGTTCCTCATGAAAACTCAGATTATATTGATAATTGATTAATCTTTAGCAAAAATGGCAAAAACTTTTTTTTTTTTTTTGCTTTTCTTAGTTATCTAAGACGGTAACTTGGTCAGACAAAACAAGACGTGTTATACAGATCATTTGATTAATGGAGAAAATAATCAAAAAGAATCTTATGTTAGCATTCCTACACGTGGTGCATTGTGGGAATTGTAGGCAGAAAACCTGATTTCAACTTCTGTTTTCCTTGAAGAAAAAAGTTCTTTCTGAACTGTTGACTGCGGTTTGGGTATATTTCAAAGAAACCAGAATATTTTTCTAGAAAGTTTTTAGAGCTGAAGCGATCAGTTGATTGACAGGAATCTGTTAATAGTTCTGAGACATTTTTCAAGCAAAAATGCCACAAATTTCCTAAAATGTGATGATTTGCTGCTTTTCTTTGTCTCGTATGTAAGCAAACTGCGTTATCTTGGTGTTTTGAACCGACAAAGACAGAAATCTGAATTTGAAGTTGTGGGTTCGGGGAAACTTTCACTGCGTTCTGGACTGGACAAAACGCTGAATCAATTCATTCTGAAAACAACGAGCAGAATCATCGATGATCAAAATCATTAATGGCAGTTCTGAATAATTTTGTAATTTTTCAATGCAAGTCCAGAAAAAGAGTTGTGTGCTCACTGGGTACTCTTGTGTGAAAAAAATTGCTGCTCTTAAATTTAGGTACTGACTTGATATTTATAATTACAAGTCTTTACATGGCTTACTTGAGTTTATTGATAAAAAACAGACGTAAAACCAGTTTGAACGTTTGCTGGTCTTCATCAGGGTTTAATGAGTAAAAAGGGGTTTTTATTAAATTCCACATTGTCCCTGCTGCTATATGCACAATATGCAACAAACCACTGAACTGAATTCCATTCAAATTGCTTTATTTAAGAGTAGAGAGCATTAGAGTTAAAGGAAAAAAAGATAATTTTTCTCTAATTTGGGTGAAGTGGTCCTTCTCCTCAGCCTGGACGTACAGCGATGGTTACAGCAGTCTGCCTGCAGTTCTGAGGATGAACTGTAGATGGAGCCAAAGCTAAACGCTGGAGCAGATTTGATGCTCTGCTGCAGCTTCAGAGGGTCAGAAACACAGTGAAACTGCAGCCTGACCGAGTCATCCTGATACAGTATGTGGTGTTAATTCAACATGAATGCACAACAGTTCAACTTAAAGGTGTTCTCTCACCTTAAAAAAAAGTATTTATGACACATGTTCGATGTTGTGAATCCATCTCAGAGAAGGTAAAAACCTACAGCCTTCATTTTAAGAAAAAGCACTAAAATATGTTGACTTTTGAGTGAAGCAGCTGAACCATTGCAGAGTGCTGACCTCTGAAAAGCTCAAACTGAGCGCCCTCTAGTGGCGAACTGGGTGTACAGCAGCGGCAGCAAACAGCTGGAGGTGTGAGCTGCACCACATGTGACGACTGAAGCTCATCTACCTGATCCTGTAAAGGTAAGTGGCTTATCCTCAAGATACCACCAAGCTGTTGTCTTTGAAATGGGTCAGAAGTAAACAAGCAACGTTGCTGTTTCAGCAGCCTGAAGTGATTAAAGATGCATTTTGATGTGTTTCTATTATTTCATTCAGAATTAGAAATCTTCTCGCTCCAGTGCTTCGCTGGTTGTATCTCCAGCATGGTAAAGTTTTCATATGGAGTCTGGAAGATACTTCCAGAGTAATTATAAACATTTCAGTGTTTAATCAGTTTATAAATCAACACATTTACAAAGTACAAATTTGATGCATGAAAATCGATCAGACCTGATTGATCAGCTGCTCTGTGTTGGGAGGATTCACGCGGGGTCAGAGGTCGTCGGCTGAGCAGTCAGACCTCCTGTCGACACCATTTCATGTCCAGCCTGCACTCAGCTTGCATATCTTTTAGCTTTTATGGCGTTTGACATATTTTGAAAGCTAAAAACAAATTAACTGTTAGCTGGAATATGATCAGAAGACTAAAATGTGAATGTAGAAATAATAATCCACCTAAAGCTCAGGAATTAACGTCTTGTTTAAGGTAGATTTTACCTTTGGACGGAGTCAGGCTAGCTGTTTCCCCGTTTCCAGTCTTTATGCTAAGCTAAGCTAGCCGGCTGCTCGCTGTAGCTTCATATTTAGCACACGGACACGAGAGAGTGATCAATCTTCTCATCTAACTCTCAGAAAGAAAGCAAATATGCATGTCAATTTTAATAAATGTAACACTGAAACAGTCTATACTGAGTGTGGCTTCACTCTCCTGACTCACTCACTCACTCACACACACACACACACACACACACACACACACACACACGTGGCTGCGGAGGCAGATCCATGCTGCAGACAGGAAACAAAAGTCAGTCTAACAAAACACTCAAACGGGCTTTCAGGGTTTTTAGGGTAGCTTCTTTTACTACACATTTGACTATGACCGGGAAGGTGAGTAATAAATTACAACAGACCGTTAAATACCATCAGAGGCCCTTTCAGAATATAATTATCACGTGAAAGAAAACACTTCAACAGAATCATCACAGAGAGAAAATGCCAGGATTTGATTGACGGATGGATATTTGGCACTCGGGACAGGACTGAAAAAACCCAGAAAGCATGAATTCATTGACAAAACGCAGCGATAAGAATCCATGAAACACAGATGCGTGTAGTTTTGAACCTGTGTGTGCTTTAATGACTGACGCGGAGGACGTGGTGTCGCTGTCTCTGAGCTGCAGACACAGAGGTGGAGATGATGAAACAGAAACTACGGTGGGTCACCTGGAGCTTGGCACGTACAGCAATGAATGAGTCAACTCAAAAACATCCACTTTACACACATACACGCACATTATTTCTCTATAATCTCCTATAACATACACTTGGACGTTTGCATTGAACACAGGTGTGTTTTTGTGCATCCGTGGACGTGTCAGCGCACACGCGTGTGTCCGAGAGCAGCTACAGAATGACACACACACACACACACACACATGCACCGTTGACGCTCTATCTCACACACAGACTACATTTCCCATGTTTTTTTTTTTTGATTTGTTTTTACATTATGAGCCATTCAAGATCCGAACAAATGAAACACGCTGCCAAAAAACCTCCAGAGCACTCCGCCGACACAAGACACCTGTGCAAGAGCGTAGGAGCGACCTCCGATAGCAAACGCTTTGGTTCTAAGGCAATAATGTAGTTCCACAGGACTAGTTGCTGTTTGCACGCTGGCCGTGTCTCCCGTTCAAACCTTTACCTCCGTCTGCGGTCGTTCAGTGTGTTTTTATTTTTAGCACCATGGGAATCTCTCCTTCGATCGGAGTCGTGTCACTCCGAGAGACAGCTGTGAAAATATTCCCTTCCGATATCCACTGGAAAAAAGAAGTTTCTGGAGGGGTTGAGGTGGAAACTGGAAACATCCATGAAAAAAAAACAAAAAAAAAAAAAAACAGCGTGGACGCACACAACATAAAGCAAGGCTCAACATTAACATCACAGATCGTTTTGGAAAGTCTTTGCATTTTTATTTTTTTTCCCCATTCCACGATGGTCGTCTGCACAAGCGTTAAGCGAAAGGGCGAATCGGCCTTTGTTGGTTTTCTCTGCGCACACGGACACACACACAGTAAACACAACGGGCTTTACAATGACACGTGAAATAAAAGCGTCCGCCGCCGTTCTGAGCCGGGCTGACGAGGCCAGTTCCCATCAAAGGCCGTGAAAACGTCTCCTCAGAGCGTCAGTCTGTGGGGACGAGCAGCCGTCTGATCAGGAGGAGTCGAAACTCCCTCGTCGGATGCGTTTTGACTCCTCAAGGTCCACAGTTCAGAATTCTAAATATGACTCTAGCGTGTTTTTACGTGTGTTTGTACTCAAACGCAAACCGACGTGGACCCTCAGCAGCCCTCCGTCCACAGCGAGGGGAGCTCGATGAGAACCGCCTCCTCCACTCAGGCGTCGGCGCGTGTCCCCGCGTCGGCCCGAGCCGACGACCTGCGTGGAGCCACGGAGGGGGACGAATGTTCGCGTGAGTGTCGTCCTCCTCCCGCGGCTGGCGAGCGTCCGTCTGCCGGTCCGAGAGGAGGGGGCAGGCTGTGCTGTTCTTGTTGCCGTGGTGAAGGTTGGGGTAACGGTGGCGGGGCTGCGCGGAGGTCAGAGGTCGCGGGCTGCGTGTGAGGTCATTTCCTGGTGTGAAGGCTCTCCTGGAACTCGGTGCTCGTGTAGCGGATGTGGAAGCCCTTCTTGCTGATTGTGTCGTCGCTATGGAAACGGATGAGCATGGCGCTTCCGGGCGAGTAGATTCCCTCCCTGGGCTGAAGACGGGAAGACAGAGAGACGTGTGAGACACTTTCTCAGACTCTTAGAGGTTCACTTCACTCATTAAAGGGAAACTTTTTGGGATTCGTCAGTCTGGACTGAACTTTCCCACAAGTTTCTGAGTCTGAAGGACTGAAAAGGTCAACAAGTTCTGAACCTGGTCCAGTTGTGAGAGACAGCGCTGCAGCCGTCATCAACAAAACGGGTTAATGTATGTCCACTAANCACACACACACACACACACACACACACACACACACACACACACACACACACACACACACACCTGTGGAGTGTGTGGCTTGGAAGCCCTTCCTTTGCACTGAGGCGTCTGAAATGAAGCGGAGGTACATCTTGTTGCCGGTGGAGACCAGCTGCTCCGGGATCTTGCTGCCACACAGTCGACCCAAGATGGCCGCCGTGTCGCTGTCCCCGTCGAAGGCCTCCAGGTGGTCGTACGCACATTCCTGATGCTGCTCGATCTCAAACTCGTTGAAGGTCTGGAGGCAGAGAGGGTGAGAGGAGGCTGAGTGAGACACGAGTGGACGCTGTCGACCTCGCCATCCAGAGAACACTTTTAGACAAATAGTCTCTGAAGAGTGAGGAGAAAGGAAGGTGGAGCTTTGACCTCTTGGGCCTTTTTCTTCAGACGTAGCTGAAGTTATCTCCCAACGCTGCTTCTACATCAGCTCTGTCTGCACCGGCCGCTTTGTGGCCTACGTCCGGTTTGTTTACAGAGCTGAGAGACTGTTAAACTCAGTCGGTGATGCTCTTATTGTTTCCAAAAACGACAGCAAAGCCACAAATGTATGCACCAAAGCATACGCACGTATGCACGACGTGAAAGAAGGTGGAGAACCAGAGGGCGGCGACGATGAACGGCGGAGAGAGGAGAGCGTGTCCCTCGTTAGAGCCTTCGATATGACGTCTGAGTCGCTTCAGTGTGTCTCTGGGATCTGATCATTCAGTTCAGTTAATGTAGGAGGAAGCTAGAAAAATCTATTAAACTCTACTGAGCAGCAAGTCCTTGATTAAACCTGCAATAGCTGATCTGTTGGCAGCAGAAACAAACTTAACTCCTCACTGACCATCTTTTACGCTGACCAGATGAACTCCCGAGTCGCGTTTCTGACCTTTTAATGAACACAAATCCAGCTCTCACTGGAGTTTTACCTCTGTTTTGGTCTCCACCAGCTCTCAATCTGGTTTTTTATCTGCTAAACGCTCCTCTGTGTCCATCAGCCAGCAGCAATGAACACGAACTGGAGCACTGACGCTGCTGTAACAGTCATGTGACCCCATTGTTAATATTAAAAATATGTATTACAGCCACAAAATGAGACAAATCTCTGCCCTTAGTAACTTAACGGGTTGCTGTGAATCATTTTCAGGCGTGTCCTTCAGTGTTACACGCCTTTAAAACTCAATTCAAAGTAAAAATATTTGCATATTCTTTGACTACAAAGCGGAGCCCTCGCTTACGCACCGTCATGATTCATAATCCAATCAAGCCTCTGTGAGCTGAGTCATAACACCTTGCAGGCCTCTCTCCCACACACGGTCACACACCTCTGTGGCTGTCGCCTGAGCCGAGCTCCATCACGCCGCCCGCAAACGCCACAACAAGGCCGTGTTTAACGAAGCAGACGGAAGGAGAGAGCGGAGCGAAGGTGGACCGACAGGGGAAGCGTTTGATCCCGAGCTCGCAATGGCTTCCAGATGTTCCTGACTGTAGCTCGGCTGAGACGCCGGTTTGTGATCTGTTTACAACTCCCAGGAGAATTTAGTGTGTGAAACTGTGTGTGAGTGTGAGACGGGCGGAGAGTGAGGAAGCAATAACAGAATGACCTTCATGTCTACGCTCAGATTTCTGGTATTAAATCTACCCCGCTGTGATGTCATTACTGTGGATACAGAGAGCATCCCTGCTAATCTCAACACACACACACACACAACTTTCCCAATTTGTGTGTAAATCACATGTAGCCACACATTCAAAACAAGTGCAAAACCTGCTAAATGTGTCATGACGGCTGATGATGTAATTTGCATTTTCAGTTATGTAAGCGGCGATAAGAGATTATCAAAACTAATGACAGCTGATGACCACTTTGATAACATGCTGCGAACTCAGCGTGCGGCTGCAGGGTGGACGTGAGGTGAGGGCTCTACTGTGTGTGTGTGTGTGTGTGTGTGTGTGTGTGTGTGCGCGTGTGTGTGTGTGAGAGCCAATCACCTTGAGAGTGAGGACGTTTTCAGGAAGCGAGAACGTCACTTTGGACAGACTTACAAGGGGATGTTCGAGGGTTGAGACTTGGTTTGAAGGGTAAGGTTAGAATAAGAGAGTGTGTGTGTGTGCGTGTGCGTGTGCGTGTGCGTGTGCGAGTGTGTGACACTATCTGGGAGCACGAGGGGAGGAGGATTATCTGAAGCAAGCTGTGTGAATGAGAGCATGTGAGCGCCTGTTCTTGTATCTTCGTGAGGTCCAGTTTGTCAGGATGGAGATTCACGCACGTTAGATTAAACTGATCAACTGCTGAGTTTGAAAGTGAAGCTTTTCTTTGTGTTGTGTGATAATAAACAAATGAACATCTACAGATTTCAGACTGTCGCTTAGACAAAACGAGCAGCTTGAAGGTGTCACCTCGGGCTTGTAATTAGCGATTTTAGCGAACGGCTAATCGATGAATCAGGGGGATTAATAAGTACTGACAATAACCGGTGCTTGCCGAGCTAATGCTTTTAACTACACATTTTTTGAGTTCCTGTGCAGCGTTGTTTGGATGCATCAATGCAGTTCAGCAGCATCAGGAGGTGAGCAGCTGAGTCGAAACAAAGGACGACAACGATGGCAGAAAGTTTTAAAAGGAAGGTCGTCGAGCTTACTGCCACTGCTGCTGGTGAGGTCAAACTCTAAATATACTGTCTTTGTGCTGTTTTCAGTCGAGTTTATGTCAAAATGGATTAGCAAGTTTTCACATTCTGTTTTATTTATCTTTTACACAGTTGTACTTTAATCCTGCAGATACAAAACATGCAGGAAAGTATGTGAATAATGCAGCTTGCCTCACATCTGCTTGTCTGTCTGTCCATGTTGGTCAAAAGCGAGCGTATCACAGGATGTAGAGCCAGAGAGCGAGGACATTTTGTCTGGTCCTCACTTCTTCAAAAGGCTGTTGGATGATTAGCGCTTAGCTTCGGCCTCCAGGTTAGACTGTAGCTCCAAGTGATGAGGTTAGGCTTGTGGTTGAGATTAGATTAAGGTCGGGGCCAGCGAAAGTCTGAAGCCAAAGAGGGTCCTCACAAGTTTAGGAATACAAATGTGTGTGTCTGCAAGTTGAGCATCTTCTGTGAATGCACCTGAGTCTGGAGGAACTCCATTTGTGTCAAAGCTAACACAGTTAGCCAAACACCATCTGTCTGAGCTAACGCTGCCACAGAAGTTCAGATTATCTCCTCTGCTTTCTGTCTCCGTCTCTCCTCAGACAAAAAAAAAAAAA
Organism: Chaetodon trifasciatus; assembly: GCA_037975065.1. NCBI lineage: Eukaryota > Metazoa > Chordata > Actinopteri > Chaetodontiformes > Chaetodontidae > Chaetodon > Chaetodon trifasciatus. The sequence goes on from JBBMOE010000023.1 coordinate 5,139,340, forward strand.
AAAAAACTGAAGAAAAGAAGTTTTCAGCCTCCATTAAAAAAACACACAACAGAGCAAAACATGACGTTTGTATGTTTTTTTTCCTAAATGTGTACATCTGCAGTAACTCGAAAAATCTGGATCTGACTATCTGTGTTGACACGTAAATGTTTACGTGCATGCATGTGTGTGCACATGCAGGCTAAACACACACACACACACACACACACAGAAAGGACACAGATGGCCACTGCCCAAGGCCTGTTTCTAACGCATGAGCACACGCTTGCAGTTAGCCCGAATATACAAACGTGCACTTTCTCCCTCGCTCACATTTAGGTTTCATAAGTGGAACATGGAGAAGAGAGACCATCGAGCAAGAATGGGGGAGCGCGGCCCGAGGCCGTTACATACAATATGACCCCACGGACAGAATAATGTATTGTTATGAGGAAGGGAAGAAGGCCAATAATGCTGAAGGCTTTGAAGCGTGAAAGAGAAATCCTTCAGAAGCCACGAAATCTGCTCGATCTCAGCACACTTACGATCTTGACTCGGTGTCCCGGCGTGGCTGTGATGTCCCAGGTGCACTCCTTACGGCTGGGATACTTGTCCGGCCAGTTGGGGCTGCTCAGGGTCCCGCTGGGGCTGTGGATCTTATGCTCACACTCAGCTGGACACACACACACACACACACACGCACACACACAAACATACGTAAGCACACAGATAGAGAGGAAGTTAAAATCATGGCTGCACAGGAAAAGGTCAAAGGAAATGGAAAGGGAACAGGAAGGAGAGAAACCAGAGAATCGAAAGAGAGAGAAAGGATTTCAAAGGAACATCCTGATGACAAGTTCAGTGTGAATTTCACATGAACGCATGCATGCGTACGTCCAACGCTGCGGCAGTAAGACTTCTGCTCTTTGCAGGATGGAGAGTAACACACAGAGGGCCAAAACACAAAGATGTAGCCGTTAGCAGTAGCTGTAGCATAAGCCATCCATTTCCTACAATATTTAAAGGTTAAATTAATGTTATTACTGAGGATGTTAGCTGAACATTGAGTGTGATCTGTACTCATGGACACAAAAGCAGAAACCCTAATGTATAGTTACTTAGTGTTTTTAACCATTGCTATGAAACTCACTGCAAACACTTCTCTCTGAAATGGAAATGGATCCTAAATATCCAAGTTCTGAGCTTAAAATCGTGTTCCTAGCAGGCCACAGTTAGAGACTGAGCATCGTTAACGCATCCAGCAATTTCACATTTAGGATTCAGGATCCATTCTGGACGAGTTTGGCAACAACNCACACACACACACACACACACACACACAGGAAGACGTGTGAAGCTTTCCAGCACCCAGGTGTTTGAAACATGAGTGTTTTTATGAGCAGCACAGGGTGCCTGTAGTGAGGAGTGTACGTGTGCACTGATGTGGTTTGCGTGCACACGTTCAAAAGTTCAACTTCAAAGAGCAGAGTGTAATATGTCAGTTCAACACACCCTTAGTGACTTGCAGGCAGAGCTGTTTCTGAGTCAGTTGAGACAAGCGCAAGTTAAGTCTTTCGCAGTACATCTAAGACAGTCCAAAATACCTGGACCCCGGACTGGTAGCACGCATGCAAAACACGCTGTGTCATAACTCTATAACATACATGAGTGTATGTCACGTGTCAGTGAGTAGAGCTTTAGCTGGCTAACGTTAGCTAACATCAGCTTTCTTGATAAGGCAGACGAAAAGCCAGTTAGCTAACGCAGCAAAATACTGTCCTGAGTGGACAACGTCAGCTAACGCATCCAGAGTCCTGGGCCGGATCTGGTTGGTAAATCTGCTGCTTAATGACTTTATCAGCTAACGTTAGAAAGCAACCAACGGCAGATCCCGACAGCGTAGCTAAGCTACAGCTAGCTAGCTAACCATAGCTTGCTTGCTCACTTCTGCTATTGCTAGCAAAACACTATCTTAGTGGATATGTTAGATGGCTAGCTTGCCTTACTTCACCAGCTAATGTGAGCCATGATGCTACTTCTGTCTTATACAAACTGGTCTTTTAGAGTAAGTCTGAAGTCCTTTGGGACAAGAACAATATCTGACAGCGAGTGACCTTAATGGACATGGATAAAAAATTATGGAATATATAATAATTAACTATTTAACACATGCTACAAAGCATTTTAGCAGGTCAAAGCTTTCAAGTTTCAAGTCAGTCAAGTCCTCAAGTCAAACTCAAGCCTCTAATCTTCACTGTAGGAAGTTAATATGACACGTCACAAGCTTCAAGTCCACAGCTCTGCTTGCAGCCTCCGAGTGTGGAAATCCATCACTGTACAGAAAACACTCGTCAGATGGAAAGAGCCAGCCTGCTGTCAGGCGGGCTCTCGTGTGGATAAACAGAGTAAGGGCTGTATGACGGACGATGGCTGTTCTTGTGAATGAGCACATGCTTGTGTGAATGTGGCAGCGCGTGCATGTGCGGTCCAATGGTTTTATGCCAGTGTGTGTGCTGATGTGAATGTACGTGAAACCCACCTTCCTTACAGTCATGTTTGTTCTCATGCAGTACAAAGCCATGGCGACACTGACAAACGTAAGAGCCCACTGTGTTGATGCACTCGTGCTGGCAGCCGCCGTTGTCCTTGCTGCACTCATCTTTGTCTGTGAGAGATACACATGCGACACATCACTCATGTGGAGACAGCAAAAAAGATGGTGGAGGGGGGAAGAGGTCAAGCGAGGAGGGGGGAGTGGAAAGACGAGACCTTAAGGAAAGGGAGGAGTTTTTTTTGAAAAGGAGGTGATAAGAAGAGCAGTGAGACAACAGGAGACAAACAGCGAGGAGCAGACGGAAATCAAATCAGAGTAGGAAGGTAAGGTCAACAAAAAAATGTACGGTACAAATAAGAGACGGCGACAAATGGCAACGAAGAGCAAACAGGAACAGAAATATCTGGCAGTCATGCTACGCAAACACGGTCACAACAAGTGTAAGACTGCAAGATACTGTTCGTTTTTCACCTGTCAAGATTTTACAGCGGGCTGAGAGTTAAAGCCAGATGGTCAATTAACAGTGTGCTAAACCCCTCCCCCAGCCAGCAACTGTCCAATCACAGCTTAGCAGCTGTTCGTAGGCACCACAGGCCTGTCAAGCTCTGGATTTTAGCATTTCTTTAAGCATAAAAACAGAAGAGAAAGTGTGTAACGAAAGGGTTGAACAGTTTCAGTGTGTTCTAACATAAACTGCATATCTGTCTCATCTTAAAGTGACATATTTTTAAGAGGAACTATGAAGCGTGAGTAAACCCCGGTGTTGTTACGTGAGATCATCTGCACCTCTGTTCCCACGTCGTCTGCATCGTTTGTGAGGATGCTGACTTTTCGCCCGCGACATGTCGCTTTAGAACCAGTCTTTAAACATTACGTCACGCATGAAGTCATCAAGTTCGGTTTTAAGATCCTTCATGCGAGATGTTTTCAAAGAACTCACGTTTATTTATTTAGTATTTATCTCTGATTTCAGCTGGCGAAATGGACAGTCGCTGTCCTGCTTCTGCTCACCTCTGTGTGAAATCAGGGACCCATTGTTTCATGAGATACTAAGTATTTAATGTCACTGTGAGGTGCATATGTGCTATGCTACCACGGACAGCTTGACAGGTGTAGCATCATTACCTATGGGGGGGCGGGGCTTGTGAAGGATCAAATAGGTATGGCCATCACAGCTTTAAATATTGTCTGCAGCCCAACTGTTTTGAAATACTAACATGTAGAGCTTTCCAAAACAAAGGTTAGGGGAAAGCATGATAAAAGAAACCGATAAGTGAAGTTAGCATTAAGGCAGCTACAAACATCAACAAAGGGTTAAGTTAGTCAGTGTGTGTACGTCTGTGTGTGGTTCTGCTGGCCTGTAAAACTGTCTTTGTGCTGCTCTTTGTGTTCATGGCGACGGTTTCTCTGTGGTCAACCTCTGGCCTTGGCTCTGAATCGTCTCTGACCATAACAGCTGTTTCCAGATCAGCTGTGCTCTCTGCGGGCCAGACCGCCACAGCTGTACGGTCTGATGTGCTCGCCCAGCCAACTGAGGGGAAACCGTGAGCTTCTGTCACCACGTTGGGATCTTCTGAGCCTTTGGAAAGATACTGGAGACCTACTTCTCTGTGACTCTTTACGTCCACCCGGTATCATGGTAGGATATGTGGGCCATTAGGTTGTCATGGTGACGCCTGAATGTAGACCACAAACTCCCCCCATGAATAATTTGATTTTTGCTCCATAAATTTGCACACAAACAAGGAGAGCTGATTTCATGACAGCACAGTGACGCCTCGCTGCTGTATAGAAAACGGCTGCTCGTCAGGATTTTTTTTGTTAATTAATAATAATAATAATAATAATCACCTTATTAACATACCTGGCTATAAACTGAAGGGCCTCAGGATTAAATTGGCCAAAAATGTAAGTTAAGTGTTATAAGGGTGATTTTATCAGCATAGCTGGTACTGAAAATCAATTTACAGACACAATTAAGAAACCTGTATGTTAATAATGATAATAATAATAATAATAATGATAATAAATGTTATTTATGTAGCAATTTTCTTAACAATGTGACCAAGTGCTGTACTGAAGGAAGAAATAAAACCAGATAAGGCAGATAAAGTTAAAAAAAAAAGCCAAGGACATGAGCACAGAGGAAGACAATAGAATGAAATTAACTAAGATTAAATAAATCGGATTAAAAACAGTAGAAATAAAACATATATCAAACATTTCCTGAAGCTTTCGTATAAAGAAAATGTTTAAGAAGAGATCTAAAAGAAGCTAGAGGATTACTTTTCTGTTTTTTTATGCTTAAAGTTTTAGCCAGCAGCTGGTTATGTTACCTTAGCTTAGCTTTAGCTTTCCGAGGTAACAAAATCCCGACGTAACGTCTGAAACGCTTATGACAACAGGAAGTCGCTGTGCCTGACCAAGAAACAGTCCAACACATAAAAACCAACTTGTTCTTCTTGTTGTGCAGCTTAAACAAAATGTGAAGTGTTAATTAGTGAGCTTTGACGTGCTCGTACGCAGATTTTGTCATCTTTGCACAGAGCCGAGCTAACTTCACAGCTTCACTGATGTTTATTGTGAGAGAAATATTCAAAACCAAGACTTCCAGATGTCTTGTCAAATGTTTTACGCACATTTCCACGAAATTAAGCCTGACATATTTGGTGTTTTTGGAAAATCAGGGATCCCCACAACAGCTTGAGATAAAGTTCTCTGTAAAGCTGCAGTGTGAGTCTGTAATGAGTGACCCCCTGGCAGGCCGCCGCTCGTTAAGAGGTTAAAGCGTTCAAATATCCGTAGGCTTAAAACGAAAACCGAAAGGAGTTGTTTTCTCGCTTCTCGCCCATTTTCTCGCCCTCATCCTTTAATTTGCGGCTTCTTCCAGCCGCACGGCTTCCCCTCAGTATGGTTGGGTGACGACAAAGGCCCTTAAGTGAGGCTGGACACTGAGGGAACAGAGCCCGGGCTCGCGGGGCGGAGGTGGAACGAGCGGGGAAGACTCGCTCTGTGAGGGGGGGCCGCCACGTTGACAACAACGACGGTGTCGGAGACAGAAGCGGAGAGGTGGGGATTTACAGATGACCGCACAGGCAGACAAGAGCATGTACGGGGAGAGTGTGGGAGACAGAGAAGAGTGTGTTTGTGACCAGAGACAGATTCCTATAAAGAGATGTGAGATTAGACACAGACGCCGAGTCTCACCTCAAGTCAAGAGCTTGTGAATCAAACTAGATCTGCTTTTAATGAAACCACTAAATCCTCTTCTCTCTCTCTCTCTCTCTCTCACTGTGTGTGTGTGTGTGTGTGTGTGTGTGTGTGTGTGTGTTTGTCTGTGTCTGATGTGGTATTACGGTGCTATTGTGGGCTCCGTCTCACCCTATCACAGGCTAAGAAGCTTTGCAGTTGATGCTACACAGTGCTCATTGTAGCTTTCTTCAGGTCAAGCACACAATGTCCACACACGCACACACACACACACACACACACGCAACACACACACATGCACGCACACTCACATGGATTAGTAGTGTGTGGGAGGCCGAAGGGACCTCCCTAAAGCTGCTGGATCTTTGCCAACCAAAAGCTATCCCTGGAAGCTTCTGACAATAGCAGAGCCACTCACACAGCAACTTCTAACACACACACACACACACACAATCTATAATCTGAGTAAGTAATTTCTCTGTGAATTCACGCTCCACTGAGCGGCTTAACTACGTTTCCCAGGTGTTCTGCAGGTAGTTGATTTCTGAGGAGCTCATCCAGGTGACAGCTGTACTTCCTCTGAAGGAGGAAGAGGCCAGTGTGTTAAACAGAAGTTGCCTGTCGGATCAGTTTCATCATTTAACTTTTAGTTACTGGAAGTTGAAGAGTAAGTAAAGAGAAACTTGGATCTTTTCATCAGGACAACTTCCTAAAGCTATCATAATGTTAACATCCAACAAATTCATCCCTGCAACGGCGAGGAGGGGACGTTTGTTGTGCTTTAACTGGGGAATCATAGCTGTGTCCCAATTTCACACTGCATACTTATTAAATCTACTTTAATTGAATTCAGTTCAGTTAATTTAAAACTGAAATAAATTGTGGGCAGTTGTGACATTTCTGGAACACACAAAAAAAAACTGGCTGTAGCTTCCCAAAGCTGCAGTTTGACTGACTTTCTTTAATTCTTTCCTTTACAGTACATTCATTTTTTGTGTGCCTACTAGAAACAATAACAGGGAAATTGTATAAAAATATGAAAATGTATCAAATTATGGCAAACGTATACAACATGATATAAATCATATGAAATAATCAAACATATATTCAGGCCAGTGAACTGTGTTCTGCTGTTTGTATGAGACCAGTAAAGGAGATCAAACTCTTCATACATGTAAATCTAAAGGTGATAAAGGTTAATAGATGAAACTCAGTACTATTTGTATGTAACATGAAAATGGGACAAAGCGCATGTTTCCCTCTGGAGGAGAATGGATTCAACAATGATCCATTAAAACAGGATCCATCCATTCCCTCATCGCACGGTAGACCGTGGCCAATCAGAGACCGACTGTGAGGTCCTGTTACCTCTGACCTTTGACGAGGTTGCCAGCTTGTTGTTGACGTGGCCGCGAGCGGGAGAGCGGCCGCGCTTTCTGTCCTGGCATGACTCAAACACAATCATACGCTCTGGACACAGAGCCAGCCTGTCTGAGGGAGAGAGGGCAGAGCGCAGGGTGGGTGCAGGAGGCTCGAGAGCGGGTGGAGGCTCAGGAGACGCGGCGCGACAGACATGTACACAGGCAGAAAAACACAGGGGTGTGCGCACACATACGGACATCTCCACACATACTCAATAACCACGCAAGCAGACGCACACACAGATTCACACACAGTGGAGGTGGGAAGAAGACACAAAACACAACACCAGCAGGTGGCTTGGTGAGATTTCACCATGATCCTTCCTGAACTTTTTTAGATGTCTAAACTTCACCATTTTAACCACAGAGTAGTCACTAAGGAGGATTTTTGTAGATGTAATTAATTAACAAAACGTTGCCAATTAACAGTTTTGCTGGCTGTTGCTGTTGCAGATCAGTGTATTTTAGCAGTGGAAATTTCAGCCCTGCAAACTGACTATTTGGTGCAGCCCAGTGAAGAGATTCAGTGGGCAAATTCTGAACACCAGCGAAGCTCCGGACGAGCTATTTAAAAAATCTCAATGTTTACAGCGACGAGGGCAGCAGCTCTGATTTATGTCAGTTACAGCGAATTCCAGCCGTGAGCCAAATTCATGCAGAAATTAAAGTATCGTAGAAGCAAAGTAGAGATTTCTGGCACAACTTCCCCGAATTCCAAGGTGCATGGAGAGGGGAAAAAGTCTGAGAAGGTCAAAACTCGAGCAACACTTTCAGTACAAAGAACAGCATAACTGTCCGTACCGGCTTCTGGACTTCATCTGGGCCATCAGGGAAATGAAAGTATTCAGTATATTCACACAAGACGCTTCTCAAACAGATCCTGCAGCATCATAAACATCTTCATTGTTTGTCTGTTCGCTCAGTGCTCCAAACAAAATGCTGCCCACCCCTGACAAACACATACACACACACACGCACAGATGTAACACAGGTGTCTTACCTGAGAAGAAGTGAGCCTTGAAGCCTTTCTTGGAAACGGTATTGTCAGACTTGAACTCTATCCTCATGTTGTTGTATTGAGACGTGATGACCTCAGGGACCTCAGTGCCGCAGTATTTACCGTGCAGCTTAGAGTCGGACGACAGGCCGCTCCGCACCTCCACGTAGTCGTATTTACACACCTGAACACACGCATAAGGCTCTTGTAACACACATCGACAAGGTGACGACTACATTAGCATCCTTTTATTAACACACGGACATGCTCACCTCATTTCCCTCCAGCTCGAAGGCTTCGAACTGCATGGAGATGCGGTACTGAGTGGGAGCGACCACCTGCCACACACAGTTCTTGTTGGGTGGATACTCTTTGGGCCAACCAGGCGTGCTGATGGTCCCGTTCAGCTTAGAGAGGAGACCGCCACACGCCGCTGGAAGCACAACAAACGATTCAGACACAGGGACACACAGGACACCAGGACAGAACTGCCGAAAAAGTATGAATCTTGATCTGTTTTATTTGACATCACAGCGGGAGGAGCCTGCCAAGCCACACTGGACGTGAGCGGGCGGTGGTGAATCTGGTCAATGCTTAGCCAAGCCAGGACAATTTAGATTTGAAATGCGCTGCTTTTAAAAGTCAGAAATGTCGGTGCAGCCTGGAACCCGTCAAATCCACAATGTCCCCAACATGTTTGAGCAGCTGGTTTTGAGCAATGGGCAGATTTTAGTGTCACACTGTTGATGAACATACTACACTGATGTGAGTCAGGAGGGGTCCGCTTCGGATGTGACGTAGTTCAGCACGGAATGCGGAGGACAAACAGGACCGTCGTCGGCTGATGAAGCCACTGGGAATATTTGTCATAGAGGAACCAGATTCAGCTCAAAGGAAGAGTCAAACGTGTGCTGCTGATGTTTGTTCACTCCAAGGGGAAGTAGGTAGCGTGACCTGATGCAAGTTAGTCAAAAACACCTGCAGATCTAACCACAGGTTTTCCTCAAGCATCAACCCAGTTTCTCGCTATGCCGTGTTATTCCTCTTGACCACAGTCATTATTGTTGTATTTGACCTTGTTCTGCCTCTCCCAATGACCAAACATTTCTCATTTTTGAGGTAGGTATGGTGAAATGCCTTACAAAAATGTCAATGTAACTGTGTGTGCAGACTTAGCAGCTGAAAAAATCCACTTTCTGCATCATTTTCCCACACATTTTTCACTGGAGATGCCAAAAAAACGACTGCTCTTCAAAGATACACAGCAAAACCGCATTTTGGATATTCCACTAGCAAAGCATTTTCTCTCTCTGCGTCATAAGTGGCTTGTTTCAGTATGTGGGTCATTACGGGTAGTTAATTTATTTCGTGGGATTAAAGGACCTTCACAGCATTTGTGGCATTGGAACACTGAGGCATGTGGCTTTGTGTCAGAGAGATGTTTTTTCCTGTTGATGGAGGCTGCTCGGATGTTTTTTTCGGATGGCTTAGTCTCATATCCTACAGAAACACACACGGGCATACAAAGGAATGCACATACAAACATGAAATCAGCATTCCACACACACACACGCACGCACGCACACACACACGCAGGCACAGTCACCTTCACAGCTCTTCTTGTCAGGCGCTAGCTCATAGCCCGGGTCGCAGGCACACTTGAAGCTGCCGAGAGTGTTTACACACCTCTGTTCACATCCGCCATTGTCTGGCTTGGCACACTCATCCTCCTCTGAAAAACACACGTCAGAGCATATTTGCACACACATAAAGAATGCTTTGGTTAAAAGCCATCTGAGAAAACACAATCAGCTCACACACGCACGCACCTTTGAAAAAGTTAGCAGCAAAGCCGGCCTTGTTGACCGTCCCGTCCGAGACGAACTTCATCCACAGCGTGTGCGAGGTGGAGCGCACGTCCTCCGGTTTGTCGTAGCCGCAGAATCGACCGATCAGGGGGCTCGTCTCCAGAGGTCCGTCTCGGACCTCCAGGTAGTCGTAAGCGCAGCTGTCATGCCTCTCAATCTACAAAAACATTCAGGTTTACAGTGAGATACACAGAACTGCTGCGCAAACATAACATCCATCCCGTCACATCAACGTCGCCATCAAATATCTCTGCCACGTAACACACGTGGTGTTTTGTGCAGCACAACAACGCTTCCTTTGTCAGGTTTGCTCCTGATGCTTCCTCCTCTGTATTGACGTTACTACCCCTCAGATTTCATCAATGAAGTCTGGGAGCAAAATATTACGATGACCAAAAAACTACAATAATAAAAACAACATCCCTCTATCCTTTAACATCAGCAGTGGAGCTGCAGCAGCTGAAACCTCTTTTAAAGAACTTGGTTCTTAGAGCATGTCAGGCAGACAGCAGAATAAAACAAAAATAGAATAGAGTAGAACACAATAGACAAGAACAGAATAGAATACAACGGAACAGAAGAGAACTGCATTGAAAGGAATAAAACAGAAAAGAGTGGAACTGAATAGAACAGAAAATAGAATACAATACAATAACAGAATATAACAGAACAGTATCAAAAAGATTAGAACAGTAGAACAGAGAATAGAACAGAATGGAGTACAATAGAAAAGAATAGAATATTACAGAACAGAACAGCAACAAAAAGCTCAGAACAGAATAAAGTAGAAAAGAGCGGAACAGAGGAGCACATAGTAGAACAGAACAGGAAATATGATAGAACAGAGCAATAGTAATAATAATAAAAAAAATAGAATAGAATAGAACAAAACAGAAGAGTGGAGAACAAAGACAGTGTGTGAGGCTGGTTGATCTCGGCTCCTGAGTTAATGTGAACTTCGTCCTTTGACCCGGCGTGTGTGAAATCAGGTTGGAGACAGATTGAGTCATTTAGCACGCTGACATTTTTACAGTGTTCAAACCACAGAACTAATCCTCAACTGCCCGCTGTGTGTCTCTGTACACACACACACACACACACACACACACACACACACACACACACACACACACAGACACACACACACACACGCACCATCACTGTTATTAACTTTCTAGCAGCCATACAAGCATGAAATTTGACCCAGACATTCCTGAGCACACACACACACACACACACACACACACAAACCATGAGAGAGCGTGCATGCACACACACAAACACACACACACATAAGGAGTGAGTCACCTCGAAGGCCTGGAAGCTGAGCCCGACATTGTATCCCTCTGACACAGTGATCCTCCACACACACTCTTTGGAGGGTCTGTAGTCATCAGGATAGTTGGGAGACTGAATCTGTCCTGAGTCCTTTGTGATTTCCCCTCCACAGATCGCTGCACAGGACAGAGAGACGGACAGACGGACAGAGAGACAGGATGCATCAGCATTAACCACACTGACCAACAACACCTGAAACACAAGCACGTACGAATCGTGCCAATTCCGACGCGTTCATTTATTATTTGTTTGTTTCTCAGGCAGAGGAGTTACCTTCATAAATGGCAGCGAAGCCTTTTCCCACCCAGTTGCTGCTGCTGCGGAACTCAATCCACATCCTGCTGTCAGTGGAGATCAAGACATCAGGAACTTTGTCTCCACAAAACCTGCCTGTAAAACACACACGTAGGAACAAACCCTGTAAGATTCAGAGCTGTGTTGGTGCTGATGAAATACAGCCTGAGAAGTGTGACGTGAATTATCTGAGAAACACACTTCTAAACCTCGTCGCACTTCTTCCTGTTAAGAGTCTCAGTTCAGACTGCACATAAAACACGGCCTCCTCAAGCATTTCAGTGCATGTTCGCATACACAGAATCATCCGGCTAAAAAGTTTGACCCTGGAACAAATTTTGCCGCAACGCTAAGCAGTGTCAGCTGGCAAAACAATGAACTGGCCATTAAACACATTTCATACAATATGATTGATATTGTGCTATTGTCAGCCTGACCATGGCCTTGCTACGGTGGCCCTGAGAGCTCAACACAATGCAACTGGACAAAACACATGCAAGTAGAAAAAAATACAAGCAAATCAAGAGCAGCATGTGCAGCATTTAGAAAAACGCTACAATAAAACATGACAAAAAACAGAAAATCTGCAAGTAGTAAAGATGACAACAGAATCTTGTTTCCGGGGGACACTAAAAAATGATGAACACGCCCGAACACGGCTGGGTCACGCTTACTGTCCCACCAAAACAACAGTTTAGCTAATTTTTCAACACAACATCAGTAACTTCATGAGTCCCAAACCAGGGAATCAAGCCTGTCCCAGTCATGTTCGTCACTTTTTAGTGTCCCCTGGAAACAGCTGATGTCGCTTTCTTGATCTTACCGAGCAGCGGAGCTTTCCTCCAGTATCCATCCCGAACCTCAATGTAGTCATACCAGCACAGACTGCTTTTATACAGATCCATGGTGGTGAAGTTAAGAACGATCTGGAGGAGCAAAAGTCAATATTTAAGGTATGTAACACAGATGTTTGCAGATCAGAGGAGGAGAGGAGGAAAAGAGGAAGAGGGTGGTACCTGTGGTGTTAAGATATAATCAATACACAGTCAGACTGTCAGCAGTGTCTTATTGTTACTGCATGCGCATTCACAGCACTGCAGGGTGCTACTGTGTGTCTGTCTGAGCATGTGAACCTGTATTATTCATGCTGTGGGGACATAAATCTGTTTACATAGTCAAACTGTGTCTTCCTTCAGGGGACGAAATTCAAGTTTCTGTAATGCAAATCATCAAATTTTAGGACACTTAGAAGACTCTAGTTAAGGTTAGGGTTAGGCGAGTACTGTCATGGTTAGGGTAAGTTTCCAGGAAGTGAAGGTAAGTCAGTGTAATGTCCTCTGAAGTGACAGACACACAACTCTGTGTGCGTGTGTGTGTGCACCTTTTCTCCAGGTGTAACAGATATTCTCCAGACACAGTGTGTGTACGACGGGTATCCGTTGGGGTAACCAGGAGACGAGAAGTTGCCCGTTGACTCTTGGAGCGTCTCTCCGCATGCTACAACACACACACGCACACACACACACACACACACACACACACACACACACACACACAGATGGGGTTACATTTTTGTGGTGAGTCCTGCTGCTGTGCATAATCCTCTCAGCTGTGTACAGACACTTAGAATCGGTGCATTGCTAAAGAACACATAGCTTATCATTCCCAACCTTTCACTGCCAATTTAACAAGATAAATACACTTCACTGTATTTTGTCAGAATACACTCTCTACTCACACTCTAATATCTGATCTGTGCATATGGAAACTCTTAGACATGTACAGTATTTCTGATTCGGAAAGCAGCACAGGAATTAAAATCACCCTCCCAAACAAACTCGTGTTTCATGTTGTCTTTGGCTCGTTTGAGGTTTGCATGTTGGAGGCTGCAGTGTGCGTGTTTGTATTCCTGTGTGTATCAGTACACATGTGAGGTCCGACCACAGTCATTAAGCCTCATCACCGCGGAGCAGAAACATTAAACACACCCCGGTCGTAGGCTTTCCTGTACGCGAACAAGCATGAGCGACTTCAAATTGATCGCGATGAAGACAACGAAGAAAACAAGCACAGCTGGACGGGAATTGGTGGAAAATCATCGGACGATATTGCTCTCTTTATTCCACATTCTGACTTTAACGCTGTCGCTCCCTCTTGAAAGGAGGTTAGCCAAATGTGCCCCTCCTATCCCATCATGCATGCTGTTTTCCCCCACAATGCCCTGGGGCTCTGTTCATCTGTCAGTGAATATGGTATCACTCAAATATGACCTTATAAGGTTGAAGTTGTATCTATTTCCAGCTGGGACGCACAAACACAGTCTCGCTCTCTCTCTAGACTCACAACAGATTTACACATATACTGTAATAAATATGAGTTATTAACATTAACAGATAGATTAAATGACATACATGTGACTTTGGTGAATTTAAGCAGACGAGAGTGACGACAGATATTATTTAATGTTTGTCTCAGATACAGTACGTCATGCGTACACGATGACCGAAAGCGTGAACTCGTCTTGGGGACGCGTGCACGTGTGTGGGCCGAGGTGGGATGGCAGCATTCGCGATCATAAACCTTTGCGACGTGGTCGGCTCGAGAGCAGATCCAGATCACGTCAGAACCGTACAACAGGGACGGAGGGGACGCCAGAGGAGCACGGGTGTGCGCAAGAACTCATGGGAAGAGTGTGTGTGAGACCCGAAAACAGAGAAACACATGGAAAAACAAATTACTCAACTTCACCTCTGTGCCTCGGAGGATGCCGGGGCGGGAAAATTTTACACCAAAGATAAACAGAGGTCATCTGCTTCTTCAACAACACACACACGCACACACACACACACATGGTGGTCTCATAGTAAATGTATCAGTACCTGGACATCTATACAGCTTCCTTGCCTGTGCAATGTCTCCTTTACTGAGCCTGGTCCGCTGACCAATAGCAGGCCGGACGCCGTTTTCGTCTCTGGATGGAAGGATGGTGTCGAGGAACATCCCCCTTCAGGGAGGAAAAGAGAGATTTAACACACATCGTGCTCAGATTTCGAGGAAATCAAATCAAAGATTTCAACACGCACGCACATTTTGACTCAAAGCAGAATAATATAATTCATGTTCTGAGAGCGCCGTGACCTCAACGCAAACACTGATCGCCCCCCTGATGTTGTGTTTGTGTTCTCGTCTAATGTGCGAGCTGGAGCTGAAGGCATGGAAAGTGAACCCGCAATGCTGCCAAACAACTGGCTGACTTTAGATTGGGGAGATGTCTCAAACATGGGAACAGATTTCATGCTGCTGAAAAGTTTCCATTAGTTTTACTGCGCTGGTGAGCAATTACTTACAATTTCTCCCAAAGCAAGAGTGTTACAACTGTAAAAGTCAACAACTCAGACACTGACCTGAGAATCGAGAACCCCCACAAAGGGATGCAGGATGAGTCTATGTGGTCATGAGATTAAGAGAATGATAAGAAAGTGGAAAAACATGTTTATATAGACTTTTCTCTTATATTTTGGCATTTGAAATACTAGATAATTTTAGCCTTTCTGGTCTCTGAAAATGGTTTAAACCTGTAATAACTGATTTTTTTTTTGGTCAATGTGGAAACAAGTTGCAAACCCAACATTGATATTTCATCACATTCTGAGTTGACCTGGCAAACCTGAGAGGAAATTCAGCATTATCATTCATTTGGAATCGTGTTTCTGGCCACCAGGGAAATGTAAATCTAATATTTTCCCTCTTCTAGCT
Organism: Chaetodon trifasciatus; assembly: GCA_037975065.1. Classification (NCBI taxonomy): domain Eukaryota; kingdom Metazoa; phylum Chordata; class Actinopteri; order Chaetodontiformes; family Chaetodontidae; genus Chaetodon; species Chaetodon trifasciatus. The sequence continues at coordinate 5,154,757 of JBBMOE010000023.1, forward strand.
CTGTTTTTGGTCTCCACCGCCCCTGACGGAGGCGCTGTGTCTAGCTTTTAGCTCCTAAATGCTGCGCTGTGTTCACCAGCTAGTTGCTAACTGTGTCTGTCTGCTGTTTGGTGCTGAGCAGGTAGTAAACAGTAGGTTTTTAGAGCTGCCTGCTACATGCGTGCATTTGACCATAGTCGCTTTAAATATGGAAAAACAGAAAAAATTAACTTTTTATTTGAACTTGTCAGAAACAGAAGACAACTACTAGTAACAGAAGGTCACAAGAAGACATTGTTTGGACAGGTCATGAGCTAAAAAGATTGGGAAACTCTGCTAATTCCCTTACAGGCACATTCCTTTAGCATCTGTAGCATTTACCTGTATTATAGTTAGAGTACAAATACTATTAGATTATGCAGTTTATACGTAATTACACATTCTGGCTGGCATAGAATTTGTATTCTGTAGTATTCTGTGGACATGTTTAGAAAGTCACCCAAACACATGTGGGCAGGACATCCGTTTTGTTTGTTTCACATTGTAGTTTGTTGGTCGCTTAATAAAAGTAAAGTGTTGTTCAAGCACAGCACGGCAATAATGATGATAATCACAGTAAATATAAAAGACGTCTGGAGGTTAATTCACTTTGTCCGGAGGAAGAAGAACAGTTGCAGCTCTTTCTGTCTTAATTGTTAACACGTTGAGCCCTAACTTGCCCTGGGTGATGAAAGCTGGTCAGGCGTAGCTCTAACTGTCGGCTCCACCCCACAACGCTGGACGACGTCAGCACGGAGAGACATCCAAAACGGTCACCGTTTCTCAAAACTACGCAGCTGACTTTAAAGTTGAGAAACATCTGTTTTGGCAGACTGAGTGTCGGATCTGTTTTATAAATTTAACACGAGTCGAGCGATTGTGCCGCGGGTTACCGTGAGAAGGTGTTCCTGGCGTAGTGCATGATGCTATCAAAATCATATGGCTCCCCGAGAGAGTTGACCTCCCCTGGCTCCATCTTGAGGAAGTTATACTCCTGGCCTGGGAACCACACATATTCACATACAAATGCACACACATTTGTATACATGCAAGGACAGCAGCATTAGTGTAACCATTTCTTCAAACAGGAAATACATTCTTTACACAAAAAAACAGAATCAGAGAGATGAAGTCTGGGTAGATTTGGCATTTTAAGGACATTTACTGAAGTCCAGTACAGCAGCGTACGTAGCTCTGCGACACGTTTCTAAATAAAAGCTGCGGTCAGGTCTCACACACCGCTCTGTCATGTGATTTAACACCTGTCAGATTGCGGGGTGCAGACGAGTGCGTGGGAGGAGAAGAGACTTGAGGTGACTTCACAGTCATTAAAAGCCTCATTCACACGCACGCAGAGCTGGACACAGGTGAGAATTTGAAAAACCTACACAAGCGTCCACAAACGTCCTCACTTGTCTCCAGCTGGAAACAACCCTGAACGACTCTAACCGGTGGAGGAGGAAGATCAGATCCTCTGCTAAAGTAAAAATACGACCATCAAACCGCAAAATTACCCTGTTACAAGTACTCCTGATAATGGTACTTGTAGTATTTAAGTACAATAAGGAAAATGTACATAAAGTAAGACTCCACAAAAGTTGGGACGCTGTGTAAAACTCTGTTTGTAGCCAATAACTAAACGACCATGATGATGAAGTAAAAGCACAACAGAAGGAGTAGAAGTACAAAGTAACATGAAAAGAAAAAGAAAAGTCCAAGTCCAGGTAAGTCAAAATTGTACTTAAGTACTTGAGTAAATGTACTTGCTGTCCACCCCGCTGCATCCTGGGTACTGAGTCTCACCTGGTTGGATGTTATCCCGGATGATGGTCACATGATCGTCACGGTCAGGCCTCGTGTGCTCATGCCAGAAGCCGATGACGTGACCCAGCTCGTGCACCACGATGCCGAACTTGTCACAGTTCTTGCCTATGGAGATAGCCTGGGGCCCGTTGCCACGACGGCCCACATAGGAACAACACCTAATAATGATTAGTAGGTAGCAGGGAGACAGGCGGATGATTTTTACTCCACGTTTGGCAGTGGAAAAAGCATGAGCAGTGCTGTATTGACACACACAGTCTCACACACACACGCACACACGCGCACACACAGGGTCTTTTCAGGATTTCCTGCCCCGTACTACGTCCACCGGAGGAAAAGCGGCAGGATTTATTTACATACAACGCTCCGATAACGCTGCGGTTTCATAACCCGGCGTGAAAAAGCTGTGAGAATTCACATATCGCTGCTCACAGAACACAAACACACACTCTGTCTTTTTTCTGGTTAGCCGAGACGTCCGTGCCAGGCCTGCAAATCTGATTAAAGTTATCCAGCAAGCTGATTGCAGGGTAAGGCTCAGGAGTCACTGGAGTAGATAGACGCTTTGCTTCCAGCATTTGCAGCTCTATAGTTAAGAGCACAACCGCTTCAGCCACAGCAGGTGCCTCAAGTGTACCTTCTCTTTCATAAACTATCACTTATTTTCCTGCAACTCTCTGTTTCTTTCCATCACACAAGCTGCACATCTGAGCTGCAGGGTATTTATACATCAGATTAAAGTGTCTAATCTCTGATGGAGCCAGCCTATCGCAGGACACGATACGGCCGGCGTCATCAGTTAACAAGCAGACCTTTCAATCAATTATATTACAGATTTTTCAAATATTCACTTAATATTAAGCACAAGCAGCCAAGCAAGCAGTTGAAAAACATGAAAAAAGTGATCTAAAATGGGCTAAATTATGATTTAATTTAACTAATAAACAACACTACAAATGTGACCCGACAGTCGACGCTTTTGGCGCTTGACAGTTTTCAATACTTGGCGCCGTGGACACATTTCGTCAATACCAAATCAGCAGCGAGGTTTGATACCCAGCCCTGTTAACTTGTGGTCAAAGAGAGCTCAAAGGCTTCCAAAGATATGAAATATGTCCGGCTGAACTGCAGGAAAAGTAAGTTCTACGCTGTGATGAACTGTGGTTGGTCAAAAGCTTATCAGAAAACTGAAAAATGTCCATCACGAGTTTCCAGAGCCGATGGTGATGTCTTCAAGTTGCTTCTTTTGTGTAACTAAAAGTCAAAATGAACAGAAAGAAGGCAGCAAATCCTCATGGTTGATATTCCAACCAGTGAATGTTTGTTTTGGCTTGACCAATGACTTTAAACAATCGATTATCACAAACGCTGCTGGTTCATTTTCTGTCGATGAACTAACCAGTTTATCCAACTCGTCCTTCCAGCACTCGTATCAAATATCCTACACATCCTCTTTCAACCGTCTGCACAACAGCAGCTTGGAGAGACAAACCCAAGCATCCTGATTTCAGCCACTCCAAAGCCTTACAACTTACAACCAGTCGGTGAAGTGCCACCACTGTACAAACACACTATGACCCCGCCGTGCTGCCACTCAACAGAACAATGCACTTCTGCAGAGCACGAACAAAAAAACTGCACGAACATACAAAAACGTCGACTGCGCGGCGTGATTGGTGGGATGGGGAAACAGGAGCAGGACAGGAAGGAAAGTGGAGCCATTGTTGAGTGACCGTATCGTCTCTCGCTGTGACAAGGTCACCACTGAACTCTAGGTACACACACACACACTCGCACACACACTCGCACACACGCAGAGAGATCCACCGAACTCACCCGCAGGGTCTGTAGGTGAACACGATGTAGCTTTCCTCGTCTGTCTTCTCAATGAATGTTACACACGTCTGTTTCTCCCAGTGACGCATGGCCTGCTTGAACATGGCCCTCTGACTACCTGAAACACACACATTTCACATCCTACGTTTACACAATCACACGTCGCTGTGTGTTTTACTGTTGAGCAGTGCGGGCAGCGGTCCAGTGGAGCTGCTTACCGGTGAAGTTTCCTCCGATGACGTAGGGAATGACTCCTCCAGGCCATATCCTCTCAGCCCGGGACGTGGCCGCTCGGGGAATACGGCTCTTCACGACGTTCCCAGTCTTACCACCTTTCCCAATTTGGCTCTTGGGACTTGCAGCTCCCTTGCTGGAGTTCTTGGGGAGATAGTCTGACAGAGCCAGGACAAAGAAACAACAGTCAAGCCTACATTTACTTCATCACTGTCTTATCATTATGAATATGAGTTCATAAATGTGCTCTGAGATTATTGGATCCCACTGTTTCTTATTATATGCGACCTTTTGGAGTTTGTTCTCAGATCAGAGGGTAATAAACTCAGACAGATATAGCTCTGCAGTATTTATTCAACATTTAATATAAGGTTTCTAATGTATGCTGAATTAACCGAGTTGTGCTAAAAAAAAGTGACTCAAACATTCTGTATCTGTGTGTCAGTAGAGCCGTGGCTGAGGTGCAACTGAGCCCACAAGCACCGAGCATTAAGAAGGAAAGCAGCCTTGAACAGTCTCTTCATTATAAAACTGACTCGTTTCAGCCTGTAGCCTTCATCAGGAGAGCTGTCTGACATAGACAAAACAGTAAAATGGACATTTTTTTATTAAATAAAGTCTAAAAGCGCCACTGGTTGGCGTGATCAAAGCAGTATTTACATCCGGGCAGAAAAACAAGGCTCTTGTGCTCCGCATGCCACTTTGAGTCTGGGAGGGTTTATTTACTTCTCAAATGTTGATTTGCAAATACTCAGTGTTTGCCTCCAACCATTTGCAAGTAGTATAATGAGCCAAAATAACTTGCTGCAAAGGCCCACAGGCTACAATGCAAATATTAGAGTTAGATCGCTAAAGAAGCTCAAATCAAAGCACCCGGTAGATAAATTGGTTTGATGGCTTGACGGCTGATATTTCACCCCGCAAACATTTTTTAGTTTCACTTTACACATCAGCAAGCAACCATTCACTTTAACTATGTATTAAAATCAGCTTGCATGACTTGAAACATATGATCAATCAGTGCATTTTGAAGTTTGCATGGTCACAGAGACAAGAGACCAACCAAAAAATCTCTTTGGTGGAGCAGTCAAAGCTGCATCGTAGCTTCAAATCTCTGCAGAGAAGTTGGTTTTCATTAAGAATGGAAGTAAATAGAAAAAAGTGGTATGCACACAGTAATGTAAATCATAGAGGACTTGTAGTTTATTCGCTGAAGAAACAGCAGTCCGGTCATTTTAACAGAAATCAGTGCGTATCATGAAGTTTGGGTTCCTTACCGAAGCCAAACCTGCGTATCCTCTCCAGCAGCAGATATAAAGATCCTCTTTTCTTAGAAATGTCATGCTCCTCCTGGCCACCTGACACACACAAGAGCCAAGAATCAAAACACGAACAATGCACAATAAATGCTGATATCCTCAGGTGGCCCCCGTCTACTTCCTTCCTACTCAAGCCGCTTCACTCTGCAGCCGACGGATAGCGAGAGAGTTTCAGAGGAAACGTGAGAGAGAGCATTACACGATGATTACTGAGTGAGAGTGAGATGCTGAGTCCACTTACCAGATGTGTGCCCCTGCCGGGAGTGTGTGTGCATGTGTGTGTGCTGCGTCAGGTCTATCGTCCTGTCAATCTGAAACATGCGCAGGTCCTCTTCGTCTAAAGCGATGTCGCCCCAGAAAACAGCTGGAAGTTAAGAGAAAATCCTCTGTTATGATCACAATCAACAGCAGAATCGCTAAAATCAGCGACGTCATCTCTGGAAACGATAACTTTGTTATTATCAAAAGTCCATTTTGATATTCGTCCGGATAAGAAGATCAGTGTGTGTGTTTGTTATTGATTCACACGCTTTATGGTTCAAACTCGAGTTTTTTTCTTTATTTGGATTCCCATTAGCTTCCATGAAGTGGTTGCGAGTCTTCCTGGGGTCCACTCAAAACAACAACAACAATAAAAATCACAGTGGAAACCAAAACAAAACTGTCACAGGTGACACCTGGCACCACCTTCACACACTTGAGCCAGTAGGTTTTGCTTTCTATTCTCAGATCTGCCTTATCTCAAAAGTAAGACTGTAACAGATCCAACAGGAACCGAGAAAGGCCTGATATCGTTCCTGTTAATTCAGGAGCGGTGCACTCTGGGTGGGAGGCGGCCATGTTGGCTGGTGTTGTTTTGGTTAGCGAGTTAAAAGTCCAAGCAGGTGTGTCATATTTTTCCAGGCGTAAGTTAGCGACTTACATTGTTTTTTATGCATATTATTTGCATGTTTTCTGCTGCAACACGAGACAGATGTGCCACTAGGAAGTGTCTTATTCTGCTCTTTGGGTGCAGTTTGATAATTATGTGTTTGTCATTCATTAAATCCTCATAAAATGAAGCGAACCAGGAATCCGAGGCTGACAAAGAGGAAGTGACTCAAGATAAACGTGAGGGGTGAAGTTAGCTTGGCTACGGTGCCTTTAAACCCCAGATGATGCGGTGACTGCTGTGGCTTTGCAACCAAGTAGTCCACACTGACCACTTTACATCAACAAGTGGGCTATGAAAACGACTGGATCTGAACAAAGTCGTTTGCGGTTAACGCCGTGTTTTGATGTCCCGCTGTTACTGTTTTTCGAGGCCGTTCACGCTTGGACTTTCAGTTCAGCTCAAGTACAAACTGTTTGATCCACTAAGACTTCCAGTGCAGAGCTCAGGCTGTAGGCTGCAGTTCACACACCAGGACGCAGCTCAGGTGTTTTCATTATCAATAGAGGTGAAGTCATCAACTGAAACGTCTGGGTTATAGCTACACTGCTGTACCACAGGCATCGCAGCTTCACTCACTACGATTACACACCCAATACTCCACTCAAATACCTAGAAACTTGTGCTTGAGATCAGGCCAGAGAGCTTAGTGCAGCTTTGTTTCCCTCCCATCCCAATCCTACGCTCCAGGTCTTTCTGTGACACACACACACACACACACACACCCGACCCCGGTGGTCTTACAGTGGGCTGATATCAAGCCATGTGTAAGCCTTTTGAAGTGGCACCACTGTCCCCTCCTCCTCATCCTCACATCTTCCTTTCCTCCCCTTTTCCACACGATCTGGCTCAAAGATTCAGTGCGACTCCCGCTCACTGTCCACAGCCATGAAAGGACATGTTCACCTTTCATCCAGTCTGTCTTACAAGAACATGTGTCCCTGAAACAGTTACTGGTCACTAATCATTCCTCCTCTTCACGGTCTCGTTCTCATGTGATTCCAGTGGAAGTGGAAGGGGACAGAGTCCTCAGTCCTCAGTCCTCACTCTGTGCAAAAATGCATTTTTAAGTTCAGCCAAAGCCAATATGAGGCATTAGCCGTGTCCGATCAAGTGGGTATTTTGTTATTACTGCTGCTCAGCAAGACAATGTTGTCTGTGGAAACACTCAGAAAGAATTTGCAACTTGGGAAGATCCCCATTTGATTTGACAAACTCAGACTGCTGGACGCCCATGTTAGCTTGAAGGCTTCCAGCGAGCAATCACTCTTTCAGTGCACTGCACTGACGTGAACCTACCCTTCATTATGCACTGTGCGCACAACTCGTAACGTAGTTTGCACTGCGGACAAATCAGCAGCAAGCAGAAATGTTCATTAGGTGTCATAACTCCAGATTTTGAGTACAGGCGCAGCCCTTATCGCTAGTGGGCTTATCCCTCGCATGCCTGCAGAACGAGGGATAAACCCACTAGCGATAGCCTTAAAGGGGGAAGCTTACATGAAACTGAACCGGTTAAAGCGTTCAATGTTGTTTAAATAAGCAAAGTACAGCGTGTTTATTTTGAAATGTAGGTAACATACATCCTGACAGTACAGTGTTCTCAGAGATGAAACAACGAAACTCAGTTTATTTCTTATAACGGACCTCTGAATTCCCGCCTGCTGAGAAGCAGATAAAGCAGGGAATGATCTATTATACACAAAAAAATGTGTATTCAAGCATTAAATGACTGCTGCACTGATACTGACAGTGGTGCTGTGGACAAGACTGTATATGCTGGACATTACGGACGCTTTCTCCCAACCTGAAACTCCCTCCTGTTCCCACAGCTTGCCTCATCTGCTCACCTCTCTTCATCACCTTGCTTCAAAGCTTTCCCTCCCCACTGCTCACGCTCATCCTCAGCCTTTTTCACCATCACGCCCCACAACGCTAAAACCTGCCATACGTATGCGGTTGTGTTTCTGTCCCACACCCCTCGGCGTCAGACAAAGCACATCGTGGATCCCTCGTTCACCCACTTTATCCCTCTCCGTCCATATGTACATCCAGCCTCTAACAATGAACAACTGCGTGATTGCCATCGCTAAACGATTAGCTGAGCAGAGTTACTGCCCTCCACGGGGATTCAAGACACTAATACATTAACAATGGCATGGGAGAAGCTTGTCACTTAGCTAATCAGGATCGCCACTAAAGGAAATGGGGGGTCAGGGTGCCATTGTGCTCGACTCGGAGCTATTGTTGAAGTGAGGAGCAAACCACAATGACTACAGATGGTTTACAAATCATGATAGCAGATGCAGAGTGGAAGCGTGTGCTGCTGAATGGTGGTATATGATCGCTTGGTTATGTGGATATGAGGATAATGTTGGGATCTAAAGGATAGAGCTGCTGTAATGTATTAATTCTCAATGGTTTTATATCTATTTCTTATTATATATCATGAATCTATGATGTGGACAAGATGATGTAGCACTGAACGGTTTACTCTAAACCCTTGAAGAAATTATAAGAAAAAATCTTATTACATATGGCTTTAACAAAGATAAAACACCTTCAGACTGCTTATTTTATTCAACATTTGCATGTAACCCTAACCCTAACCCTTAATTAACTATGCTGTCTCTTCAGTGCCCTCTTTGAATCCAACTGCAAGGACACACAGGTGCGAGGACAGAGTCATGCTGCAGACATGCTGCAGACATGACCAACAGGTGTTTGGACATTTCATTAGCACACCATCACACAGTGGGTACAGGTGCAGTAGTAAAAGAAGTTTGAAGGCGACAAACCAGTTTTCATTCAGTGATGTCCTGTTAGCCACCGATCACATCAGTTCTATTCATGTATTGTTCAATTTGTAATGCAAACAAAGCTTTTGAGACACATATCTGCAGCTGTTATTCACATAGTTATGAAGCAGCACACTGTGGAGCACAATAAAATGTGTTCCCCTTGTGTGTTTTTTCATTTAAGAGATATAAAAACGGCTGCATTCAGTGAGTCACTGGTCGAAAAGTACAGCAGACAGATATTAAAGAGGTTTATTTGACTCTGAAGAGGTTGGTGCTGGAGTGTCTGTGCCATATAAAGCCGTAAAAATAACACAATTACACCAGCAGTTGTACTAAGATGTGGTCTGAACAGTCGCTGGTACAAGTGTTTGGGGGGGATTTTTGCCCCAAATTGCACTGTGGGTGACACAATTTTTACTGACACTCCCATTTACTGCAATCTCTGCCTAAGAGGTGTCATGGCGAGCCACAAAAAATACCAAATGGGTGCAAAAAAAAATCCACTTACACCTATAAGAAAGTCACACTTCGCCCGCAAAAGGTCATTATCTGTGTGAATTCTCATACCGAAATAGACCGAATCACCTTGCACCTGATATTCCCCTGGCCTGTGTTTTCTATTCGTGGGACAGTGTGTTTGTGACATTACGCGGCTTGTAGTTTCAGATATTTCAGGACAACAAGAAAAACTACAAGGACTAAAAGTTTTCCAGAGAAAAGGAGCTGACACAAGCAGAGCTACAAAGCGAGAAGAGGAGGGAGAGTACAGTGATAGTAACTTTGGCCCATTGATTGTTGGGGTCTTGTTAATCCATAGAGATGCCATAAATAGCCCAAAGTCAAGCCAGTGGGTGAGGACAGTGAGGCAGGGAGATGCAGGAGGAGAAGTATTGATCCAAAAACCCAGGACATCCCAGNACAGTACAATACAGCAGAGAACTGAACACTGCTGAGTTATGCACTCATGCTGTACTCACTGGGGTGTATGTGAGACACACACACACACACACCTCGCTAAGCTCCTCATTAAGCAAATATAAGGTCACACTGTAGGTGGGCTAAGATATATGTGTGTGTGGGTGTGTGTGTGAACATGTGCATGTGCATGAGTCCTTCCACCTGTGTGATATTATTACACTGTACGTAACTGTGACCGTGAACGTACTGCAATATCAGAAAGAGATTACCTCGGCCCCGTTTGAGGATTTTCTCAAAAAGCAATCACTGTGGAAGCTGCTTGATCCTTATTAACCCTTTGTGAGCAACAACAGGTGCTGCAGCTGCACATCATTTTTGCCAGAGTATGGCCAAATACAGCTGTTAAAAATGCCCCGAATTTACTGGTTCCAGCTTCTAAAATTGTGAATATTCACTGGATTTCTTTGTATCTTTGATTTTTGAACTGTTTGTTGGACAAAACAAGACATAAAAATTCCTCTGTGGACTCTGAAAGACTGCAACGGACATTTATTAGTATTCCTGGACATTTTAGAGACAACATACTTAATTGATTAATTGACACCTGCCTCTCATTGGCTAGCCTGAAGAACCTGCCTCCAACTCTCTCATTGGTCTGACTGACTACTTCTCTATAAACAAAATGTGAGACCCGACCTTTGTTCCCTTTTGTATACTTTCACTCTGTGTATGTAAATAAGCATTAAACCTTGAATTATAGCAAGTGCAGCATCAGGCTAATGAGCCAATGAACACTGATTCCAGGTCTGTGAGGGTGCACAACCTCTGGTCTCCTGCATGCAAGTCAGCTGCACCACCCAAACCCTTCACACCTTTACTTTCTGCCTCGCTGCATACAGGGCGCACTGCTTCCTGCCTCTGCACAATCTTAGCATCGCTCAACGCTGCATATGTGTACATTTCTATGGGTGTTTTGATACTTCTCTGGATTGGAATCCATTAAACCAAGCTAACCACAGTCTCCATTGTCCATTGTGGAGAGACTGCAAAGCATCACTTTAAGTTGAGATTACAGCTCACAGTTTTCTTTGCAAGTATTTAAGATGGAATAAATACGTGCCACTTGGCAATCTAAGGTGTTGCAATGTGAAGAGATGTTGGAGTCGGTAAAGTCATCGGTCAGAAATGTGGTTTTAGAGGAGAAAAAAAAGAAAAATGTGGAAGCTCGGTCCAAGTTCAAAAAGTTCACACCCCCACCCTCCTGCAAGTATGTGTGTCAGACAGAAAGAGACAGACGGAGAGAGAAGACAGGATAATCTCAACTCCTGTGACATGAGACGAAATAGTCCCGAACAAAAGAGCGTCGTGTTTGTGTGATCATGTAGGAATGAAGAAGAAAATCTAACTGAAACTGTAATTAAAAACTTGTCAATTTACCAGTAACACAGACAAGCTAAAGTGGGACTTTTGCAACCAACAGATGCTTAACGTGCATCTGCAGACTTAAGGATAATGCATCTGTGATGTCATAGTTCAAAAAACACCATGAATAACAAAAACACAATGACTAATCATTCATTTTTGGTGGCTTAAACAGTCCCAGACACTGACAAAAACCCAATTACACACCTCTACACGGACACGTCGCTGTGTTTTCCGCACTGTGTGTGAGTGTGCTTGCGTGTGTGTGTGTGTTTGTGTGTTTGTCCACAGATAAGGATAAGCAAAGTTTCTTGCATGAACTTAGATAAAAACAGATTGCAGAGCAGTGAGGCAAACAACTGGACATCTGAAACCACCTGGAAATAAAGGCCAATCTGATCATAAACAAATCCAATAAGGGGGAAATACTGTCATGCTGTAATCAGTTCCTAAGGAGAACTATTTATCTTTTTATTTTTGAAACATAAATCTCCACGTTTCCAACTGTGTGTGCTTGTTGTGCAATCTCTCTGACCTGACAAGAGCACATCAGACCAAACACAAGCGCCAGCGGTGCAGCGCGCACCAAAATATCATCGTGAAGCCACAGTGAAATTACAAAGTAAAGGTAAAAAGAAGCTGACCTACAGTAAAAAGACTTATGATTTACTTTGCAACATCCGTCCTTGTTTGTTACAGTGAATCCAAAATGTAGATAATTACAATATTCAAAGCAAAGTAAAAGGAACATCCGCAACTTCAAAAGAGCACACGCTTAAAGAGCACTCCACCACATAAACTGAAGGGGATAACAGACAAAGAAATGCTCAGTATGAGACAAAAATAACACAATATCATATGACACACACACACACAGAGCTGGTGTAACCTTTTAATCACATTACTGGGACGCTGGGATTCTTCTCTAGCAGGTCACGGACTTGGCCAGACTTTGTGACGGGACACGATCGTGGCTCGATTTAACCGTCAGGGTGTCCTGGGGGTTCACCCAGGGCCCTGGCAATGAGCAATGATCAAATAAAAGATTTATAACAGAGAACAATGCTATTTTTGTGAGGGTGGAGGACAGTTCTGCTCTGGATGTCTTCCAGTCTGTACATCAGGTGTGACTGAATAGCTTCGCTCATTAGAAGACTGATGTCTTTCCATAACGTTACTTCATTACTGCTGAATGAATAAATAAGCAAATCATCTTCAATCTGATATGTGTTGTGTTCATAACATGTTTCAGCTGTTACCAAGCGGCCAGGTTTAAAGACACCTTGTTAAGCGGATTCATGTTTGCGCGTTAGTGTTTGTTTAAGAGCTCTCCTCATCAAAACACAAACGCTGCACATGTGTAATATCAGGTAACCTAAACATTGGGAAAACTGCTCTCTTTGTCCTCATTTTGGCACATGTGCTTGATCGGCTGGCCCGGTGAAGCGCTGAAAACATCAGAGAGGCTGAGGATACGTACCGGATTAGAAAAGCCATACAGTGATTGGGATTCTCTAGCGTTTTAGTTAGCTGCTTTGTATGGCAGATAATATTTGACATAATGCTCCACCCTGTGCAAACTCTGCACGCTTGCACTTTTGTTGTGGCTGCACGCTGGTCTCACATATGACTTTCAAGGACCGATGGATAGTACTGCTGGAAATCCGAGGAATTAGCTGATTCTAGCAGAAGCTGGGTTGCTTTTTTGCTAAATTATGGAACTAGATAAAAGCAATGTCAAAAGGAGAAACTGGGCAGGTTACTATTACAATGTAAGCATTTCTGTGCACTGTGACGGCCAAGGGTGCAATATAATGAAGCTGATGTTAAATAAATAAGAAGGGGATGAGGATTCTCAGTCATTCAGGTCATGGTTTGTCTACAGGTGCAAGGTTAAGGGCAGCTGGACCAAAGACTGTCAAGGTGTAACCTTTCCTTACTCATAGACAACTGTAGGCTACATCCAGTGTGGTCTTTTTACATTTGTACGCCAAACAGAGTCAAAGGCTTGTGAGGAGCTAAAATATCAGACTGACGGACGTAGCTAAAAGTGTGTAAGTGTGCATCAAACGGTGCGAGGAGGCTGGATCTGTGGCCACAGCTGGGTTTCTACAATACTGTGGACAGCTGAAAAAAATCCGAGTTTGACTGTAAGCAGACGGTGGCTTTTCCTCAGCCGATAATGGCTGTATGCGAATGATTTTGCTGCTATAAATACCATCAGGAAAAGCTAGGTGACATAAAAGCAGCCAGACATTTAATAATTGAGCAATGCGTGGTAGGTGGGCGGAGTGACGGCGGTGCTGACTCATGGCTTCTGCAGCTCCGGAACAATGATGCTCCAAAACAAACAGTCGGCTCTCAGTGCGGCCGCCGAGTTTGTGCTGAGGCGGGAATCCTGAGGAAGACTTCGGAAGCTCAGTGGCAGGAGCACTCTGCTCGGGAAAATCCTGTTTAATATAATATGAGTGAGACCGCTCGGCCTCTAGCTCACACACACACAAAACGCAGCCACAGTGTCAAACACACACGCATACACACATTGCTCTAGTTTCCTTCCTACTGAGGAATGGGGGAAGGGGTGAACAGTAGCTGCAGCTAACTGTCACGACATGGTGGGCTTCACTCTCTGAATGAAAAACTCAAAAGCGCACATGCAACACACATGGGCACCGGCACACACACACATTCGGCTGTGTAAGACACGGCTAGCGCACTGATAGAATACAAAAGTGTTGGTCAAACTTCTTTCAAAGCAGCTGCACGAATGCTGACAGTCAACAAAACGCCACCTGAATCCAGAAGGACTGCTTATATGTTGTTTCTGTGAAGCTCTCTTTTAATTGGACTTTAAATTGAATTGAACAGTATGTCTAATACCTGAGTGGATCCAAGTGGAATCACTACCAGCTACGACACGGTGCACCATAATCATTACAGAAAAAAAAAAACGCTGTTCATCACGCTGTCATTCGGGTTGGTGTTCTCTCTCTATTTGCGTCTGTTCAGGTTGACTGAGTTGAAGATATCAATTTGGAACAAAAAATTTGCGCAAATTGCTGGACTTTGCAGAGCGTTGTGCAGGGACGATGGTGCAGAGTGGGGGGACGGACACGTCGTGGGTGCCACAGAGCGCCGGAGCTGAAGCTTCTGGAGTCAGTCACACCAGATCCTGCTCTGATTCAGAGCTGTTTGACGGCTCAGAGTTCATTTTGTCTTTTGGGATTAAAAAGTGGATTTATCTTCATTCTCCTTTCTCAATCTGTCTGCGGCAGCAGAGGTCGGGTGTTATAATGTGCAGTAACTGGTCCCTTCATCCATGTTGACTGCTGACTGCTGGAGGGGAAATGTGCCTCATCAATGTACGGGGGGGCATGAGATGCTAACAGAAAGAGTCTCTAGTGAGTGCTGCAGAACACACACACATGTAATATACATATTTGGCTGTTTGATTCATGAGAGTGATGCGAGGTCATAGCACATGTTGCTGACAAGTTAAAAGCCACAACCAACCTCCATACACTCGTTATACTGGCTGTTTTTAGTCTTTCACAACATACACTGTACAAACCAAAGATGGTGCAGCACAAAGGTTTCTGACACAAACAACCAAATGCATCATTGTACTTGTCATGACTTTGAAACGTACAGAAAACGCTCTTTTTAAGGCAGCATGTGCTTCGAGTGGAGCGTCACCAGACCCTACAAAACGCTGTACAAACTCTGATGGAAGCACAGTGACGAGACTGAAACTGTTTGGATGCAAATTATGTCAAACTTCCTGAGTTACTGGAAACAACTAAATTGGCAACATATGCCTTTCTTCACTATACATGCAAGAAAAAAAAAAAAGACAACAGTGATGTCACGTATAACATCAGCACCCGCCGCACTAATACTTAGCAGCCGGTCTTTATCTGAACATCAGAACGAGTTTCAGCCAACATGAAACCACTTCATGTAGGCAGCAGGGTGGAGATCGTCCCTCAAGTGGAAGCTCCTGCTTCAAGCTCCACATGGAAACTATGATGTAACTACTCCTGCTACTTAAGTGCTCATGAAGTCGACACGAAAAACGACAAATTTACTATCTAGCTGACTCTGCGTCCAGACAGAGAAGAATAATTCATCACATCAGGATTTGTCGAGCCTCATCTCGGCGGTTGCTTCCAAATAGACTGGTTCGGATTGTGCATGATGACCAGAACAAAACAGAACATCCTGCACCGTAACGTCTGAGTTCAGAGATGTACACCCACGAGTAAATGCACATTATGCACTTGCACGCTGCTATGATACCCGTCTGTCTGTATCTGAAGAGGAGAACGGGCAGCCGGTCTCCTGGGTCACTCCTGAAGTCACTCGGACCTCGTGGTTTGTTTAGCTTTCGCTCCGTTTGTGTGAGCATTTTATGAGAACACTGATTTGGAAGGAAGCATGAATGACTCTTGAGTGAGCGTAGGGAGCTCGCGCACGCTCGCACGGGTGTGTGTGCGTGCGTGCACGTGTGTGTGTCATCTCCAGCTGAGTAGCAGGATGCAGACAACCAGGAAGAGATAAGCGCGGGTGAATGGAGGGAGCTCTGCGTGTGTGTGTGTCGAGTGTGTGCGTCCGTGCGCATGTGTGTTCGCGCAGGGAAATCACTTCACAAAGGCCTGGAAGTGTGTGTTCTCCTGTCTACCAGCGTGGGACTCGGAGGAGATAAGCAGACAGCCAAATATTCCCCTTGTGTTTTCCCAGCAAAAACAGGAGGCGGAATACCAGCCACTCAGACCGATGCCACAGGGTCAGGCCTGGAATGAGCCGCGCTTCCACTTCTTACAAGGTGCGCACACACACACACACACACACACACATACACACACACACAGTCTTTACACACAGACAACAACACAAGTCCATAACTGGTGGGGCAACTAACGGATTGTCTTCATTATCGATTAATCTGTTGATTATTCTTTCAGTTCATGCACGGTTGTGCCTCTATGTGCACACATGTACACGCACTGACTCTGACTGGTGCATTTGTACGTGCATTTCTGTGAGTGTATCTGGACGTTAGGGTTGACTGAGGGACAGTTTTGGAGACTCTGCCGTGTAAATGGAAGATGAGTTTAAGAGGGTGTAACAGAAGGATTTGGTTGGTATGTACTGTGTTACAATGACAGAAATAAGGCAGAGCAGCTACTACATGGACCTTGAGGTGAGATTATTTTGTCAACCAATGAATTTCCTGGGCGGCATGGTGGTGCAGCAGGTAGTGCACATGCCTCACAGCAAGGAGGTTGCCGGTTCGATCCCCAGGGCCTTTCTGTGTGAAGTTTGCATGCTCTTCCCGTGCATGCGTGGGTTCTCTCCAGGCTCTCCAGCTTCCTCCCACAGACCAAAAACACATGGGGCCCAATTTAATGCAAAGGAATCTTATTTTTTTTTTTTTTTTACATCCATTTCAGCAGTAACTGTGAGTGTACATGTTTGATTTGACTGATCATGAACCTTCCTACTGACATGGGACCATATACTCGCCAGTGTCCTGTTATATACTTGATATCATCCCAACAGTTATTTAGTAGCCTGTGAACTGCAGTTTTTATATCCTGATATCTGCAAAAAACACTTGAGATTCAATGATTCATGCTCATTAGGTTAAGTGATGACTTGAAATTGTCCTTAGTGTGAGCTTGTATAATGCCCTGCAGCTCAGGGTGTACCCCGCCTCTCGCCCGTTGACAGCCCCAACCCCGAAAGGGATAGTCGGGGTATAGAAAATGGATGGATGAATTTCCTGCCAGTCGACTAATTGAGTAATCTCCTAACCATTTCAGCACTAGTCCTCACACTACACACATACATGCAATGAAATTCCCTCATTGAGACGCCCGTCATGATATAAGAGTGCAGGAGGAAGACGAAAACCAGAGATGTCATAAATTCATAATATAACGATGCAAACAGAGTTAACTGAAGACAAAATGTTTCAACTTAAAGGCTACGACTCCATTCATGCACAGAGTCAGCAGCAAAATGGAGACTGTTGGAACGAAAGATGTGGAATCCGTCGCACAGACATGTGCATGCTGTTACAGTTACAGCACACTGTCCCTCGGCTGTTTGTGGAAACAAAGACTGCACTCCAGCGGTCAAACTGGCATGAATAATGCCACGCCGACATTTGATTTGCATTTAATCTCAACACAACATGCATACTATGTAAATGTGATCTTCCCACTTCAAGTCCAGACAAGGAGCACTGCCGCGTATTGTCCCCCCCCCCCCTTCCCTGCATTATTGGTCGCTCTCTCTTGTCAACTGTCCAAAAAATGCAAACAATGCCTTAAAAATAACATAAATGACTAAAAGATCTGGTAAAACGTGCACACGTGATTTCACTAAATAGGAAGAAACAGAGACAGGTATCAATTACAGACAGCTCTGGGACAGTCATGGGTGCAGCTGCTGGGAGAAATCTACCAGTATGAATACATTCTTTATGTAGACCGATATTTCCAGCAAATAAAAACATTGCCTGTGCTTTCTCACTTAGTTATTTTAACCTACAAGAGTCGCTCAGTTGCTCAAACATATGTAGACTGACTGTCTCCCTGTAACCTGCCGGGCCTCCATCCAAACACGCACGCACACACACACATGATAAGGTCTTAGCATAACTAAAAACCACAGAGTCATGGGATTGCAGTATCAACATAAAATCACCCACACAGAGATCAGTGTACATGAAAGCTCACACATGCATGCACGCGCACGCACGCACACATGCACACACACAGGCCAGTGTCCAGGATTGTCAGGTTTGTGTATTTGGTATGTGAGGAATGTGTGTCGGTCAGCGAGTGGACGCTCAGTGTTCTGGGTGGAGTTCTTATCAGTTCGACGTGTCATCACAGACAACATTAAGGCAGCAGAGCGCCATTAAAACACATATGAGCGTTACGTGTGCACACAGACACATGCACATAAACACGCAGTCAGACGGGCGTAACCAAAACAAGAATCGAGATGAAAAAGATGCTTGCTGGTCTGACAACCGCTCTGCTGCAACTGTGGACAAGCCGAAGGTAAACAGAAGGGAGGAGGTTCGGATTCCTCCACCTGCTCTGTAGGAATGATGCTGTACAGCAGGAGGGTTAACATGCAACGATAATCCTGAGAGGTCAGCTCTGCTGCACGGTCTGGACAGAGAGCCGTCGTCATAAAAGAGCGTTCTTGTCTGCTTTAGTCAAAGTTAGAAGTTCAGCTAAGACACTGATTTAAGATATTGAGATAAGATAAGATAAAAAAGTATGGTGCCGGAATCTTTAAAGAAAATCAGCTACCATACTGGTCGTAGACATGAAACTGTCCAAATTTTAAATCGACGGACAGGACATCAGGAAGTACTGCACGTACAGGACACGCTGCACGTAGCAAAAGAAAGACGGAAAGACAGACAGACAGCTTAGTTTAGTACAGGAACTGCATAAAGTCTTAAGTGAATCTCCAGGCTTTCTGTTGAAAACATGAGTTCATTTGGGTGGAGCACACCGAGACACCACCCATGACACACATACACCTATAAAAGACCTTTAACGTACTGAGGAAAACAAATGTAAACCCCAACTTTAAATCAGTGACAACAATTTGCTGATACAGTCAGTCGTTTATGATCGATTTGCATAGATGTTCCTTCTTCCATCATATAGACATGTAATGAAACACGCACATACATCCTCTGTCTAAATAGACCAAACATGGCTTCAGCATTGTTCCACAGCAGCTCCCAGACAGTCGTTAAATGTCCAATTTTAATCACTGTGTGTGTGTGTGTGTGTGTGTGTGTGTGTGTGTGTGTGTGTGTGATTGAGTGTGTGTGAGAGAGAGAGAGAGAGCGTGCATCAGCGCATGTTTTGGTACTGTTGAGTCCAGCTGTTTCTCATCTTCGTTAATGGTTGATTTAACATCTGGACGCACATGCAAACACGCACACAAACTCTCACGCGCATGCACAGCCTGCCCATATATGCGCCAACGTTTCGGCCAAAATTCTGCCTACAGGTGCTGCACGCACGGAATGTGCGCGCGTGCACCTCAGGAGGACACGAGCTTAGCAGGACCGTCGGCGGCTGCACGTGGCATCCCCTCGCGGGATCACCACCGACACTGACTTATCGGTTATGAAGGGTGGGGAAAGAGGGGCATCTGGATCAGTGCGCGCTACACATGCACGCGCGCGCACACACCCACATATACCCGCTGTCATCTCTCACACACACACACATACACTTGACACCTCAGAGCCAGCGCGCTCGAGGGCAGGCGCAGACGCGAAAAAAAAGACTTATTCTCAGAATGATTAAAACTAAAACAGAATAAACACGGGACTCACCGGCTTTGCACGGGTCTTTGTAGTCAATGGTCTCCGCTCTCTCCTCTTCATAATAATCATAATCTGGCTCCTCGTAGTCGAAACAGTTACAGATAGTCACTTTGCCCCAGAAAGTCAAGCCGGCAAGCACCAGCGTGATCCAGCGCATCTTAGCGGCCAGTGCCGAGGGCACTTGGTCCATCTGAAGACTGAAATAAACGAATAAAGGCCTCTCTGCTCGTCTCCTCTGCCGTTAGGAGATGGTCAATCCACTCTCCAAAGAAAGCATCGGCGGCAGGAATTTAACGGGTCATCGTGAAGATCGCTCTCCTCTCTGACAGCCTGGCTGGGGATACTGGAGGCTGCCGTAAGTTACTCTGACCGGCTCTCCTCCATGGTAAAAGTACACTGAGGTATCTGTCTGTCCGTCCCGGTCTCTGTCAGTCAGCAAAGTGTCCGCTGTCCCCCGCTGTGGCTTCGCAGGTGAGGCTGCTGTGGGATAAACAAGACAGGGAAGCGGTGAGGGGATCAGGACTGGATGATCTCTGAGCGCAAAGACGCGCGGCGGTGTGTCTGCTGCTCACACAACAAACGTCCGCCTCGCGTATTTCCAACCAGCACTGACTCTCCCCCTCTCTCCCTCTCTCCCTCTCTCTTCTCTCTCTCTCTCTCCCGTGTCCGGTAGTGGTGCTGTCTCTCTCAACCCGAAGCAGCGCACCGCCTACACACACAAACACACGCACACACACACGCACACACCACGGAATACCTGCACCGTTTGACCCAAGCGGTGCAGAACTAAAAGTTTCCTCCGTCTTCTTTTGTCTGTTTACTGAGCATTTGCTGCCGCTTTTCACGTGCAAAGACTCTCTCACACACCCCGCACACACACTAGGCAGAGAAAGACTGACACAGCGCATACGCTTGGCTGTAATAAATGAATAAATACGCAAACTCCAGGGGCTCCTTTCAGCGGAGGAAGCGCGCGCTGATCTCTGCATGTTATTGAATCTTTACTCACACGGATCCGTAAAACAGCGATGTTAAAGTAAAAACCGGTAGCGGTAAAAGTAACACGGCGGCTACAAATTGGCCTGTGGGGTTCAGTCTTTGACATCACCCCTCAGACCCGGTGCATAATGGCTGTTATCTGGTTATTTAGACGCAGGTGCCAAGTAGGTGACAGCCGAACCATAAACGCCCAGAGGTTGTATCTATATAGAGCTGGTCGTCTTTACGAGCATGCCAAGTCTGTCCTTATACTTCCTCTCGTCTCCTCATTTTCTGCCCTAGAAAGAGAAAAACTGGGGGGTAAACATCTAAAGGCAGTTCGATTGCAATTGAAAACATTTAAGCTGAAGTAGGTCTGGAGCGTAAAAAGACGCACACGTCAGGCCTCAGCGCGTTGAACGCCATCTATCTGGAGGTATAGGTCGAGATATAGGCTGGTGTACTAACTTTCCAGCACAGCAGCATGATGTACGTGGTAAAGAAACAGAGCCTAAAATACGCCATGGTGTTCAGAGAGTGATCATTATGAAGCAAAAACAAAGAAAAAGACGCCAGCACTTATTGACGATTCATTTCTAATCATTATTTCATTTAATGTGGTTGTTTCTTTAAATTCAGCAACGTTGCTCAACTGAACCACTCTTCTGTCCAACTTTGTCAGATAATGGAGTGTGCAATCAAGCAAGCAGATACAGACAGACACAGATATGCTTCCATCTAGAGCTACATCAGCTCATCACTCAGCTATGATGTCTTCTCTAATCTGTCATAAACACTAACCTTGCCAGCAGTGTTGGTCAGCAGCAGATGAGTGAACTGAGTTCATGTGGGTTCATGATCCTCCACTGCATCCCTGGTACCCACAAGTACACTGAAGGAACCTCTACTCTGCTGCGTGTCTGTGAAACCAAAGGCGCTTTTAAAACGGAGAAAAAGAACATTTACGGCCAGCCAAACTTGGCGTCTTTTCCCGAAATTTGCACACACTGTAAAGTTGTCAACAGCCGCCCATAATCTCCCGAGTGTAACCTGTGCGCGCGCGCACACACACACACACGGCAGACACAAGCAGTAAAAATAAAACAGCAGCAGTTGTTGACAGACAAGCGCTGCAGCCTGTGAACACCTTGCCAAAGGTAAATCCTCCTGAGACGAGTTCACCCCGCGTCTCTGCAGCTTACCTGCCGCGTTTACCTGCCCGCTGGGTTTGCTGCGGCGTCACGAAGCGACCCATCGTGCTTCAAATGCAGGAGTCTTCTCGGGAGTCTCAGGGGGCCTCTCGGTACGGGCGGTTCCGAACGTGCCCGTCTCCCCCCATTTATTACCGGGAGATTACCGGAGCGCTGTCTCTGCTGCTCGCGACTAATCCTGCCCTCGGGGAGAGGTAGCGGCGCGCTGACGTCACTCTATCAATCCAGCCGCAAGCTGTCCACTACACACGACCGGGACATGGACACAAATCCCCTGGGGGCAGCGCGCGCGCGCGCGCGCGCACACACACACACACACACACACACACACACACAGAGTCTATTTAGTGCAGGTCAATACACTCCTGATTTTTGTCCCAGAAATAAGAGACCACTTGAGCCTTAAAAGCGTAAGAAGAAGCAGCTGCTCATTGTGAGGAAGGAGGCAGCAAAAAGCCAGAAGGTTGAAAATGTTTCCTCTTAAATTGATGTGAAATTGTTCAGAAAGTGGACAACACTGTCTACGACCTCACCAACACCTCTGTGAGGCTGTTCTTTGAGCTAAATGCTAACTTCAGAGGCTAACATGCTCACAATGACGATGCTATTAGCATGCTAACATTTGCTAATTAACACCAAGTACAGATGAGGCTGCGGGACTGCCATTCGTTTTGTAAGTAAAAGTACTGGGCAAAATAAAAATTTGACAAATTTTTGACCTGATGACGAAAGCGACCTGGTTAGGTGTGGTGAGAGATCATGATTTGGACATCATGGTTACAATAATAAACATGATGTCATTCTTTTTGGGAGGACAATCTCATCAAACTTCATGCCAACAAATCAGACAGTTGTTGAGACATTTTACCCAAAACCACAAATGTGAACCTCATGTTGGCAATTCATCAAGTAGTTGTTGAGATGTTTTAGTCTGTATCAAAGAGCTGGACTGACCTACCAACCACAGCCATACAGCGCCACTATCATGGCTAAAAAAACTCTTTCATAGACAGTAAGACGGTTTTAAGTGTTTTGTGGCCAGTACCTTGTTTTATGCTGCTCTCCCTGTAAATTGGGGTAATAGTGTTACAGCAAATAACAGGAAGAGGATTAGCTCGTTTATTTAAAAGGCTGCTTCAGTAATTGCTTCGACCCCTGATTCATTAGAAAAGGTTTTTGAAGGAGAGCTCAAAGCAGTTGGAAGGTCAGTCTTTCTTTCGTCTTCTTAGTTGTCTAGAAAGTCTTTTGGGTGGCTGTTTGCAGATGCCAAGATGCTTCACAGAAAGACCCAGAAGGTCTTTGGTGCGCACAGCTTTGAAACTTTTGAATGATGTGTGATACTTGCCTGTTTCCTGAGATATGGGCTGCGTTTTTGAAGGTTAATTTCATGTTTATTGCATATTTTATTGGTCCAGTTTTTGGGTGGATCACTTATAGTTATCTTTTATGTATTAACTGATCAAAAAAAGCCTGAACTATACTAATATCCTCTTGGAATAAATGTTTGCTGTGGTATCTGACACGTCTCTTTCCTTATTTGTCACCATGTATTAGCAACCAAGCTAGTCTACCCTGCAGAGATTAATTATCTAAATCTTAATAAACATGGGACACTGTGTGGAAAAACCTCTATACAACACAATGTGTGTGTCCCTCTAGGTGTGTCTGTGTGTGTTTGTGGTCTGGATTTCCCTCCTGAGCAGTTGCTAATTAACACTGGGGAGGGCATTGAGTGGCGTTTGGGCCTCTCAAACCACTTACCGGGCCTCTGTGTGGTTGCCATCCAGCCAATCTATTCAGCAAAACGCTTCCTTCTCAAATAGGATCCAGCTATTGAGATTAATGCTGTGTGCAGGTATTTGTGTCCCTATTTAAAGCATTTATCGATCAGTGCGTCTCTGAAACTCTGTGAAAGTACCTCGCCAGCATTCTGACCCAGCACACGGACCACCACCCCTCCCTGAAACCGCACACACACACACACATACACACACGCACACAACAGGAGGTACCCTCAATCTGAGCAGCGGTCCCTCGAGACTCCCCCAAGTGCTGTGGTCTGCAGGTATTGGAGCACTATTATTAGCTTTGTTTTCCTCAAACAACACTTTCCCATCAATTCTACTGTATATGTGGCTCAACTCCGCAAGGTTTGCAGTGTACTTGTTTAACTTTAAAGGTACACACTGAGCCCAAAACCCATCGTTTGAGTATCAAATGTTCTAATTAAAAGGCAGATGTATGATGTTTAGAGTTTTGGTGCTCAATTTTCACTGCAAACAAACCGTCAAAACATCTAGAGAAACTTCTCGAACTGCACCTGCAGCATAATCCTCCTCTATGCTGTCCATCCAGATGCTTATGCTGTAGACAATCATCACTTTATCAATACATCTCTAAACACAATAGGGAGGCGAGCAGAGCTTTAGATCATCTATGTTCAAAACAGTCACAGTTTAGCCGAAATACGGCTAAATACCAGAGATGTAGACTCGAGGCAGGTGACTGAACTTAGATTCTCACAAAGCTGCACTAATCAGTGTTTTTACATCAACAAAAGGGGGTAATTTGTAGGGACAAACACACACAACATGTTTCAGCTTCTTTCAACTCATTGTTTTGTTTCCTGAGCTCTAAAAACGCTGCGCAACCCAAAGCTTCTAATTTGTTATGAGACACCAGTGAATCAGCCCTCAAAGCATTGTGGGATAGCAGCTGAGACAGAAACGGGAGGGGGTCAAAAGTTTAATTTTATGCAAGTCAGCATGAAATCGGAGATTGTAGCTTCTGGGATCCCTCTTTTGTGTGTTTCACGTCTTCAAGAATTAAGGGTACAAGCAACAATGAACTCAAATGTGCAGACAGTGTTAGAAGCTGCCCACTAGCATCGGTTTGGTGAGACACTGACAGTAATGAGTGAGAAGTTGGAAGAGGAATGTCAGATTTGTTCATTTCCAATGCGACTGCTCATGTAATCACTCGATGAAACTGAAAGTGAGACACAAAGAGACGGACCGAGCATGGACGAGTGGGGATAAGACGAGGAGCTGTGAACGAAACAAACACACTCCTCTGTCCTTACAACCTCACTTTTTGAAGGAGATCTCAAGAAAAAGCAACGAAAACTGCGTGAGGCAAATTATTCCTGCCAAATTCAACCACAGCACCGAACGCATGGCTTCTTTGTGCCACTTCCACAATCTAGCTTATGCATCCAGCACATCTCTGCTTGAATAACTACACCCAAGACTTTTACATCTGTGTTCTCTGCTGGTGCAACTGCGTGTTCCTGCTGTCCGTCCTCATTACTTGCCTTGTGTTTTTAATGCTGCGTGATGAAGCCAAAGACAATTCGCCACGGCCCGCGAAAGCAGCAGCTTTTTCTACAAGGTGCGCCATCTCAAACATTCATCTGCTGATAAAAGGTGAAGACAGAGGAAGGGCAGAAATGATAAGAATACCTGAGGCAAGAAAAAGGAAAATATTTTGTTGTCTCCTAGGCCTGCTGACTCTGATAGCGTCTTAAGTGTTTTATGAAATTCCCCCTTCGGGAGCAAAGGGGTGGCCAGAGGCATCCATCACCTTGGCTAAAATGCCACAGGAAGACAGTCTGCTGACACAACAGCAGAGTTCAACAGAGGATAAAAACGCGTAGGTGCTGCAAAGTAGCTCCAAAGATGTCAAAGCAGTTTAGTTTCTTTATCACTTTGCCTCTTCAATTTGATTGGTACCAAATAAGCAAAAAACTATGAGGAGGGATTTACTTTGAAGCCGCCGAGGGGGAAAGTTTAAGCTGTTAATGAGCAACACACTTTAACTAAACATGTGAGGATAGAGTGTGAAACTTACTCTAATAGGAGTGATGGCTGGAGAGAGTGCACACACACACACACACACTTGTGGACTCTCCTACGAGCTATGTGAAATAGTCTCTCCTTATGTAAACAGAGAGAGCGGAGGGAAGACGAGGTACAGAGAGGAAATCCTCTGTTTAAATGCCAAGCTGTGCGTGCCATTCTCCTTCTGCTGCTCTTATTTCCTCCTCTCTGCACCTCTCAGGGCTCACATTCTCCACCTTCATCTCTCCTCCGCCGCCTCTCGTGTGCTCGTGCATGTGGGCGTGACTGCGTGGGTGTGCACGTGCCAGCTCGTGGCTCACATTCATGATCCCGGTCGTGCGTTTGGAGAGACGGCACGGACTGCTTTTTGTCTCCGTGCCGCCGCAGTGAACCGACGGGGGGAGAAGAGGAATGAGCGCGGGGTGCATGTTAGAGTAAAAACAAAAAAGCTGCAGCTGTACGGAGGAGAAGATGGAAAACCGAGAAATGATTTCTGGAAGAGAGACAACGGAATTAACATTTTCCTGCTTTTAGTTAGTAGAAGATCCTCCATAAGCACCTGACTGTGAAATAACATGCCAAGTTCTCTGAGACATTTTTCACGTATTCCACTTAAAGTTAGACAAAGCATATTTTTTGCACTATTCAAAGGAATAGTCCAACATTTTAGGGAAACATTTGCTGTCTCTCTGAAGGTTAGCTGAGAAGACTGATGCCATTCTCGTGTCTGTTTTAAGTACTGAGCTGGTGCTGGGAAGTGATTAGCCTAGCTTAGCATAAAGACAAGGGGAAAAAGCTGGTCTGGCTCTGCCCAGAGTTAAAAAATACTACTTCAAATACCTCTGCAGCTTACTCATTAACATGATTTATCTTCTTTGTTAAATCCATACACAAACAGAAATGCAGAAACAACAATTTGTCATTTTACAGGCAGTTACGCGGACAGTCCGCCTATCAGCAGCTATAACGCGAGTTGCCAGATAAAAAACGATTATCTCATCAAATCCTTTAATTGCACTGTTGGGTTTTTATTTACTTGAAACGAAGAGAAAGTGTGAGCATACTGTAGGTACATCTTGTGGAGTTTCCTTGAGGATATCAAAGTATAGACGTATTATGTGGTGACATTTCACTCGGTTACAGCTGAACTAATCTCAGCCCAGCTGCAGGTTTTCTATTTCAATACAGAAAACATCTGAAGACTAAATTCAATTTTATTTATCTGGAAATGATTTCAATGCTGCAAAAGAAGGATGACAGACGGATAAAAGACCAGATGATGCTGAGTTAGATTTTGATGAACTGAACAGCGACAGAGAAAGAGGAAGAGTACTGAGTGAGCAATAACTCCACAACAGACTCCAACCTCCCGTTCACACCATCTCGCTGCTCAGAAAGCCAAAGATGCTGTATGTGTGCGTGTATGTGTGTGTGTAAATGTAAACAGTAGCCCCTTGCTGACACAGCACTTCTTCAGGAACTTGGGATTGTGTGTGTGTGTGTGTGTGCTCTGGCCTCTGCTCCCTGCAGATATGCTTCCTTTCAGAGACTGGAGAAATAAGCAATGAAGACCTGAGATTGTGTGTGTGTGCCTGTGTGTGTGCGTGCGTGTGTGTGTGAGGCACGGCTGAATTTCTTTAGAAAGACTTTTCAGCCCCAACAAGCAACTTTCATCCACTCAAAACGATGTCTTTCTCCAACTTGTGAAACCATTTCATGTGAAGCAGCTCTTGCAAAGCACTCACGGACTCACTCAGTCGAGCTCAGCAGATTCTTCACAGGTGGGGAGCGTTGTTCTACACCTGTCAACCTGCACCACCTACAGGAAAATAAGGCATCATCAACAGTTTAGACCCTTGCAGCATGTTCACATTAACAGATACAGATACTGAAATGAGCAACACGATTAACTGTCACATTCACCTCAGTAATGATTCATAAACAGCGTCTTATTAAATACACTTGTGCATGAGATTCTCTTTAAAAAATACAGCGGCGACACTACTCAAATGCAGGAAACCAAAACTATGTAGGAGTTACCTCGTAAATATGAGTAGATCACAGCTACTGAAAATGTCTTTCACTTTTAACCTTTGACCTTTAGCTGTGATGACTGTGTCTCACTGTTTGTTGGCAGCTTGCTCTGCTGATCCTCAGCCTTACTTAAATCCGAAGTGAAAGTAAAAAAGCACAAACATAACACAGACGAGCGGAGAGGATGTACTGTTTTGTGCTCTCAACAGTTCTCAATGTTCTCAAGGCCACTAATTCCACCATGTACACTTTTTCTTACACATCAAATGAGAAAGATTAGACACGTGTTTTTGCACAAATAAAAGATATTTTCCAGTGAACTGAGTGGTTGAAAAGATGGGCCTGCAGCCACTTTGAACTTCTGGAAGTTGGTGGGCTCTGAAGGGGAAACCGCTCTCTAATGAGGAACATTCACACAGTTCATAAAATCCACATCTAACAACAGCCACTTCCTGTGATGCAAGGGCTCAAATCCACACACAAATAATGATGTGTGAACAGGCGGTGGATCCTTACAGAGGGGCAGCAGAGACTGATTTGGCTCTATGAATAGACTTCAGGGACAAAGTCGTCTAAGTGATTGTCAGGTCGTCAGCACACTGCTGTCATCTGCAGGATTAAAGGAGTCATGACAAAGGCAGGTGGACTGCTGTCACACCTGTGTCAGCAGGCCAGAGTGTGAAAGTATAACTGACAGCCATGACCAAGAAACAAAAACAGTTCTTTGATATATCTAAAACCAAATTTACGGATGCCTGTACTTTCAAAAAGACCTTCTTGTTTGAGATTTGTGCTGCTTCCACTCTTGCTTCCAATGATGCTGAACAGTTTTGGAAAATAACACCTCATTGAATTATCATCTCTTATCATAAAATGCAATGAAGTTGAATATTTCAGAAAGTAAAATAAACAAGGGTTTCAAAAGCTTTTAACCTAAAAACAGTTCATACTGGGTAGACTGCTGACAGCGTTTTGTTCATGCTAAAAGTAATGATGTCAACCAGGGTAGCAACTACAATGATTCTGTTGGTTTTCTCCAGTATTCCACTTTTCCTTTTGTCTGTAAAATGTCAGGAAATGGTGAAAAATGCCCATCACAACTTCCCAAAGTGCACTATTCAGATGCCTCATCAGTCCGACAGTCAAACATACTGAAAGACAAGCAGCAAGTCCGCACATTTGAGAATCTGGAACAAGCAAACGTTTGGCCTTTTTACTTAGAAAAATTGCTCAAATGATGAACTGATTATTGAATTTTCTATTGATCAACTAATTAGATCCTTCAGCTTTGATATCGACACGTTTTCATTACATTTAACTGCAAAATATCAATAAACCCTCTTTGTTCTTGTTAGACTAAAGTTACGTGCTGCAGACTGATTTTGTGTCATTCTGAAAAACACCATCTATTGTTGTCTAGCATCACTTCTGACTGTCTCCTCAGATTAATATCCCACTCTCTCTCTCACCGGTCTCGGCTGTGTGCTGAAACCAGAGCAGCTTGATCAATGGTATTGATGAGGAGATGCTAATAGCAGATGCTAATAGGGCCGGTATGACTAATAGACCGAGGGGGCCATTGATCTGCAGAGTGTGCATCTATTGCTAAAACAGCTGATTCAACTGCATAGTTGGACTAAAAGTGCCACCCTTGCTCTGTGCGTGTGTGAGACTTAGGCAACTTTTGGGGACACATTTCAGACTTTAGACCAGTTAATTGGGGATGGCTGGTGCAACTAGGGACTAAAGCCTTGTCCCCAATTGAAAGAGAGCTGATTCTGGGGTCAGTGGTTATTGTTAGGGTAAGTAAATTAATGAAGACAACTTAATATCCCCAAAGCTGACCCAGGTATGTTGGTGTGTGACTGTGTGTGTGTTGGGTGGTGAATACTTAAAAATACACTTGTGTAACAGTGCATTTGCTTTAAGCTGAAGGATACAAATACACACTGGCCAGGAAGTACAGCATGCAGGGTGTATTGCAGTTAACCTTATTTGAACTGTACTTGAACCTAAATTCAGTTTCATAGTAATAATACCAGTTTAGTCTAGTAATACTTTATGGCATTAAGACCAGGACGATTTAATTTGACTATTTCTTTGATTCATAAAGAAGTCTTCTTTGTACAGTCACAAGGTCTCAGAAGATTTAGCTGCAATTCAAAACACAAACACTTAAAAAAAATCCCTAAAAACGTGAAGCAAAGTGTACGATATCACCAGTTAACAGTTGAATTTTCAATTTTCACTATTTTTTGATATCCATACTAAGTCAAATTAATGAATTAATGGCCATGTCCAGGAAAATAAAGTGATAAATCTTACTATTTTGTCATGCTAAGCAGCAAACATCATCAAAGTTAGCAGCTAGCTAGCTAAGGATGATGGTTAGAGATAAACAGCTAGCATCGCTCGAGCTAGTTGGTGCAGACCAAACCATAGCTAAAAGGAGGGGTAACACCGGACTTACGTTCGTCAGGTGGACAAAAACACTTCTTCTTCCGGGGGGCGATAATGTCGCTCTTCGTCGGTTGAATGTGACAGTCCGCAACTGTTTGCCGACACGTTAGCCATGACAACTTTATAAAATCGGTGTTCTGATGATAGCATTAGCCGTCTAGCTGTTACTTTGTTTGGAAGTCGTTTGCCCCCTAGCGTCCAGAAATGGAACATACTCACATTAAACGTTCGTCTCTTAGGAAACGAGAACGTGGTCACGTGCTCCCGTAACAAACACACAAACACTACGTTAATCCCATTATGGATTTTATCATATTTCTCCATTAATACAGTCAAACAATAACTATCATTATTTAATCATATATATTATTCTGGCGTATGCTGTTTTACTATATGCTGTCATGTTACTGTCACACACACTTTGCTGACTCTGCAGCTATTAATCACTATGAATCAGTATGCTGCTTTAAATTAAACAGTATTGCATTAAGTATTGTTCAGTTGCAGCATTAGTTTAAGTGCAGCACTTTTATTATTTTCAACATATAAGTAATCATTTTAATTTATAAAATTTTAATTCATTACAACCGGCAATGCACATTTAATCCAGCATCATCTATAATTAAAAAAATTGACTGAACTTTATTCCACTTACACCCAAGACTGCAATAAATCAATCAAAAGGATCCTAAATATTTAATTTTGCCGAATACAGTATTAACTCTAGGGGGCACCAACTCAACCCATTTCATTTACACACATTTCATTACAAGCAACAATTTTTTTTCCCACAATTCAGTTTATGTCTAATATCATATAAACATAAAAGAGAAAAAAGCCTCATCATCACTAGTCTGCAAGTGCAATACACCAGTTAACATGTGCACTAAAGGACACCACCAGTTTCTCTCTGGGGTGGCTAATTTCACCTGAATGAGCTAAAACAAAGGCGACAAGACCACAGTGTGACAACATAAAGAGGGGGGTTTTATTGATCAGTTCATTCTTTACACGTGTAACCGTTTCTATAGCTATACATTCAATAAATTTTTTCTGTAGTCTCAATTACCTCCATACAGTCCCGCTCAGAATATTAGTGTTAATTTATCCTTGAAAAACAGCTTCTACATGTACTACAGTCCCTCATGTACCATGGTATTCCCTGTGTAGTGCGCGTACAAAGGAATGGCTTTGGGTAGAATGAGGTGGACAGATTTATAGGTGTCATGGCCTTGTGTTCTTTGATTTTTTTTTAGTTACAAAAAACACATATGTCTTGCTATATCTAGTTCATAAATACTGTATATATTATTACCATTCATCTTGTGCTAAAATCAAAGCTGTGCTGCACTTTTTTAAAAAAGAAACATCAATAACATACAGGGAAATGAGCTCGCCTGTATAGATTGTGTACAATATAATGTTTACAGTGATTTTACAGAGTTTTTAATGTCCCTGATTATCTCAGAGCCGTAGTGTTGGATTTTTTTTATATTACAGGATAGAAACAGAGAGAGAAGCAGGGTGTGTGTGTGTGTGTGTGTGTGTGTGTGTGTGTGTATGTGTGTGTGCAGTTGTGTGTTTCTATTTGTGTATTTGTACTAAAGCCTGGAGAAACAGAGACATTTAAAACAGGGAAAAAGGACGAATTATTCTGGACAGAGCCATGTGGTCATGATGTAAACAGCTCTTTTACACACATAATCAGTCTCTCATTGGTTATATAGATGGGTGCCATGGTTACCAATCACGTGTACGATAAAGAACACAATACCACAGAAATCAACATCAATCTCGCTGCCACGAAAACTACCTGCAAGTTCCTCCTGTGTTTGTCAGCATGTGATTGTGTGTCTGCAGGGTATTCAATCTACAGGAGCATGAGGCAAACCGTTACATAATAAACAACAGAATCAATTAAAATAATGATTGATTGAGAGAGAATGAAACAAAGATGAGACAATATATCCTTTTTTTAGAGTGGACGGGCACACAGAATGTCGAGTATATTACATCGATGTGCGGACGGTCCGATCATCGGCCAGTCAATCGCTTCAGAAGTTCAGTGTCTCTGACATCATCTTCCACCAGTCCATCAGCTCCTCCCGCTCCTCCTCCTTCCTCTCCATCAGAGACTCCAGCTCAAAGTCCACCTGAGACGCAGAGACACACATGGAGACAGATGAGAGGCATACACATCTGCTTTGTTTCTGGCATCAGGATACAAAAAACTTGTTCGGTTTTGGAGAACAATGAGATTTTAGGAATAAGCTGCAGAACTCTTTGGCTACACGGGCAGACTTGTTAGTGGCATGCATTCATTGTTGGTTTAGTCTTTTCATGTGATTTGTTGAGAATTTAAGGCCATAATATAAAGCATTAAACAGGCGCAGCTTTGTTTTAAACAGTCAGAAGTCAAAAAGGTTGAGAGCCATGGATTTAAGAGATCAAACTTTGCTCTGCTCTTCTTTACATGTGGCCATTTATATGGATAAACCCATGCCAGACATGAACCAGGTGTAAATAAGACATCAGATCTTAACAGTCACTTGTTTTTATGTTTTTAAAGGCAGGCGGCTTAGCATGCCATTTGTTAAAACCAAGCATTGGTTGAATCCTCTCCACTGGAGCTGCATGATCAAAGTGATCCGGTTACGGTTTCCTATTAGAGCAAAGTCTTTTCCAAATATTTACAAGAAATTTGCCGTTTGCCTGAGATTGAACCAAAAATGCTAATTGCAGGATGTTCACAAACTTTTGCTCTGACAGATAAAATGGTTGATTTGATCTAAGGATAGCGCTAAAAGTCTCTAAAAAGGCTTCACTCAGCACTGTCAGGTTCCCTGCCAGCCATCCCTCTGTAACTATGAAGGGAGCACGCAGTGAATGCGAGGCAGCTTTGCTTTGGTTCATGTGTCTCTGAGTCTTACCCTGGTTGCAGGGCTGTAGGGAACAGCCACCTTCTTGATGACGGTCAGGTATCCTGGGGCGGAGGCTGCCACTTTGTAGTTTCCTGGAGCCAGGAGGCGCCAGTAGTCTCCATCTTTGGCTACAAAACGCAGATTTTTCTCATTAATACATGTGAGTAAGCAGCAAACGGGCCATCAAATGGATCCTCACAGCACAGAGTGTTTAGAGTATCTTCACTATCACTGATACATGTAAAAATCAGCTGCTGTAAAAGCAGTGCATGACCAAGTATGACCACAAGGTGGCACCACAACACCTTTCTATTACACTTCTCACGTCAATCAGCGGGGTGTGCTGTAACTGAGTGCAGGTGTGAGAGTTTAACTGGATGCTGATACCTGTGGTTAGGTCATGGTCAATGCCCTCCACAGAGATGGTGGCATTGGAAATGGGGTTGCCCTGCAGGTCGCGCACGAACCCTTTGACGCCACGGTGAACCTACAAACACACAAAGAGGCACAATGAAGGAGAGAGGGGACAAATGTCTGTTTGGGGGGATATGTTAAAAATGACAAAAGGAAGTCGAGTAAAGGATCCAATCCTTTACTCGACTGTGAACAAGCAGAGAGTAAAATGCACCAACTACATATTTAATAGTACAAAGTCAGCGTATTCTGTTACTCCACTGTGTAACTGAGCCACAAGGCGACATCATTTTTATACTCTTTTGTATATGATGTGCATATATAGTTTACTTTAATTGAAGGCAATCTTTCCCCAACATTAACTTAACCATCCTTTGACCATGAAGGTGCCAATTCAGGAAATGCATCTTGAGTCACAGTTTAACACACGTTTTGCTTTAACGTCGAGGTGCGAGGAGCATCATTTCATTCCCTTCAGATAGAGCAAATTGATTTGGTTTATGAGTCATCGCTTTCTCAAATGGTGAAATAGGTCATAGCACACAGTCGCAGTCCTGTCGGTGCCGCCCACCTGCTCGATGTAGTTGACCAGTGAGTTGCGGTTCTGCTCCCAGTAGGTCTTGAGCGTGTCCTCGTTGGGGAACTTGTCACAGCTGAGCTCCAGCGTGATCTCAAAGCAGTTGCTGCTGAGGTAGTTGAAATCCTGCATCCCTGTCATGGGTCAGAAGAGAGCGATGGCGGCATTAATGAGAGGAAGGATCACAGCTCTAATAATTCATATCAAAAATGTTTAAAAAATGTCATCTTAAGCACAAATTCTTCTCTTTTTCTGCCTTTATTAGATAAAGTGAAGTAGAGAGTTAACAGGAAATGAAGGAAAGAGAATAAGTTCATTGCGGTTGCATGGTCAGGGTCTTGACCACCAGTTCAATCTCATCTCATATATCAATATTAGCATCAGCGTCAACCACATCCAGCCCAGTGTCAACATAAAGGCCCAGGCGTGTCTCTGCCTGCAGCTCACCTCATCCACACATACTGGCAGCTGGCTGTCTTACCTCCTGGCACGCTGTACCAGGCCCCTCCGTTAGTGATGCCATCTTTGAAGCTGGAGTCGTCGTCGTTCTTACGGCAGGGGGGTCGGTGAGGGTCGGACATGACGGGGTTGTAAATGGAGTAGGCCTTTGCCAGAGACTTGAACATCACATCATCCGGACTGGCGCTGTACTCGTGGGTGGAGCCTTAAAGGAAGAATGGCAGGGAGGGGAACAGGCGAGCGCACAGTGTTTAGACAGCGGCTCTGATTGAACACCTGCATCTGCGGCGCAGAGTGTGTGCCTGCGCAAACATTTTTTGTTTAGCGGGAGTAATAACGCACAGGAAGCTGGAGAGGGAAACATTTTCCATCTGATTTAAATTAGAGTTACGACACATGAGGAAAAACGGATAAAGCGTTTGCTGTTAGCAGGTCAAATATTAGTCTCATTAAATCAGTGGAAACATTCTTTGTATGGAGCGAGGGAACGATTTATGTACACTTTAACAATTAATGCAGGAAAACAGGGTGTCCACATGTGTTCATGTACCGGTGCGGGTCTCATCGTAGGGGTAGTTGGCCACCACGTCTCCTCCGTGCAGGTTGGCTGAGAGGACAAAGGGGATGTCCATGATCCAGTGGATCACAGCCTTGGTCTCTGGAGCCAGCTGCAGAGGAAAAAACATAAATTACCAGCACTTAAAAATACACACTGCACCTGCAAACAAGCCAAAGAGGTGTTTCTGTATCTGAAACACAGCTGCTTTCACACACCAGACGTCTTATAGAGCATTAAAGGATGAATCTGGAGATATTCTATTTTTGTTATTGTTAACAAATCCCATGAAAGGACTAAAACCAGCGTAAAGCTGAGAGGAGCTGCAGGTTCAGGGGATAATTCTCTGACAGATTCGTCACTATGAACATTTCATGTTCAACATTTTGCTTTTACAGCCATTGTAATGTGCAAAAATACATATTTTTTCATACTGGGCCCATATCTGTCATATATTCTCTACTGTGCAAAAGGACAAAACACTGAACTTTACAATCCATATTTTACCATTTGCAATCCAAAGTTTTCCAATGGCAATATTATGTTTTACTTGTTTTGCATATAATGAACAGATATATAGTTGATTTTTATTTTATTTATTATCCCTTTTTCTTTTTTTATGTCTCCTTTTCATTCTTAATATTATTGCTTTCTGTCTATTACACCTTCATTCCCCCAGTGTGGGATCAATAAAATTATGTCTTATCTTATTGTTATTTTAAAAATGATTATAGCTGCTTTAAAATCCATCTTTTAATCCGCACCTAAAAATCGTCCCTAGAAAATGCAATATTCACTTCTATTTGTGTAACGATGGTGAAACAATGGTCAGACGTTTTTGCTGTTATGTTTTATTATTGTTCTTTGTATTCGTGACCCGTTTATAAAGATTTCCAAGTTCAACAGGGATGGACATGTTGGGGCAGAGTGCCGGATAAGGCTAATTGTTATTTTGGTGTTTTCATGTGATTTGTTGACAATGAGAAATAACAGCGGCCTCATCCTTTAGTCAAACACACCGTCTGCATGTGCGGGCCTCTTCGCCTACCTTGGTGTTTTCATCCACAGCCTTCTTCATGTTCTGCAGCAGGTGGTTGTTGGCTCCACCCTCCCGCTCGTTGATGTAGATGATGCGGTCCAGATCGGGGAAGTTCCGGTTCAGGTCCACCCCCTGCGCATTGCTGCGGCCCACGAACCAGTCCTTGATCTCCCCGGGCTAAGCAGGAAACAGGAAATGGTGTTCAGACGCTCATGTGAAGAGACGCGAGACGGAGCTTTAATAATTAGACCTGCTAATCTCGCTGTGTGTGTGTGTGTGTGTGTGTGCTGTGAGGCCAATGTTTGCCGTCCTCTGAGTTTAATCCTCGAATCCGGTTTGTGTGTTTTGCCGTGTTGTACCTGAGAAGCAGCCTTCTCGAAGCCGTCTGGGTTCATGGAGGGCATGAGGTGGATGCGGGTGTTGTGGATGAGGTCGATGATGGTCTCGTTGCCTTGCTGGTACTGGTTGCACAGGTACTGAGCCAGGTTGATGAGCAGCTCCCTGCCCACGGCCTCGTTGCCGTGCATGTTGGCGATGTACTTAAACTCAGGCTCACCTGCGGGGAACAGACCAGAGCTGTGAGTCTACATTATGCAGTCAACCTTCATCTGAACACAAAACACAACCGCCCACAGAACCACAAAGAGAAATCTCACTGTAATGTCACAATCTTTGTTAGAGGAAGCCATTTTAATCATGGAAAGACTCATTTCCTTTCCTTCTTTTGGATGCAGAGGTGGTGGAAGGCCACTGTTAAAGCATCCCCAGGTGTTAGGGAGGTTACCCTGCACACACACCTTTCAACTGCAACACTGGATGTACACACTCCAGCAGTGACACACACACACACACACTGGCTCAAAGGTCAAACAGAATTGAACGCTGCAGCTCAGAACTCCATTTGGACAATAATGACTGAGATTAGTGAGAGACACTGTCAAAGACTGTTCTGCCTAAATCCTGACAGGTCTGGGATCAGATTGGACTAATCACAGAGAGTCTGACAAAAGTAGGGCTCCTCGGGGGTTTTTCCGTGGTGTCACTGCTCTTACAGAAAAGCACGTAGGAAATTCATGTTTTTACATGTGAAATTGCCATCCATCCATCCATCCTATACCCGACTATCCCTTTCGAGGTTGCGGGGGGGCTGGAGCCTATCCCAGCTGTCAACAGGTGAGAGGAGGGGTACACCCTGAACCGCCAGTCGATTGCAGGGCAACGTATACAGACAGACACGCTCACTCACACCTAAGGACAATTTAGAGTCACCAATTAACCTAATGAGCATGTTTTTGGTCTGTGGGAGGAAGCCAGAGTGCCCGGAGAGAACCCACGCATGGAAGAACATGCAAGCTTCACACAGAAAGGCCCCGTCCGACCCGGGAATCGAACTGGCGACCTTCTTGCTGTGAGGCACGCGCACTACCTGCTACCTGCTGCTGCGCACTACATTTTGCCTGTGAAACGTGTGAATCTGAGAAGCTGCTGTGATAAAAGTGAAAATTATATTTTGCACGTGCGTTTTTTCCCCATGTGAAAATGATAATCACTATCACTGAATTTGTCCGATACTGTTTTCAGCGTTTCACAGTTGCTTCCAGGGAAAACTTCAAAGGCCGGCTCAAAACCTCAGCTTTTACTGGAAGTGCGTTTAGCATCGGCGCGTAGCTGAGCGCATACATGCATAATGAGGGCAGCTGCGATATAAACCAGAGAAAAGCAGCAAATATTCACACGTCAGAGGCTGGAACCAGAGAATAGTTGGCGTTTTTCCCCTCAATAAACAACTCAGCCAATTCAGTGATCATGAAAATTGCCGTAGTTTAACTGCCTGTTACTGATGAATCATTAAAAACGTACCACACGGCTGATGCTTTTGATTCTAAAGCTGCTTCCATGTCAGTTTACAGGCATAAAAACATGAGAGGACGGCGTTACCTCGGCTCGCTTTGCTTTCTTTAATCACAGGATTCACTGCTTTTATATCTGACTGTTATTCATACCATGACTCTCTGCAAAGCTGTGTTTTAATGATAAAGCTCTGACCATCTGTTTAATGCACTAATTAGCTGTTCCTTCTCTTCTGTTTGCCTCTTTGTGTACACACACACATGTACACACAAGCGAGCGGGAGACGTATATGAAGCCCTTTAGTGACTTTCTGTGGTTGTTTTGAGCTCTGCTTTGTTCAGAGCAGTTAAGAGTTATTCAGCTCAGGATCAGCAGATGGTGAGGAGTGTGTGCTGGTGTCTGTTTGTGTGTGTGTGTGTTTGAAGCCGAGTCACGGCAGGGGTCCTGCTTTTATAGGGGGGGCTTTGTGTGTGTGTGTCTTTATTATGTTTTGCACCTCTACTCTGATTTGGCTGTTTTTAGGGCTTCTTTTCCTGCTGTCTGCATGTCTCACGTCATTCTTATGACTCTGTCAAACTGATATTCTGTATAAAAATAACGCTTTCGAGATGAAGTGCGCACGTGCGTCGATGCTTTTCTTTAATCCATTTTAGCGCATTTCTTTGACAGTTTGATGTATTTGTAAAATAATCCCGGAGGCTGCATGAGTAAGTACCACACACACACGCACACGCACACGCACACGCACACACACACACACACACACACACACACACACACACACACCGCCCAGCGCACATCTGGTACTCAGGTTATTTTTAAACGCTCAAATCTGGTTTCTCTCTGAGTTGCTACTAATGATTTCAAGACTGCAATTAACTCTTTCTGTTCTGATGTTGGAGAATGTTTTTTACAGGCTTCAGAGGCCTGACAGAGCTGTCAAACACATGCACTCACATGTTCACGCACACACACACACTTTGAAGCTGAGCTCTGTCTAAATGAGTTACTGTGATTCAAGCTATTACACAGATGCTCAGTGTCTGGAGACCCTTCCTCTCTCTCACACATTATTTAAAGATGTATTTAGGTGAGTTCTGGGTGACGTGCCGTGTGCTGATGATGATTCACTGCATTATTCTTTTGTATTAATATCATTAGTTATCATTTTCGCTGACTCACGCTGATGTAACTGCTCTTTTTGCACACACAGAGGATGCACATTTGCACAAAAGCGAGTGTGACACATCACTGTGTAGGTGGAAAAAAATCTAAATGTCCTTTCCTCTCTGGAGGCGACTGTGTCCTGTCCTTTTTTTCCTCGGTTTATTACTCCTCTCTGTCAGACTGTCTGCACCTCTCTGAGCTTTTATTCTCTTGTGCACAACCATAACCGCTCACTTGAAGTAAAAGAGAAAGCACATGTGAACTTTTGACATGTGAAACATCGTTTGACATGTGATCACTTCACGTTCGGCACATACGGGTGGTGTTTCGTTACCATGTTCCCATCAGGTTCACAGATGAATTCATTATATGTACAACAGCATTTTATAAGCTGTCGTGGTGACACATTAATTAAAACCCAAACTGGGTTCAGGACTATGGCAGAACACACAGGACAATGAGAGGCAGTCAGCACACTTCAGGCAAACAGGAGCAAACATGGTGGGTGTTGCTTTATGTCATGTATCCATCCAACTGTGGGTGGTGCTACCTTTTTTTTTTTTTGTAGAATTAATTGATTTATTGCTAAGTCCAGAAAATGTCAAACCTTTGCTTTCTTTCTGTTTGAAAAATCAGGCAGCTTTTTGCTCACATGCATGTTTGCTTGAAGAAGACATTGAAGGTGGAGGGTTGGATCATCACATATCTGCTGTCTTGCTAAATTCGTCATGTGGACGACCTCTGTTTGTCCTTGGTTTTCAAGCATGTGAGCATACTTAAACAGCC
This sequence comes from Chaetodon trifasciatus, assembly GCA_037975065.1. Lineage (NCBI taxonomy): Eukaryota > Metazoa > Chordata > Actinopteri > Chaetodontiformes > Chaetodontidae > Chaetodon > Chaetodon trifasciatus. The sequence goes on from JBBMOE010000023.1 coordinate 5,194,726, forward strand.
CTAAGTAGTGAGACCTTCTAAATGTGTGTGAAAGGCTGACGTGGCGCAGCCTCTCCCTTTAACTCCACTGATTTCTCCTCAGGTCGATGAAATCCATCTGAGGCTAACAAAGCCCACTGCATCATCCCGCACTTTGTCAGGAGTTATCAAAGGTGTCTGGCAGGTGATCAATGCGGTTTCCTAGGCGACGGCTTAATTACGACCACCGCTGCAACGTCATGAGGGAAGCACCGCGTTGGCAACCCTGACACAGGCAGGCGCTTAGGGAGACCAATCGACTCGGAGGCTGAGTAAACACACTCTCAGTCTGCGTCACACTATACACACACACACACACACACACACACACACACACACCAGCAGTTTGCTGGCTCTGAATGACATCTGATACCACAGAGACACACACAGGTCAAATAATAAACTCATATATGATGAAAGGTTGGATGACATAACAGCTGATACGTGCACAGAGAGCCACGTTCCAAACCTTTTCCTCACTGGCCTTTAACTTCTAACTAATGACTATTTTCATTATCAAGCAAACTGCAGATTATTTTCTTGCTTGTCTGGTGTTTAAATTAGTTTTAATGTAGGTGTTGAAAAATTGTTTGCTCCAACAAAAAGAAGATTTTCACTTGACTGTACAGATAATAGATTATCACAGTAGTTGTAAGATAAAACAACAATGTTAGCATTTAACAGCTACACATCCCATGATTCTTAGGGATTTGCTAGCTCTGTAGCAGCTGTGGTTTTTACATCCTAACATTCAGTGAGCTAAGAGATCCACATTTAGCTCTTAGAAAACGAAAGCTCCATAAATATGTTTGAGCTTTTGCAGACAAAAACCTGCACAAGTCAGTAGAACAGCGGTTACGAAAGGAACTGACTGCTCGTATGGCCAATACACAGCACGACGTGAGGTGATCACGCGGCGCGCTGAGATGCTGCATATGAAGCGTGCAAGCCGCAGAAACGCTAAGCTGCAACACAGTGGAGAGTGATGAACGTGGAGAGAATGAAAGAGATGAGGAATAAAACTGAAAACATGCGCAGAGGAAAGCCAGAAACAGAGCGGAGGTTTTGGTAGCGGAAGAAGCAGAAGCAGAAGCAGTCATAGCACAGTGGAGGAGGGTGGAGGAGGGTGCATGCGGTGTCTGATGTATAATAAATGACCTCTGGCTGATGCCTTGGCCTTCCTCTCATCCTCCTTCCGTTATTACTCCCCCTGCAGTCATTGGACCACCCCTCTTCTTCTCCCTCGTCACCCTTGCTCTCCTGTTACATTTCCCGTTTTCTCCATCATCATTCCTTTCTTTTTTGTCTCCGGTGGCCATCGGCTCCTCTTTCCTCTCAGCTGTTTTCCCTATCTCTGCTTGAGGAGGCTCCTCGCAGCTAAATGTCCAAACAATGCACTGGGTTCACAGTCCATCCTCCTCCACTGTAATGTGTGCCATTAAATTCATGTCTACCTGTGTTTTACTGTACATTCAATAGGTCATATGACGCGACCGTATCCAGCTGTGTGTCTGGCTGCTGCACGCTTTAACTGAGCATCTGTGTGCATGCTCACCAGGGATTACATACTTCCTCTGTTGTCTGATAAACCGGTCCAGCGTCTCCACCAGGAGATGGTCTACAGCACGCTGACATGAGTCTTTTTTTCACCTTCAGACAAAGGAAAACCCATTGCAAGATAAGGTTTCTCCTCTCGCTCGAAGCCTTGTAAACAGTTCCAGACACGAGAGGCAAAAGAGTTAAGCCAGAGCCCATTTCATTGAAGAGAAACCCTTCGTTTCTGCTCCTCTACACTCAAATATGACGCAGCTTCAAGATGTAAACAGGTGTTGTTCGGATCCTTTACTTATGGAAAACAACACATACTGTAAAACTGCTCTTTTACAGTTAAGAGTCCTGCTTTCACAGACGTACTTCAGTAAATGTACATAAATGCTATCATCAACGTGCACTGAAAGGCTCATTCATGCTCATCATGCATCAGAAAGGACGGTTAGAGATTATCATTATATGTATTATATTGCTGAATTTTATTATAGGATGTGCTAATGTGTATGTTTAACTACCTTAAATACTGTTGCCTTATTTTTTTTTTTTTTTTATCATAAGACACGTATGCTTTGTTGCAGACAGTTAAATGAGAAGACTGCTCTCATGTCTATATTTTAAATATGAAGCTAGCACAGCAACAAAAGGCCGAGCAGCACCTCTTAAGATCACTAATTAACACGTTATATCTTCTAAAAATGACCATTGGCTGTTTTATGGGGGAGCTACGTGCCACATGGTTTCTTGGCTCTAGCAAGAAACTGAGACTCCAGGAAGTTACTGTGCCTGACCAGGAAACAGTCGCCACATAACCCCTGTAAGACTGCAAAGTGTGGTTTTTACAGCTCACTTCTGTGAATAGTGGGAATTAGAGGTGCTGTCACACATTTCTGTTAACGCTGGACGGAGCCGGGCTAGTTGAGGCCAGTCTTTGCTCTAAGCTAAGGCTGCTGGCTGCAAGTTGAGATGGTCAACCTGCTAGAAAATAGTTTCCCATTTACACATCCAGCAGGCAGCATTAGTCTGTGTCTACCTGGAAAATGTCAGTCCAATATTCACTCTCCTTTAGCTCTCTTTAGTCTCCATCAACTCCTCAGGGAGAAATCTGGCTCTTTAGCTGCTAAACGTTCCACCTTCTCCAACAGCCGGCGGCTAACTTTGTCTGCTAACTGTCTGGAACTGCGTCTCCATTGAGAGAAGAAGGCCTCTGAACTGAGACTCAGCTAAAGACTGTGTGTAAAGTACAGAATATGGCATCATGATTGGGTATGAAAGGAGCATCCTCCAATAAGGGATCAATAAGTCCAGACTAACATATTCAACTAAACAGCCCCTCTGCTCCTGCACTCCTTCTAGTGGATGGAGAGGGAGGGTGGCAGGTTAACAAGGGGGATGCACTGTGGTCATTTTGCTGCAGGTGAGGTGGCATCCCCGCTCCCTGCTGACTCACGTGATCCATCCAATGTAAAAAATAATGATTACAGCCAATTACTTGGGTAATTGTACTCAGTTGCTGCCCTCTCCGCTGCTGCCCATGCGCCTTCATTTCACGCACTGAACATGTAGCCGACATGTTTACACCGTCGGCTACAGGCAGCCCCTGTGCCGCAGTGCATGACAGATGGCTGCTTACTGACAGATGCACGAGCTCAGGACCGCCGTCCAGCCAACCACGAGCAGTCAGTCAGCTCAGTGAACTAAGCCGATCTGTTGCCCCGGCAACTGCTATTTCGGCTCCACCTTGGAGTTCAACACTTTGCGGGTGGGGGGCGGATAAAATATTGGTTAGGCGCCTTCAAGGGAAGCTCAAAAAATTCACTCCCTTTTTCTTGGTGTGGATGTTTTGCTCAGCAGAGATGGAGGAAGAGGGGAGGGGTGGGGTGGGGTGGGGGG